>OY728140.1:872302724-872647206 GCA_963277665.1 Viscum album | reverse complement strand
AATAAGAGGGTTAAAATACCAACATAGAAAAAGCAATGCACATTTTTTTTGAAATAAAAAATGGAAGGAAATGAAAACACATATTTACAAGGGAATGATTGTGTGAAGAAAGACACAATAGAGGAAGAAAATATGAAGGTAATGAGAATATGGAATATTTACAAAACAAAAAAAAACTTCTCCCAATAAGAATATAATGCAAGTGTTCTTTTTTTTTCTTTTCTTTTTTTTCTTTGTTTTTTTGAAAGTTGACCTTGAAACAGTTCTCACACTCATATCCCAACCCATGATTGATCTCATAATGACACTAATTGTAATATTTATAACAAGATCAAAGGTTGAGGAAGAGTGATTTTTGACCTACCCAAGACACAACCCATTTTTTTCATTTTTTTAATGTGATTTTTTTGAATATTTTTTTTGAACACTTTTCAATATCATTTGTACAATACATTAACTGAATGACAACCTTCCCCCTCACACTAAAATGGATGCTTTCCCTCAAGCATATGATAACACACTAGAAATTAAGGAAATGATACCCAAAAATGAAATCCATTCCCCCCCACACTTAAATTTCAAAAACTTATGCAATGAAAATCCATGTTGATATTAGGTGGGATAAGGTATTGGGCTTGTAATGTGGCTATCAAAGAAAAGGTTTTCATAGTCTTGAAGGGGCTTTCAAAAGGAGGATTAATGTAAGGGTAATGAGAGGCTATTTGGCTATTGTGATTCGCATGTGGTTCAGAAAATGCCTCTATCATATTAATGCACACTAAGGCAGGAAATTCAGCAGGAAGGTCCACAAACTCAAGACTCACAAATGGGGGTGAAAACACACATTTGGAAAAGATGGTCATAGGTGGCCTTGGCATGAAAGCAGTTGTTTGTTCTCACGGTTTGGGAAAAGGATTTTCCAAATCAAAAATTGAGCATTCAAAATTTGTTAATTTTGACACAAAATTCTTTATCCAAAGTAATGATGAAAATACAAAATTTTTGAGATGAAAACATTTCTGTTAACTCCCCAAAATGGTTGGACAAAATTTCAAAACTCGATGGTGAGTAAGAATGACTCTTTTTTTGTAATTTTTTAAGTAATTGTGTTTTTTTGGTTTTCGTTTAGTTTTTAAGGTTTTTTTTAAATACACACCCACACAAGAAAGAAAGAGAGAAAAAAAGGGTTGGAAAAAAAAAGTGGTAAAAAAAATGAAGGAGGGAAGAGGAAGAAGAAGAAAGAGGTAGAGAGATGAAGAGATAGAGAGAGAGTTAGAGGTAAAGAGGTTCCCCCTTGTTTGGATTTGGTGGGTTGCCATATCCATCTAGTGGTGAGTCGGCTAGAGAATTTGGGGATTCGGTGGAAGTCGAGGTGGTTCCAGGACAGTGGGAAGTTACCTGAAAAATAAAATTCATTATTCATCTAATGAAAAACTAAAAATAAATTAAAATTTCATAAACGTAAAAGAAAACATGGGTTGCCTCCCAAGAAGCACTGCATTTATTTGTTTACAGCTGGACAATTTCAGTGGACTACCCATAGTCTGACGGTGGCCATCGTATTTTCTCAACTCCAGTGTGCTTCCAGAAAAACTTTTTCTTTGGGAGGCCTGATGAGTCATTGGATAATTTCTTCCCATCCTTGTTGGTGTGCTTGCAATTCAATGGGGTTGGAAAGAGAATATTTCTATCCTCACTTTGGTCTTCAACATGAGGAATGATTTTATCCACAAAGTGATGGTTTTATATTCTTCGAAATTCAGGAAGATGGCTCAATTCTGATGGTTCATTTATGTAAGGATTAGATAACACAAAAGCAGAGTATGAGATCCCAATTGTTTTTGACTCATTTATTTAATCACATACTAATGTAGAGTAATGAGGATTAGTGGAGTCATAAGACTAAATAAAATTTTCAATATCCTTTATTTCAATGTTATTCTCCAAAGAATGGTCAATTTCAACCTCACCAGTGATCACTTTATTAATTAGGGTACAAATATCACAAACATCACTACCATCAGGACAATATAAACACATTGGTTCAAAGTTCACTTCACATATAACAGAATTTTCAGAATCATGGATAGGAAAGGATGAATGTGGTATAATCTGATCTAAATCAACAAATGAGCATTCTAGTTCATTTTCCTCATTACCATCCATGTTGGAGCATTGGAGTTCAGAGGTGAAATGAGATTCCAAATAGTTTTCAAGATCCTTTAGATCAATGGAGTTTGCATTTGTAATTTCAACATCAATTTCACCATTAATCACTTGGTTAATGAGGATACAATATTCACAAACTCCTCTATTAGTAGAACATGAAGAACATGATGGATTAGGATTCAACACACTCTCAGATGGAGTTTCAGAAACATGGATAGAGAATACAGATTGATTCTCTAATGGGTATCGCATGGATTGAAAAATATTGAACCTGACCATTTGGTCGCCAAATTCCATGGATAAGATGCCAGCGTGGACATCAGTTTTGGTTTTAGATGTCATAAGGAATGGTCTTCCTAGAATCAGAGGAGATTTGCAAGAAGTTGTCTCACCTTCCATGTCAAGGACATAGAAGTCAGCTGGGAAGATAAGATCATTTACTCGAACAAGGACATCCTCAGTTATTCCCTCAGGACTGGCTGTGCTTCGATTGGATAACTGAATGACAACACCCGTTGGGTGCAAGGGACCTAGACCAAGGTTGGAGAATATGGATTTGGGCAGGACATTAATTGATGCTCCTAGGTCTATGAGTGCATCATCAAAGTTGGAACTTCCAATTTTGCATGGAACCATAAAGGTACCTGGATCTTTGCACTTAATGGGTATGGACTGCTGGGTGGAAACATTTTCAAAGGTCCTAAGTTTCCTCTTGTGGGTGCACAACTCCTTGAGAAACATGACATACTTAGGAATTTGTTTTATGTCATCTAAGAGGGGAATGTTGACTTCAACACGTCTAAACATGTCAAGAATTTCAGGATCAGGTTCAAAAGACTTCCTTGTCTTAGAAATAGCTTGAGGAAAAGGAATTGGATTCCTAAGTTGAATGGAAGGAGGTGATGGAATGGATTCAGATTCCTTTTCAATTTTCTTTTTCTTTTCATTTTCTAGGTCAACATTCAAAGGAGGGTTTCATGATTTATCTTGAGGCATATCAAGTTGCTTTCCTGATCTAAGTGCAATTTCACTTACATTACCCTTGGGGTTGGGTAATGGTTGAGCTGGGATTTGGGAAGAATTTTATTGTTGTTGCTGGCTCAGGTGGGATGCAGGTTGACCTATTTGAGTTTCAATGTTTTAAGGCTAGAACGGGTGATGGAGGCAAGATCTTCCACTACACTTTCCCATGGTTTCTTGGAAGAAGAGGCTTGTCCCGGATTGGGATTGCCTTGATTTTGGTTCTTGGGAAATTGATTGTATTGGTTCTGGAATTGGGAAGGCTCACTAGGATGATGGATTCCAGGAGGAGGATTGTTCCTTTGAGGTTGAGGAACAAAAGGATAAGGTTGATGGAAGTTACCAACACCTTGACCATATTTAAAATGGTTTGGGTTTTGAGGAGGGAATTGAGGGGGATGAGATATTGGATTTCCATACCTAAGGCCTTGGTTATAGGACGAAGAGAAGGGCTCAGAGTGAGGTTGGTTGAAGTTTCTAACAAACTGACCAGATAGTTGAGGGTTGGTGTTCCGTTGAGCATATGTTGCATTGAGCTCCATTAGTCCGGATGAATCAGATTGATCCTCTTGAAGTTGTGGACATGTGTCTATTGGATGAGCTGGGGAGCTACAGATTCCACAATTCTTGATAGGTCTAGGGAATAGTGACTGTTGAGAAGATGAGGTTGGGGCTTTGGTAGCCACCGCTAGTTGATGCACAAGACCTGTCAGTTCACTCATCCACTCATTCATCTTGTTAGGCTCTATGGATTGATTATCTTGGGCTTGTTTGACTTGAGCATGTGCTCGAGTATGGAATTGTTGTGTGTTTTCATCCATGTTACTTATGAGATCTCTTGCAGTTGCGAGAGTTTTATCAACCAGAGCACCGCCACTTGCGGCATCAATGAGAGTTCTCTCCATAGACAATAACCCCTCATAGAAGTATTGGATCAATAGTTGGTCAGGGATTTGATGGTGTGGGCAGGTTGCAACAAGCTTTTTGAACATCTCCCAGTACTCATGGAGTGATTCACTTGGGAATTGATGGATACCACTTATTTCCTTTCGGATAGAAGCAGTACGAGAAGCAGGAAAGAATTTCTCTAAGAAGAGTTGCTTCATGTCATTCCGTGTAGTTATAGAACCAGGAGGAAGGTAGTAGAGCCATGACTTAGCAGTGTCAGCTAGGGAAAAAGGGAATGCTCGGAGTTTGATTTGTTTTTCAGAAACCCCTTGAGGCTTCATGGTAGAGAACACTACTTGGAACTCTTTAAGGTGGAGATGTGGATCCTCACCGGCTAGCCCGTGGAAACGAGGGAGAAGATGAATCAAACATGATTTGAGTTCAAAGTCAGCCTCTATATTTGGATGTTGAATACCAAGAGGTTGGTAATTCATATCAGGGGCAACGAGTTCTTTTAGGGTTTGTTCCCTAGGATTGGCCATTTCAATTTCAACTGGTTGGAAGAGGACTGGTTCTTGAATTATTTGAGTATCTCTTATGTTCCTCCTAAGTTGGCGAAGTGTTCGCTCAATTTCAGGGTCAAAAAAATCTGAGGGATTGTTTGGGAGGCTACGGGGAATTCATAGAGATTTTGGAAGAAAGAGGAAGATGAGTTTTTCCTTGTATTTTTTTCAGTTTATGATTTGTAAGAGGAAGATGGGTTTTTCTTTGTGTTTTTTTTTCAATTTTTTTTTTAAAATTTTGTTTTTTTTTGGTTTTTTTGACAATAACCAGAAACTAAAGAATAATTAAAGCACCATCCCCAGCAACGGAACCATTTTAAACGCACGGACGATTGTTGCCTATCGACCGATCAAAGATCCGGTGCTCTGCTAATGTGTATAGCAGCACTTGGGTCGAATCCTCGACGATGATACTTTGAAATAGTCGTTTGTTTTTAGTTAATTGTATTCTGATTGGGGGGGTTTGTTTGCAGAGCTTATGAAATAATTTATGGATGATTTTTGATTCAAAAAATTGATAAAGATTGGGGTGAGTTCATTATTAGGGAGTTAAGCTTGTGATATCCTTGAGCTTTGCTTTATATTGCATTTAAATTAACACCCACTTCACAAGTTGACATCGATAAGAATTCCTAAGTGTTAAAGCCTTAATCCAAGCCTTATCATAATTAGGATTTTAATCTCAATCAGTACATGTTTATGGTAGTGTATTTTTAGTTCCAATAATCCATGGAAACCACATGCTAAACAAAATATGTCATTAATCCATGACAAATTAAGTCCAACATACACAATGTTAAATTAACGAATACTCATCGAGAAAATACTCTCAATCACTTAACATCCCTAAATTATAACTCACCCCAATAAAATATTTACTCAGCCATTTGGGTGTTTAATATTCTGGTTATAATAATTATGATGATAAATTAAGAATAGAAGAAAAAGAAAGGGATTAGAAAAGAGTGGTACGTCGACACGCACACACGAACGATGATGATAATTAAAAACGGATTTTCGATTGAATGAGGAAGCAAAAGAAGGGAAGGGGATTCAACTGAATTTAAACTATTTTAAGAACATAAATATTAAACTACATAAGGTGGATGAGAATAAGAGATATTGAAGAAGTAACTTGCATTAAAACAGAAATACAAAGAAAGAGACTTACAAAATTACAAAAATGAAGAACACGAAATTAAGTGAAAACAAAGAGAGGAGGAAAGGCCTCTCAAGTGAAAAATTGATTATGGAAGATCCTCCCAAGCCTTTGGCAAGGCCTTGGTCGTGCCAATATGTTCTCCTCTCTTCGAAAATGCCAACCTCTCTCAAGTAGAGAAGGGGAGAGTATTTATAGCCCAAGGAGTGGACTGTTTGCATTCCAAATCTGTCCCTCCACTTGCATCGCTAATTTGGCTATTCAGACAGCCGAATATTCAAATATATCCTTCTTAAAAGTTGTATAAAATAATGTTATCCGACTACTCTAAAAATTTAGAGTCATTTTGACTTAATTGTCAAAAGTTATGGTCGGTTGATTAAACAAAGTTAAATTTTCAATTTCAATCCAGTCTTTTTGAAGTCCATAATGTGAAAGGGTTTTTGAATATGAAGATGCCTTCAAATACGAATGGTTTCTTCAACAAAGTCGGCCGACTATATCTATTCTTTCACACTGAAAAATCGTAGCTCGATTTGATGCTTACATCATGAGATATACCATGCATACTATACTGATTTTAATTCTCGGACAGAATGGTGGGCTGGACTTGAAAGCTTCATTTGGGCCCAGTGTACTTGGATTTGGGCCTTGAAATTTTTATCAAAGATGACAGGTAGTGTTCCCAGAATTATGGTGGAGAGTTAATGTTTTTGGACTTCTGGATTGAGCCCAGTATTTCAATCTTCAAGGCTGGTCCAATTTGTTCACAGATTCTTTGGTCTTGTTTGTGAGGACCATATGACCCTTCAAATGGCAGAATTGGCTCATGGTATCTTCGAATGAAATGTTTTATATTGAAAGGAAAATCCTAAAAAACAAGAAGCACACAATTTGGATCAGTATAGTGATAGTTATTATTAAAATATTAAACTGACTCAATTGGACTACTTCTAAAAATGCTCAAAAATTATACTTAATATTAAAACATTAATATTTCACACAAATTATGCACATTTCATATAAAATCAGTAAAGAGAGTATATAATAAGTCATGAAAATATTAATAACATCAATTGTAATGTTGTTAATTTTTAAAATCCATATTTAATGAATAGAATTAAAAGATTAATTGATTTATAATAATAATAATTATTTCATGAATATTATTATGGAGATGATAGACTATTGATCTCTTTGACCATATTTCACTTACCAATTTCATTTTTGACTCAAATGCGGAATTTCATCAAAACATCTGACATGAACATTCATAATTAAGTAATTTTTATTAAATGACAGTAAGTGATATAAAAGGAATAATAAATTTGGAAATAGTCCTTAATAAATTAAATAATTAAAATAAGTTTATTATTGAGGAAGATAAAGAACACACATGATGAATCAGACTCAAGGTAAGGGATTTCATCTCAATCTCCTTTCTTTGATGCATTTCATGATTATATACACCTTTATTATTTTTAAGGTGTATATATGGATACTATGAAATTTAATATCCCTATTTTATATATAATCATGTTATTTAATATATTAGTAAGTTTATTATTTCATGGAGATTAAGATCTAAATGTTCAAAGTGGCATAAGACGCTTTGGATATTTAAATATTTAAATATTAAATATTTTTTTCATGTTAATATTCATGATATTATTTTACATATTTATTTATATGGATATAAAATTAATATAAATGAAAATTTATTCCTATTTTTAATTTTATTTAATGGTTATCAAAAGGAATATTTTTACAAGTTTTATAAGGATCATTTTGACAAGAGACAAAAGGGATGTTCTTTTTTATCGTATACAGTGACAAAAACTTCTCTATTGTCATGAATATTCTTTGATATATAGATTCATTTATAAGAATTAATGTTTTTAAAATGAAAAAAAAACAATTTATTATATTTTTTTGGTATTTTGATATTGAAAACAGTTTTGAAAATGGATTGATTATTTCAATATCAAGAAATGATTTCTTGTAATTGCAAATGAAATTTTTTGAGTGAAATGATGAGAATTGAAATAATTTATGTCTTATGATTGAAACACCCTGAGATTTTATGAGAAATATATATATATATATTTTATATCTTATGTTATACGAAAAACCAAACGAATCTTTCACTACACACAACACTGGCTTGGCTTGCGTTACACGACATCGAGACCTTCCTCGATAGCGTGTGTAGTACACAATGCTGAGTTTCACTAAACAACAATATATTGTTATAATATTATTATGGACAAGCCGTTATAAATAGTATTAACTACATTTTGAATTTTATAAAATTATTATTCATCTTACACATTTTCTAAAACATGGTATGTGAACAAAATAAATTTTTCGGGTAAAATAAGTTTTTTTCAAAAAATGCAGTTTTTCCACCTTTTGATTTCACACCCAATTTAAATCTAGTTTTTGAGAGGTTTATAAGTTAAATTTGACAAAATAAAATTCTTCTTTGGAATCAGGATATAAAAATTTACTTTGGATAAATTTTTCATATTATTCTGATAACTTTTATATTTTAATGAATAGTAAAAACACGCTATATTTTAATTAAAAACAACTCTTTTCATCGCAATAATTTATATGGTTAAATTATAATATGGATTGGTTTTAAAGTATAAATAGAATATATTTTTACCATTTAATATAATTTCTTTCATTACCCTTAATTTTACATTGAATTCATAGGTAAAAACATTTAAATCTTTGACAATGTTCTAACTTTTAAAACTCGTTTTCTAAACAACAGGATTAATTTTATATTTATTACACAATTTCAGTGTTTTGAAATTTCAAAAATGGATTCCATATTTGAATTCAGTTGGTACAAATTATTTTAATAGGTTACTTTAATTTTTTTTGATAATATGAATAGTAACTACGACAATTTTTATTTACTGTAGTTAAAGGTAAATCGGGTAATTAAGGGTAAAATTAAGATTATAAAGTTACCCTAACACCTGACAAAATTATATTGGATGACTAAAAGTCGGCCCATATAACCTAAGGGTTGGAATAGATTAATTTTATGAACTTTTTATGATGAAAATAATTTAATTATTATTAAAACTGAAGAAAGTGACAAAATGTCACTCTCTTAAATCTTATAAGTGTAATAATGTTAATTTAGTGATAAAATTCATGAAAATTCGAACATGAATAGTCTATAGAAATATAATAAAATTATCTATATCATGTGAATTTATTTAGAATTTTTAGGGATGAAATAATTATCATTAAAGGTGACACAATAGTGATGTTAAAATTATTTTATTGATTAAAATATCAAATTAATGGTTTTAAAAATATTAAAATAAATATTATATGAACTATTTAATGCGATCCAATAATTTTATAGACACATATGACATGTTATGAATCTATTAAAGCTTTTTATTTCGAACATATCTTCTGTGAGTATTTTATTTAAATTCAAATAAATGAATAGTGTCAAAATTGACACTATTGTTATTTTATAAAAATAACATAATATAAAATTGTTTAAAAATCACAAAAATATTTAAAAATTATAATGTAAAATTTATATGGTCTAAATTTCTTCAAATTATTCAATTATGGATAATTCAAAACAAATAAGTAATTATTTATAACAATTTAAAATTTAGAATTTTATTACCACAAATAAAATTAAATATATTAAATAAGGATAAATAAAGTTGATAAGGTTTAAAATAAATTTCCAACATGTCTAAATTTTATTGTTTGATGATATTACAACCCTATATCATCTTATCTTCTAATATGTGTCATTTTTGGAGGTTTTTAAGTGGGGTTGGATTTTGTTATAAATTAATATTTTTAAGGTTTCCAAAGGTGCCCCTCTCCTCCCTTATAAAAGGTCACCTCCTCCCTCTCCTTTTTACACAACATTGATCCTTCAAGCTCAGAAAAACCCTGCCCATTACTCTTAAAAACTTCCCTAGTAATATTATAGAGGTTCTGGTCTTCCCAAAAGACAAACTCTATTCCATTAAGAGGAAGTTTAAAGGAGGCACGTCGAGGAAGATGTAATCTCTTCTACCGATTCTTTCAAGTTTCTTCCTTCTTATACTTCCTCTTTTTTAGTTGTTTCATTATAAAGTAATAACATAAGTATCAATAATATAGTGATATGTTATTATAAATATGAAACAACCCTATTTCACCTTCTATCCATCCTACGGAAAATGAAATCACCGCGCATGCATACGTATAGAATACCATCTCCACGCCGTGGTGTAATCTATTTTCCACCACCGCTTTATTTGGATGGGTGTAATGGTGAAAATAATAACTATTTATATTATTATTATAACATGATAATTATTCTTAAATATTATATCATCAACTCCAATTCCATTCATATAATTGTGAGAATGATATCATCGCTCGTGCGTACGTACGACCTACCGTCTCCACGATGTGATGCGACTCGTTCTACATGATCTTCATTGAATAATGATTATATAAATTAATTGAATGAATAAATATGATATATATTACCCTAATACCATTCTGTAAATGTGACATCTATAACATAAAATGAGGAATAAGAATCTATTCGACAAAACACGCATAAGAACATAAAGCAATAAACACCCGAATAACAAGTAGTAATGAAATATTACTAACAAGAAGATAATAATATGACCATATATGATATCATAACAATGAGTATGATTCTGGAATAAGTCAATGAAATTATTTAAATAATTATACATGGGGTTCGGACACGTACAAATCATATCAGACCTAAGGTAAGGGAAAATCTCTCAATCTCATTTTTATCCGAGATTGTTTATACTTATGAATTTACTGGGGAATATTTTCATCTACATCCATGTTTCCTCAATATGTAATATTATTTCTATCCTACTAAAATTGTTTAATTCCAATTTTACCTATCGGTGAATTTTTAGTAAAATATATGAAAGGAATCTTTTGTCGTTTTCAGTATGAGTTACGTTTATACTTTTCCGGCCAAAGTATGAGAAGAATGTTTTTTTAACTTATATGGCACAAATGGATTTTTATGATTTCATAGAAAATTATTTCCATGACACTTGATTTAAAAGTTTTCAATTTTATTTTTAATTAACTTCTTTTAGTTTCAAATTTTATGACATGTTAAGAAAGGAAAAATGTTTTTGAAGTATAAAGGATATTTTCCTCAAGAATGGAGTTCAAGTGTTTTATCAAAATTATTTTACATCTAAGATAATATAGGGTTCTATTTCTATCCCTATTTTTACATTGATTTTATTATTTTATGATGGAATTATTTTTATGAAGTTCTTTTATCTTATATGGATTATGTTATGATGACATGATGTTTAAGGATCCCATTTTTATTACATGGGTTATGCTATGATGTATGATTTATGATTTTGTGGCACAAATAAGAATGGTATCATTATGATATGGGTGGGACCTATATCTACCTCCAATGCATTGGGTAAAGATTTATATCTCATGAGATAGACATGGCTGGAACAACAAGTTAATCCAGTTCAGTGATACATGACTGGAACGAGGAGTAAACTCGGTTCAGTAATGGACTTTGTCTGCTATGATGGTCTTGGAAATGAGCCTTGACTAATATGAAATTATTTTCTATGATTATGTGTGTATGCCAAAAAGGTTCGTGTTTTATGTTATGATTATTTGGATTACATTTAACTACTATGATTTATCCCATGTTATGATGTTATGATCTTTTTTGCAGGTTAAGATTTTCAAAATGTTATGTTCTTATGAATATGATATGATTGATATTTCTTTTGTTTACCCTTACCGAGCATTTGAGATCACCGTTTTGTATGTTTTCGTTTCCCTAGGTTAGGAAGAAGGGTATTAAGTAGGATATTTCAAAAGGGACTCTAGATATGATGAAATAAACATGAGACAATGTTAATGATTTATGAACTAGTTGTTTATGTTTCCCAGTTTCTAAAGGCACTATAACTATACGGTCCTATCACGGTTTTGTTATATGTTGTAATAATTATGCTTCAATTCTGATTAAATAACCATGTATGTAAAGTATGGGTCGCTATAGTTGGTATTAGAGGAAAGGTATAGTCAACCTTTGGAAACTAGGATGTGAAAGCCTTAGTAAGAACTCTAAGGATATGTATAAACATAGAACAAAATATTAGTGTTTTAGAAATGGACATGGATAACCTATGATAAGACCTAATGTGTGAAATTTTATTCTTGATTATGTGGTTTTCCTGTTATGATAAGTGTTTCTCACACTATGCTTCTTGGTTTTAGACAATGGCTGGAAGCTGAAGGAACCGTGTTAATGCTGAATGCGACAAGCAATGAAATGATTGTCCCCCTGATAATCCAAACGTTATGGGAGATGGAATTAAAAATCTTGTACCCATGTTCACACAACTTTCTCAAGCTATGAATCATGTAGGACTTCAAACGAGAAAAGGAGGGAGAAACATTCTGTTGAATTCTTCATGAGGCAGCGCCCACCTTCATTCAGCGGGTCTTCTGATCCATTAGTGGCTGAACAATGGATCAGTACCACTGAAAAGATATTTTCAGTCCTATAATGTTCTGAATATGATAAAGTCATCTTAGTAGTATATGGTTTGGAAGGTGAAGATGATCAATGGTGGAGTCTTATTAAGAATACGAGGCAAAGGGCTGAAATTGAGTCCATGGAATGGGACGAGTCCAAGAACTTATTTTTCAATAAGTACTTCCCTCGTATTCTTCGAACCAAAATGGTGAAAGAGTATATTGAACTGAAGCAAAAGTATGATTAATCTATTGGTACCTATGAAGCACATTTTATAAGACTTGCGAGGTACGCTTTCAGAATTATTATCCCACCTGAGAGTAAAATCGATCGATTATTTAGTGGCTTAAAACCAAGTCTTCAAAGGGCGTTATCTATAAGGGACTACAATAGCTACGAGGAAATTGTTCGATGTACTCTCAAGGTTGAGATGGATATTGGAGTAACCCATCAATCATATGGGTTTGATAAGAAGAGGAAAATGGAATTCAAAGGAAAATATAAAGACCACACTGAAAAGAAGATAAGTTTTCCCTTATGCTCAAAGTGTGGAAAGAAACATGGTGGGAAATTGTCTTAAAGGGACAAGTAAATGTTTTAAGTGTGGAAAATAAGGTCATCAGACAGTTGAATGTCTAAATAATGGGAATAATATGTCTCATGACGCGAAAAAAAGAAAGGGATACACAGAATCCACCTACTACACTTCAATGTTTCAAGTGCAAGGAAATGGGCCATTATGCCAATCAATGCCCTAATCCAAGGGTTGTTGATGATGATCGATGTCAACAAACTATTAAGGCCAAATACAATGGAAATTCACATGCAATTTCTATCGGCGATGTGGAGCATGATAATGAAGTGGTAAAAGGTACACTTACCATCCACTCTAAAGAAGCAAATGTTTTATTTTATTATGGATCCACCCACTCTTTTATTTCTGAAGAATTTTCTAAGGGTATCACCGTATTACCTAAAAAATTATATGTTGAGTTAGCCGTGACAACTCCTAATGGCACAACGGTCACATCAAAAGTTTATGATTCTTCTCTGATTGAAGTTTGTGGGAAAGTGATTCCTGCAAATCTTGTGATCCTTCCTATAGTGGAATTTGATGTGATTCTTGGCATGGAGTAGCTTTCTTTATATGGAGCTCATATTAATTGCCTGAATAAGGGAATTCACATTTCATATTCTAGATCAATCAATGATCATCTATCAATGCAAGAATGAACATAACCTTCCAGTGGAAATTTCTTCCATCATATGGGTCTTGATTCCACTAAATGAAGGTTATTTATCTAAAATGGTTGGCAAGAAACTCACGATTAAGAATATGCCCATTGTACGGGAGTTTGATGATGTCTTTCCAGAGGAATTTCCAGGTCTTCCACCAAATTCTGAAGTTGATTTTTCAATAGAACTCATACCAGGTGATTTACCTATTTCAAAGACACCTTATAGAATGGCCCCAATTGAGTTGTAGTAATTGAAGAATCAACTCCAAGAGAATATTGATAAGGGATTCATACACCCTAGTGCATCACCTTGGGTAGCACCTGTTCTATTTGTTAAGAAGAAATATGGATCAATGATAATTTTCATTGATTATCGAGAAATTAACAAGATCACTATCAAGAACAAATATCCTCTCCCATGTATTGATGAATTATTTGACCAACTACGCGGAGCTCAATACTTTTCCAAGATTTATCTTCATTCAGGGTATCATCAATTAAGGGTCAAAAGGGAGGATATACCAAATATAGATTTCCGTACAAGGTATGGACACTATAAATTTATAGTGATTCCATTTGGTATTACTAATTCCCCTGCTATCTTCATGGATCTAATGAATAGAGTCTGTAGAGACTATCTTGATCAGCTTGTGGTAGTCTTTATAGACGATATTCTTGTCTATTAAAATAGTAAGGAAGAGCATGAATATCACTTGAGAATTGTATTAAATACCATAATAAAAGATAATCTTTATGCCAAATTTACCAAGTATGAATTTTGGCTTCAAAAAGTATCATTTTTAGGTCACATAATCTCAAAAGAGGGGATATCTGTGGATCCAACAAAAACAGAGGTTATCGAAAGATGGTCGATACCAACAATAGTAACTGAGATCCGATGTTTTCTTGGTCTGGCTGGATATTATCGATGTTTTGTTAAAGATTTTTCAAGGTTATCTAACCCACTCACCAGGTTGACTTGAAAAGGAGTTAAGTTCGTTTGGATGGAGGAGTGTGATGATAATTTTGAAGAGTTAAAATGAAGGTTATCCATTGCAACTGTGATCACACAACCATGTAGTAGAGAAAGGTTTGTGATCTACAGTGATGCATCCAAGAAGGGACTGGGGTTTGTTCTCATGCAAAATGATATGGTGATAGATTATGCCTCACGATAGTTGAAAATCCATGATCAAAATTACCCAACTCATGATTTGGAGTTTGCTGCAGTAATCTTTTCATTAATGATTTGGTGGAATTATCTTTATGGTGAAAGGTGTGATATTTATACTGATCATAAAAGTTTAAAGTATATTTTCACACAAAAGGATCGGAATATGTGTCAAATAATATGGTTGGATCTGATTAAGGATTATGACTGCTCAATTCATTACCACCCTCGGAAAGCGAACAAGGTGGCAGATGCATTAAGGCGACAAGACCATGCTAGCTTATACATGATGAGGATTAAAAAATCCAATATTTATAGATTTAGAAAGGATGGATCTTGGAATTATAGTGGAAGGGGAAAGATCTTATCTTTCTCAAATGAATGTTCAACTATCTATACATGTGAAGATAAAAGAGGCAAAAAAAGAAGATGTAGAGTAACAAAAGAAGGTGAGAAATGTTCCTGAATTCTACATTGATTATGATGAAATAATAAGGTTTAGGAATCAGGTTTGTGTTCCTCCCATATTATAATTAAAGAAGGAAATATTGGATGAATCTCATAGTTCTTCATTCTCTATTCACCCTGGAAGCATGAAGATGTATAGGGACCTGAATGAGAACTTCTGGTGGGATGGCATGAAAAGAGATGTTGCTGAATATGTCTCTTGATGCTTTGTTTGTCAACATGTTAAAGTTGAGAGACAAAATTCTAAGGGGATGTTACAACCATTACCCATACTTTAACACCCTGATCTTCCACGATACGCTTCTCTTTCAATAATGCAATAGCTTGCATTGTACGGAAGTTCAAGATTCTAACACACCGCGACCAATCAAAATAGCAATTATGAATTGTAATACCCACTTTTTGAAATTATATATATTTTATATTTCAAAATGGACTTCATTTTTTTGATTCAGAATATCGAAATTAGCCTATGTTAAATTTTTGGTATTTTTCTGAGAACTTCCAGTTTTTTATGAATAGTGAAAAATACTTAAAAACAATTTTTTTAATCTAAATAATTTATAGTGATAAATTATACTATTGAGTGGTTTAAAAGTATAATTAGAATATATTTTTACCATTTTATCTAATGGTGGTCATTAGAATTAATTTCACTTTGAAATTGGACATAAACAATTGTCAATCTTTTGATATATATTATTTCTTAAAATCACGCTATTTGTTGTGACATCGGGAATTAATTATAAAATTAATCAATGCAAATTAAATGTTTCTAATTTTGTAAAATAGACATCATTTTTGAATTTGGAATATCAATTATATCTTATGGTGAAATTTTGGCATTGTTTTGAAAAACTTCAAATTTTGATGAATAGTGAAACCATAAGTGGTAGTTAAAAAAACTGATTTTTAGTTTAAATGAAACATTACCACTTCTGTGAATTGATTTTAAAAAATCCGACATACAAGGCTGTCATTAGGAAGTAAAATGTGGTTCAATGGGATTAAAATAATTTTTGGTGAATAGTAACTTTTAAGTCTAATTAATCGCGATTAAAGGTAATTAGTGAAATTTAAGGTAAAAATGATATTATAAAGATATGAAAATACCTTTACACTTGTCCTACCATTATTGGATGAGTCATGGCCGACAAAGACAATCCATGGGTTAACTTGGGGACCCCATGGAGCCACTTGGCTAAGAAAATGACATTAATAACGTTTTATTTAATGTAAAAATAAAATTGTCACAAACATGTGTTGTTTTACTAAAAAAATTATTACATGGGGTTATATAAGTTAACATTTTTACTATAAATATTCATTAGAAATATAAAATTATTTACTAAATCATGGTAATTATTTTATAATTTTTATACATTAAATAAATTAAATTATTTATGACACCATGATGATGCAGCGATTACCTCATTAATTAACGATTTAAATAAAATGAAAAGATAATGTAAAATCTAAGGCTTACACTTGTCAAAAACATATTGGATGAGCATATTTCGAACCCTTATCACCTTATCCTCAAAATATATCACAATGGGACCTTTTGAATCCGAAAATCATTTCATAATAAAGTAACATTTCAATCTTTCCAAAAGTTCCCCTCCTCTCCTCTTATAAAAGGCCCCCACCTCTACCACCTTATTCACACCATAAAAGCCATTTGTCTCGGACAAACTCTACCCAAACACTCTCCCAACTTCCCTATCTTACTCTTAGAAGCCTCACTTTGGGCAAAAGTCTTCCCAAGTAAGCCTTTGGATCAAATCAAAAAGAGTTACCCGATTTTAAGGTAATGTGTTATCTTGTGTTCTTTTGTTTTATTTTGCTTCTCCAACCCCCTAAAATCTTTTTATTACTTTATTTTGTAACAACACCAGTATCTTAAATATACTTGGTTGTTTTTATGAGAAGGATTTTATTTACACTTACACACACCTTCGTCTAATGGTTAAAGAACATACTGTTTCTGTGGGTGGTGAATTACTGCCTCACGAAACGATGATTGTTCAATCTTCTTTTAACACCTCTCATGGTGGACATTATGATGACACTATTTTTATATATGATATATATTATGTTTTTTTCCTTATGAATCTATATTTCTCATTTATGGCATACCTTTCTGACTTCCATTATGGGTAAATGGTATTATACTTTATATTATACTGGAATTATAGTATACCTTTATATAATTATAATTTCATTCCATTAAATATGAAATAGAATTGAAAGTAGAATTCATGTGTACGTAAGGCTTACCGTCTCCATGAACGGTGCATTTCATTTATTACCTCTAAATGTTATGTAATATTATAAATTCATGTATATACTAGATATATATGATATATATGATATGTACATCATGAATATAATTCAGGATATAATTGATATTTCACCACATGAACAACTTGTAATTATAAGAGGTTTATTTTTGACTCGAGTACCAAAGATCGACAAAACGACCGTTATTAACTTAAGTAATTACATAATGTTAATAACATGGTAATAAGTGATATAAAAGGAATAATGAACATGAAAAAGGATCTTAAGCAAGTAGAAATTAACTCTAGTTTATTTTTCAGGAGATTAAAGAACGATTGAGTCAAGTCAGACATGAGGTAAGGGAACTTCTTGACCCAATTTCCTTTCATTGGGTTAATCTCCTACTTTCAAATTATGTCATGATATTATTATGTCTTATCTTGTATTTTTACTTTCTTTATGTGTACTTATATTGAATACACATAATAGATCTATTTTATTTAAAAAAATGATATTTGTAAGGAATTCGTCTCAATCACCTTTCATTGAGACATATTTTATTTTATTTTATACACAAATTTCTTTTATACGGTGTATAAACCCCTTTGACTTTTACATTTATTCAAAAGGAATCTTTTTTATATGAACAATTTTACTAAACGACAAAAGGGAATGTTTTTTTTTCGTACGTATGCGGCGACAACGACTTCTCTGCCGCCATAACTATTATTTGAGTTTCGGCTTCCTCTACAAGGCATAGCTTTTTTGAAATGAAAAGTAAATACAACGTTTTAATTTTCATTCATTTTGGTATTGAAAATGGTTTTGAAAGTGTTTTTATTATATCAATGTGTTGTAGTGATATCTTGTGATTGAAATTTGGAATTGTTATGTTTCCTTTATGCATGTTTTATATGATAGGATTATGTTATGGTTTATGATATGTTTAAACCTATTCATATGAGGAATGCATTGGACTTAATAAGTGACGGGTGGAGCCCTCTATAGCTCCTCGATGCATCGGCAGGTCTCATGAGACAAACTAGTGTCTTGGCATGAGGCCTTGACAAAATCTTATTTGTGGTCTTGGCATGAGGCCTTGGCTACGTGGTTATGATAGTCTGGCATTATACATTCCATCATTATGAAAGTGGTTATTGATATTGCATGTGATTATTTGACCAGTAGAATATCCATGTGAATAAGTAAATGGTATTATCTCATTTTACTTTTTCCATATTATGTTGAAGATCATGTTTAAAAGGCTTTTGTTTTAGTTATACATTGCCTTAAATGTTTATGTTTATTTATGAAATCTTCCGCTATATTGTTATCCTTACTAAGCATCTGAGCTCACCCCTTTCTATGTTTTATTTTTCCAGGATGTGAAGACATATTTTATGACTGTCCTACAGGGATAGTCTGAAGGGAATATGGGTGTGGAATATGGAGACTATGTTATTATAGTTTTTCACTTTATAATTTAATGTAACATTTATAAATATATCTAGTGTTTCCAAGGATACTAAACTAATCGGTCTTTCGAGACTTGATCTTTTGTGATCATGCCATTGTTATGCAATAATGCACTGACTCTGGGTAACTGGGATCGGGGCATTACAGTTGGTATCAGAGGAAATTTAGTACTAACCTTGGAAGCCAGATTTATATAAACACTGATTAGAGCACATTACCTAAAGATAGACTTTGAGGATTAGTATAGAAGAACTTCCTATAATTTTGTTGTTGTAGAGATTTTGTGAGTTTTTCGAGTAATACATCCCTTTCTGGATACGAGCAGGTAGAGGCGGCTCTGGAACAGATGTACCTAGGGGTAAAACCCGAAAACACCGCTTTGAGATAGACTCGAACGGGAAATGGTGCACGAAAACGGGCCTTGCTGCACTCTTGGTTACGACACTCCCGGGGGATATGATTAGGATAATTCTCATTTTCTTTACAAACCATAATGAATGGTTTATGAGTATATACTTCCTCAAAGAAAACATTTTTATGACTATTGATTATATCCATAAACTGTTCAATTTATGATAAGTGTTTTACAAGTATGGAATTATGTATTTTGATTCATAAACTAATCTAGTTTATGCCATTGTTTTGAAATGGTGCCTAGTGGGAGGAATGGAAACCGTATCAATGCACGCACTCCATGTAGGGATTTCCCTCCCACTCAAGATAATTATAGTGGTGCTGGTGATACAACTGGTGCTGATCATCTTATCACTATACTGGGACAACTCACTTAGGTTATGAATAATAAACTTACTTGTATGGAGCACCCTGATCCGCAATGTGGAGGATCAATGTTAGACCGCTTCATGTGACAACAACCACCAACATTTAATTGGGGTACAAATCCCTTAGTAGCTTAGCAATGGATAAATTCCTTAGAAAAAATATTCCATGCCTTGGGGAGTAGTGAAAGGGAAACAATTATCATGGCAGTTTACCGCCTCACTGGAGATGCTGATCAATGGTGGTCATTGATTCAAAACACAAAGGAAGATGATGAAGTATCAAGTATGGAATGGAGGGAGTATAAGGAAATTTTCTTAGAAAAATACTATCCACATGACCATCGAGCAGATATGGAAAGGCAATTTCTAAGTCTGAGGCAGAAGGAGGATGAGAATGTCCCAAAGTATGAGGCCAACTTTACAAGGTTAGCAAGACACACAGTAGATTATATATGTAACCCAAGAAGTAATATTGATTGTTTCTTTGATGGGTTAAAACCATTTCTCCGTTGATCTTTAGTATCACAATATTTCTCAACATATGAAGATATAGTCTCGTGTTCTATCCAAACAGAAAACGAATTCTCTAAATCTTATGACAATAAAGTAAAGCAAGAGAAGAAGAGAACAGTGGAACAAGAGACAGATAAAGGGAAAAAGGGAAAGAATAATTTTCCATTATGCAATAATTGTGGGAAGAATCATCCCAGTACTTGCCTAAAAGGAATGGGAGTTTGTTATAAATGTGGAGAAAAAGGTCACCAGGCTCGTGATTGCAAGGGAAAGAAAGAGGCTATCAATGTTGAATGCTACAATTATATGGAAATGGGGAATTATGCAAATTAATGTCCTCAACGTCAGCGAAACATACCTCAGAAAATGCCAAGGGATCAATGAAAATATTATGTTGTTACTACAATTAAAGTGGAATAATTAATGTATTGGTGATTTTGGACTCAAGGATTATATTCTAGTTATAAGAATAATGTGATATATATTAGGATTGTACTGCAGTACTTGTTGTTTTCATTAAGGTTTTAATATGATGAAGGTAATAATATTTTTATATGCGACAATAAGAGAAACTTTACTTTGTTTGAGGAATATGATGATACAATTGATTTTGGAATTTAGAGACTTTTTAGAGAAGGTCTGGACGGACGTATTTTGGATAACTATAAAGGTTGGAATGGATTAAGTTGAACTTTGGATAATATTGTTTAAGGTTAAAACACTTATGAAGATTATTTTTGGAATATTATAATACTATAGTTTTAGAAAAAGGACAACCTGCAGGTTGAGGGATAACCCATCGCGTCGGACAAAGCTGTAGGAATCGAACCCACAACCATAGTGCGACATGCCTTTATTACCTACCACTAGCCTATAGGAAGTCCCTGGTTATTACAAAAAAGTTTTCCTAATCTAAATGGTATGTGATACAATTATGATAAATAGAATACTTTTGAGTTCTATTACCTTTTTGAGTGAAAGATAGGTTTGTGGTAAAAATTTATTAAAGAGTGAAAGTCTATATGACACGTAAGTATATTTCCTTACGTTCTTAGTAAATCTCCTAAATAAATTCCTCAACTTTATGAAAGGTAACTTAAAACAAAAATGATGTCGATTAACTTTTTCAATTGGGGAATCAATGACCGTTTAACCAATCACAAGTTTGTGATTTTCTTGTAGTTAACATTCTCCTAATCCTATTTTATACAACTCTCCATCAGACCTTGATGGTTTGTTTTTCCTCCATATCCATATTTTCATAAAATCCTAGTATGGGCTATCTCGGGTGTCCTTTTAACTTCTCTTTCTTTTTTTTAAGTTATATTTTTATTAACCCTATCTCCGATGTGGGTTTTCCACAAAGGTATTTTCTATTTTCAACCTTTAATTTTCAAAGAAAAATTTAAAATTGAGAGGACACAATTTATTAAAGGAGGTGAGAATGTAACACCCCGAGCTTCCACGATACGCTTCCCTTTCAGTAATGCAATAGCTTGCATTGTACGGTAGTTCGAGATTCTAACACACCGCGACCAATCAAAATAGCCATTATGAATAGTAATACCCACTTTTTGAAATTATATATATTTTATATTTCAAAATGGACTTCAATTTTTTGATTCGGAATATCAAAATTAGCCTATGTTGAATTTTTTGTATTTTTCTGAGAACTTCCAATTTTTATGAATAGTGAAAAATACTTAAAAACAAAATTTTTTAATCAAAATAATTTATAGTGATAAATTATACTATTGATTGGTTTTAAAGTATAATTGGAATATAATTTTACCATTTTATCCAATGGTGGTCATTAGAATTAATTTCACTTTGAAATTGTACATAAACAATTGTCAATCTTTTGATATATATTGTTTCTTAAAAACATGCTATTTGTTGTGACAGCGGGAATTAATTATAAAATTAATTAATGCAACTTATATTTTTGTAATTTTGTAAAATATACATAATTTTTTTAATTCGGAATATCAATTATAGCTTATGGTGAAATTTTGGCATTGTTCTAAAAAACTTCAATTTTTGATGAATAGTGAAACCACTAAGTGGTTGTTAAAAAACTGATTTTTAGTTTAAATGAAACATTACCACTTTTGTGATTTGATTTTCAAAAATACGACATACATGATTTTCATTAGGAAGTAAAATGTGGTTCAATGGGATTAAAATAATTTTTTGGTGAATAGTAACTTTTAAGTTTAATTTATCGCAATTAAAGGTAATTAGTAAAATTTAAGGTAAAAATGATATTATAAAAATATGAAAATACCTTTACACTTGTCCTACTCATATTGGATGTGTCATGGAAGACCAAGACAATCCATGGGTCAACTTGGGGACCCCATGGAGCCACTTGGGTTAGAAAATGACATTAATAACGTTTTATTTAAAGTAAAAATAAAATTGTCACAAACATGTGTTGTTTTACTAAAACAATTATTACATGGGGTTATATAAGTTAACCTTTTTACTATAAATATTGATTGGAAAGATAAAAAGATATCCTACATCATGGTAATTGTTTTATAATTTTTATACATTAAATAAATTAAATTTTTTATGACCCCATGATGATGTAGGGATTACCTCATTAATTAACAATTTAAATAAAATGAAAAGATAATGTAAAATATAAGGCTTACACTTGTAAAAAACCTATTGGATGAGCATATTTAGAACCCGTATCATCTTATCCTCGAAATATATCATTGTGGGACCTTTATAATTCGAAAAGAATTTCATAAAAAAGTAACATTTCAATATTTTCAAAAGTGCCCCTCCTCTCCTCTTATAAAAGGCCCCTACCTCTACCACCTTATTCACACCATCAAAGCCATTTGGATAAGCCAAAATCTGCCCAAATACTCTCCCAACTTACCTCTCTTACTCCTAGAAGCCTCACTTTGGGAAGAAGTCTTCCCAAGGAAGCCTTTGGCTCAAATCAAAAATATTTACCCGATTTTAAGGAAATGTCTTCTCTTGTGTTCTTTTGTTTTATTTTGCTTCTCCAACCCCATAAAATCTTTTTATTACTTTATTTTGTAACAACACCAGTATCCTCAATATACTTGGATGTTTTTATGAGAAGTATATTATTTACACTTACACACACCTTCGTCTAATTGTTAAAGAACATACTGTTTCTGTGGTTGGCGAATTACTGCCTCACGAAACGATGATTGTTCAATCTTATTTTAACACATCTCATGGTGGCCATTATGATGACACTATTTTTATATGTGATATATATTATTTTTTTTTGTTTTTCTTGTGATTCTATATTTCTCATTTATGGCATACCTTTCTGATTGACATTATGGGTAAATGGTATTATACTTTATATTATACTGGAATTATAGTATACCTTTATATAATTATAATTTCATTCCATTAAATACGAAATAGAATTGAAAGTATCGTTCATGCGTACGTACGGCTTACCTTCTCCATGAACGGTGAATTTCATTTATTACCTCTAAATGTTATGTAATATTATAAATGCATTTATATACTGGATATATATGATATATATGATATCTACATCATGAATATAATTCAGGATATAATGGATATTTCACCACATGAACAAATTTTAATTATAAGAGGTTTATTTTTGACTCGAGTACCAAAGATCGAAAAAACGACCGTTATTAACTTAAGTAATTACATAATGTTCATAACATGGTAATAAGTGATATAAAAGGAATAATGAACATGAAAAAGGTTCTTAAGCAAGTAGAAATCAACTCTAGTTTATTATTCAGGAGATTAAAGAACGATCGAGTCAAGTCAGACACGAGGTAAGGGAACTTCTTAACCCAATTTCCTTTCATTTGGTTAATCTCCTACTTTCAAATTATGTAATGATATTATTATGTCCTATCTTTTATTTGTACTTTATTTATGTGTACTTATAGTGAATACACATAATAGATCTATTTTATTTAAAAAATGATCTTTATAAGGACTTCGTCTCAATCACCTTTCATTGAGACATATTTTATTTTATTTTATACACAACTTTCTTTTATACGGTGTATAAACCCCTTTGACTTTTACATTTATTCAAAATGAATCTTTTTTATATGAACAATTTTACTAAACGACAAAAGGGAAAGTTTTTTTGTCGTATGTATGCAGCGACAATGACTTCTCTGCCGCCATAACCATTATTTGAGTTTCGGATTCCTCTACAAGGCATAACTTTTTTTAAATGAAAAGTAAATACAAAGTTTTAATTTTCATTCATTTTGGTATTGAAAATGTTTTTGAAAGTGTTTTTATTATATCAATGTGTTATAGTGATACCTTGTGATTGAAATTTGGAATTGTTATGTTTCCTTTATGTATGTTTTATATGATACGATTATGTTATGGTTTATGATATGTTTAAACCTATTCATATAAGGAATGCATTGGACTTAATAAGTGAAGGGTGGAGCCTGCTATAGCTCCTCGATGCATTGGCAGGTCTCATGAGACAAACTAGTGTCTTGGCACGAGGCCTTGACAAAATCTTATTTGTGGTCTTGGCATGAGGCCTTGGCTACGTGGTTATGATAGTCTGGAATTATTCATTCCATCATTATGAAATTGGTTATTGATATTGCATGTGATTATTCGACCAGTTGAAATGTGAATAATTAAATGACATTATCTCATTTTACTTTTTTCCATATTATGTTGAAGTTCAAGTTTAAAAAGCTTTTGTTTTAGTTATACATTGACTTAAATGTTTATGTTTATTTATGAAAGCTTCTACTATATTGTTATCCTTACTGAGTATCTAAGATCACCCCTTTCTATGTTTTATTTTTCCAGGATGTGAAGAAATATTTTATGACTGACCTATAGGGATAGTCTGAAGGGGATATGGGTGTGGACTATGGAGACTATGTTATTATAGTTTTTCACTTTATAATGTAATGTAAAATTTATGAATATATCTAGTGTTTCCAAGGCTACTAAACTAATCGGCCTTTCGAGACATGATCTTTTGTGATCATTCCATTGTTACGCAATAATGCACCAACTCTGGGTAACTAGGGTCAGAGCATTACACATTCTTCAATGGAAATGGGAAAACATCACTATGGACTTTGTCACTGGACTTCCTAAAACATCAAAAGGCAATAATGCTATCTGGGTTATAGTTGATCATCTTATGAATTCGGCACACTTCATTGAAATTAGTAAAGATTTCTCTCTTGATCATCTTTCCAGGATATATGTGAAGGAAGTGGTAAGATTGAATGGAGTACCACTTTCCATTATATCTAATCGGGATCTGAGGTTTACCTCGAAGTTTTGGCGAAGTCTTCAGCACACTCTGGATAGAGAGTTGAGTTTCAGCACTTCTTATCATCCTCGGACAGGCGGTTAGTCTGAGCGGACAATTCAAACTCTAGAAGACATGTAGAGAGATTTCTCTATGGATTTTAATGGTAGTTTGGATCAACACCTACCTTTGGTGGAATTTTATTATAATAATAGCTTTCACTCCAGTATTAAGATGGCTCCTTATGAATCTCTCTATGGAAAGAAATGCAGAAATCCAACTTGCTGGGATGAAGTTGGGGAAAGAAAGCTCTTAGGACCTGATCTTGTTGATGAGATGAAAGAAAAGGTCAAATCTATTCAACAACACATAAGAGCAGCTCCGATTCGACAAAAAAGTTATGCCAATAACTGAAGAAAAGACCTAGAGTTTGAAGTGGGTGATAAAGTGTTCTTACGAATATCTCCCTGGAAGAGAGTGATGAGATTTTGGAAGAAGGGAAAGCTAAGCCCTAGGAATATCGGTCCTTTCAAAATACTGGAACGTGTTGGGAAGTTACCTTACCGATTGGATCTTCCACCGAATCTCTCTCAAGTTCATGATGTGTTCCATGTATCTCTTCTGAGAAAGTATATACCTGATCCTTCACATGTACTAAGCTCAGAAGTCTTACCGTTGGAGCACGATCTTTCTTATGAAGAACAACCGATAGAGATTCTAGATCATAGCGAAAAATTTCTACAAAACAAGACCACTCACTTGGTTAAAGTTTTATGGAGGAACCAACAATTAGAAGAAGCTATATGGGAACTTGAGGATATGATGAGGGAGAGGTATCCTCATCTGTTTGTTACGAAGTGACGAATTTCGAGGGTGGAATTCTTTTTAAGGGGGGTAGAATGTAACACCCTGATATTTTATGAGAAAAAATATATATATTTTTTATGTCTTATGTTATACGAAACACCAAAAAAATCTTTCACTACACACAACACTGACTTGGCTTGCGTTACACGCAATCGCGACCTTCCTCGATAGCATGGGTAGTACGCAATGCCGAGTTTCGCTAAACAACAATATATTGTTATAATATTATTATGGACTAGCTGTTATGAATATTATTAACTACATTTTGAATTTTATAACATTATTATTCATCTTACACTATTTCTAAAACATGGTATGTGAACAAAATAAATTTTTTGGGTAAAATAAGTATTTTTAAAAAAATGCAGTTTTGCCACCTTTTGATGGAGCACCCACTTTAAATATATTTTTTGACAGGTTTATAAGTTCAATTTGACAAAATAAAATTATTCTTTGGAATCAGGATATAAAAATTTACTTTGGATAAAATTTTCATATTATTATGATAACTTTCATATTTTAATGAATAGTAAAAACACGCTATATTTTAATTAAAAATAGCTTTTTTCATCGCAATAATTTATATGGTTAAATTATAATATGGATTGGTTTTAAAGTATAAATAGAATATATTTCTACCATGTAATATAATGTATGTAATTACCATTAATTTTACATTGAATTCATAGGTAAAATCATTTCAATCTTTTGCAATGTTTTAACTTTTAAAACCCATTTTCTTAACAACGAGATTAATTTAAAATTAATTACAGAAAATTATGTGTTTTGAAATTTGAAAAATGGATTCCATATTTGAATTCATTGGGTCCAAATTATGTTAATAGGTTACTTTAATTTTTTTTGATATTATTAATAGCAACTACGATAATTTTTATTTACTGCAGTTAAATGTAAATCGGGTAATTAAGGGAAACAATAAGATTATAAAATTACCCTAACTCCTGAGAAAATTATATTGGATGACTAAAAGTAGACCCATATCACCTAAGGGTCTGAATAGATTAATTTTATGGACTTTTGACCATGAAAATAATTTAATTATTATTAAAACCAAAGAAAGTGACAACATGTCACTCTCTTAAATCTTATAAGTATAATAATTTTAATATAGTGATAAACTTCATGAAACTTTGAACATGAATAGTATCCAGCAATATAATAAAATTATCTACATCATGCAAATTTATTTAGAATTTTTAGGGATTAAATAATTATCATTAAAGGTGACACAATAGTGTTGTTGAAAATATTTTATTGATTGAAATATCAAATAAATGGTTTTAACAATATTAAAATAAATATTATATGCACTATTTAATGTGATAAAATAATTTTCTAGATAAATATGACATGTTATGAATCTATTAAAGCTTTTATTCCAAACATATCTTATGTGAGTATTTTATTTAAATTCAAATAAATGAATAGTGTCAAAATTGACACTATTGTTATTTTGTAAAAATAACATCATATAAAATTGTTTAAAAATCACAAAAATATTTGAAAATTATAAATTAAAATTTATATGGTCTAAAATGTCATATATTATCCAACTATGGATAATCTTATCTTCAAATATGAGTTATTTTTGGAGGTTTTTAAGTGGGGTTTGATTTATTATAAATTAATATTTTTAAGGTTTCCAACGGTGCCCCTCTCCTCCTTTATAAAAGGGAACATCCACCGTATCATATTTACACAAATTTGAGATTTCAATCTTGTCCAAACCCTGACCATTAATCTTCTCAACATTCCTAATAATATTATGGAGGTTTTGGTCTTCCCAAAAGTCAAACTCTATTCCCTTAAGAGGAAGTTTAAAGGAGGCACGTTGAGGAAGAGGTAATCTCTTCTTCCGATTCTTTAAAGTTTATTCCTTCTTATACTTCCTCTTATTTAGTTGTTTCATTATAAAGTAATAACATAAGTTTCACTCATATAATGATATGTTATTATAAATATAAAACAACCCTATTTCACCTTCTATCCATCTTACAGAAAATGAAATCACCGCGCGTGAGTACGTACGGAATACCGTCTCCACGCCGTGGTTTAATATATTTTCCACCACCACCTTACTTGGATGGGTATAATGGTGCAAATAATAACTATGTATAATATTATTATAACATTATAATGATTCCAAAATATCATATCATCAACTCAAATTCCATTCATATAATTGTGATAACGATATCATCGCGCATGCGTACGTACGACCTACTGTCTCCACGATGTGATGCGACTCGTTCTACATGATCTTCATTGAATAATGATTATATAAATGAATTGAATTAATAAATATGATATATATTACACTAATACTATTATGTAAATGAGGCATCTATAACCTCAAATGAGGAATAAGAATCTATTCGACAAAACACACATAAGAACATAAAGTAATAAACACCCGAATAACAAGTGGTAATGAAATATTACTAATAAGAGGATAAGAATATGAACATATATGATATCATAAAAATTATTATGATTATTGAATAAGTCAATGAAATTATTTAAATCATTTTACAGGAGGTTTGGAAACGTACAAATAATATCAGATCTAAGGTAAGGGAAAATATCACAATCTCATTTTTATCCGAGATTGCTTTACTTCTGAATTTACTAGGGAATATTTATCATCCACATCCATGTTTACTCAATATGTAATATTATTTCTATCCAACTAAAATTGTTTAATTCCAATTTTACTTATTGGTGAATTTTTAGTAAAAGATATGAAAGTAATCTTTTATCATTTTCAGTACGAGTTACTTTTTGACTTTTCCAGGAAAAGTACGAGAATAATGTTTTTTTAACTTATACAGCATGAATGAATTTTTATGATTTCATAGAAAATTATTTCGATGACACTTACTTTACAAGTTTTCAATTTTATTTTTAATTAACTTCTTTTAGTTTAAATTTTTTTACATGTTAAGAAAGGAAAAATGTTTTTGAAGTATAAAAGATATTTTCCTGAAGAATGGAGTTCAAGTGTTTTATAAAAAAAATTTTCCATCGAAGATAATATTCGGTTATGTTTCTATCCCTATTTTTACATTGATTTTATTACATTATGATGCTATTATTTTTATGAAGTCCTTTTATCTTATATGGATTATGTTATGATGACATGATGTTTAAGGATCCCATTTTTATTACATGGGTTATGTTATGATGTATGATTTATGATTTTGTGGCACACATAAGAATGGTATCATTATGAGATGGGTGAGACCTATATCTCCATCCAATGCATTGGGTAAAGATTTATATCTCATTAGATAGACATGGATGGAACAACAAGTTAATCCGGTTCAGTGATACAAGATTGGAATGAGGAGTAAACTCGGTTCAGTAATGGACTTTGTCTTCTATGATGGTCTTGGAAATGAGCCTTGACTAATATGAAATTATTTTATATGATTATGTGTGTATTCCATAAAGTTTCATGTTTTAAGTTATGATTATTGGGATTACATTTCACTACTATGATTTATCCCATGTTATGATATTATGATATCTTTTGCAGGTTAAGATTTTCAAAATGTTATGTTCTTATGAATATTATTTGATTGATATTTCTTTTGTTTACCCTTAATGAGCATTTGTGATCACCCTTTTGTATGTTTTCTTTTCCCCAGGTCAGGAAGAATGGTATTAAGTAGGATATGCCAAAAGGGACTCTAGATATGTTGAAATAAACGGGAGACAATATAGATGATTTATGAACCAATTGTTTATGTTTCCCAGTTTCTAAAGACACTATACCTATACGGTCATATCACTGTTTTGTTATATGTTGTAATAAGTATGCTTTAATTCTGATATAATCACCATGTATGTAACGTATGGGTCGTTATAATGATTATATAATGGTACTTTTACATTTTATGGGTGGATATATGAGAAACCATGTATGGGTGGTTATGTGATAAACTAAGGATGGGTGGTTACATTATAACCTCTAATGCATTGAATATGGAAGTTGACCATATGACCATTCCATTTATGAGAGTGTCATGTATGAAAGTCGATCGAATTGTTATTCTATTTAAGTATAATTATGTCTCATGTTACCATAATGTATTTTATATGATTTATATAAGTTTTATGGTAACGTTTTATTACAAAAAAGGTATGAAATGGGTTTCTTTTCAAATGAAAGTATTTACCACTTATTAAGGGTGAAAAGTATTACATTATGATAATGTTTTTATGGGTTATAATTTTTTATCAATGGTCTAATGGTTTTATTTTATTATATCCCTTAATTATTTTTTTATTCTTATCCCAAGTTTATCAATGTTTTTAATAGGACTTAAGGATGAGAAATTATTGGGATATGTCATGTTTAATTTCATGAATATGTTTTATAAAAGTGATCTTGCTTTATTTTAAATGTTTTAAATAATAAAAAAATGTATATTTTTTGAAAGTTTCCACTTTGTATTTTTATGTAATTATTATATATTATTTATGGACTAATTATCTAAATATGTAAATCGGAAATGATATTAAATGCGAAAGAAAGAAAAAATATTTAATTAACTCAAGATTACGTAATGTTCATGGCCATGTACTTATATGTATAGTCTTTTTGGAGAGTAGTTACACATTCTTATTATTTCATGAAATATATTCAAAATCTACTATAAATATCTTCCCAAATATAAATCCAATTGGACATACCCAACTAAATGTCTAACTTTATAACCTAAGGAATGTAATCATAATAAAGGGTAAGCCCATATGCTTCGTAAAGGTAAACAAGGGAGGAATCAATGATCAATTAATCATAATATTAGTATAAGGTTATGATAACATGATATTAATAATTTAAAACCATACCAAAAATATCATAGATCCTAATCCTGATTCATGAAATAAATTTGGAAATTCATAATACATTAATCATAAAGGAATAAATGAACATGAACCGTGAGATAATAACATTGGCACAAGATAATTTCATAAAAGTGTTGAATAAGTGTTACAAATAATTATTGAAATATTATTTCAAGGATACCCCAAAGACATTAAGAAAATGTATGTCTTGGGTTATTGGACCATGTACCTACTTCGAGCATGGGATAACCTCCATCATACCATCTTTTAGGATTGGAATAACCTCCCACAGATCCTCTCTTGAGATTCAGATAACTTATTATGTACCCTTTGAGCACATATAAATTAATCTTTATCAAATTCAATATAGGGGTATATAGTTATGGGCCCACCCTTCACATAATCATAAATCCATTCATATGAATTCCACAAGATCATTAAAACATTCATCATAACTTAAACCATGGAAAAGAAAATGGGTTTCCGTAATATTTCATCATCACAATAATAAACCATCTAGAGAAATAATATTTATGGTATCATTAGATCATATTACCATTAAATAATAATTAAAATAATATTGTTTTTTTATAGATGAAATTTTCCTTTAAAAATCAATGGAATATTTTTTTGAGGAAAATATACTTTTCATTTTAAAATATCTTCTTTAAAATATAAAATTTCCAAAATATCACGAAAAAAATTTTGTTTTAAAATAACCATGGAATCTTGTAACAAAATATAAAAATTATTGAGTGATCATGAATATGGAAAATTCCATTCATGCCATGTATGTTAAAATAATGATTCCTTTTACTTTTTTAGTAAAAACTCAAAAGTATCACATTCAGAAAATGAAAAGAAGAATCCTTTAAAAAAATTATATAAAAAGTAATATATGGTTAAAAGTGAAATCATAAAATAATAATAAAATAATAAAATTATTATTTAATACATTTTAATGAAATCATGGACAAGTTGGGAAAAAATTCCCATCCAAATAGTAAAACATAATCGATTTTCTTTAAAAATATTATTTTGGTATATTGAGTACACAATGAAAAGAAAATGATTTTAAATCATGTAACATACATAAATAATAATATTAAAATAAGATTCATGGTATTATTGGGTGTTATATCATGAAATTCCACAATCTAAAACTTAATCATGAACATTACCAAAATAAAGTTTTTGTAATACAAGACCCTTACCATTTTGGTAAATTTTGAATCATAAGCCCCATGATAGAATCACATGAGATGAAACATTAAATATCCTGAAAATTATGTGAATAATAATATAAAATTTTAATGTATTTTTATATAAACCTCATAAACATAAATAGTTTCATAACATCAAATATGTCAAAACAAAACAATATTAAGATGAATAACCCTTATCACTTTTGAACCTCTGACATAAGACCTCATGAAAGAGAGAAACAAATATAGATTTTCTAGTCTCTCTAAATTTCATTAAGATAATAATAAAATGAATTTATAGGAAACATATAAAACACATAATGTAAACAAGTGGTGAACATAGCATATGTCACACAGAAATAAAAGTGAGATGAGAAATCCTCTTACAATGTGTTCAATTTTCTTTGAAAGGAACTTAACCTACTGTATAACAAATTTAGAATTTTTATAATTTTATAATAGAGTCATTTAAATAAATATAATATAATATATGATTTATTTTTAAAATTTTTACACTCAATAATTTATTACATCTTATTCAAATCCTCATTTATGGGTGTTAACATTTTCATTTTTATAAGATTTTTAGTTCGATAGATTTAGTACTTGAACATTGATCATGGTTTAAAAATCACTATAATTTTAAAAAGTATATAAATATAATATATATATATATATATTATTCATCCTTAAAATTTTGAGATAGAAAAATGACTTACACCATTCCTGGAGATGGTAGATCGTACGTACACAAGAATAAAGTTTTCAATTTTCGATGGTTAGAACAAAATAAAATTAAATAAAAAATAACCTCTATAGAATCATTAATATATCATATATATAATATATATTCACTAAATCTATTCTTCTTACCATCCATGTAAATCAGAAATGAAAAACAAATTGTGCCACTTCATGGAGGTGGTAGTCAACATGTATGCACGAGTGACGTTATCATTGTCCAATGGATGAGAAGGTAAGAAGATAGATATGTATTATAATTAAAAATTAATATTTATATAAAAAATATAACATCTAATCAATAAAACCATTATAATTTTCATCAATAAAACATGGTGATGTAAAATTAATTTTATTGCTATGTAGAGGCAGTAGTCCACACGTACGCAAAAAGTGATAATTTCACTTACCATTTGATGGAAAAAAGGATGGATAATGGAAATTACATAATAATAATAAAATTTCCGTATATTTATAATAATTAATTTATTATTTTATAATGAATACCACTAAATTATAAAAGGTATAAGAAGAAATATATTAGAATAGGTTGGGTAGGTAAATTACACCTTCTTCAGTAGACCTCCTTTAGATCCCTTATTGAGGTCCCTTATAATGGTATTTGGAGAAGGAAAAAGCATATAATCCATGAATATAGATGTTTAAAAGATAATTTAATATATTTTGGTCAATATAGATGGATAAATGTTTTTTAATGAAAAGGGATAAGGGGTTTATTTTTTATAAAGGAGGGAAATAGAATATATGAAATTTCTAAAAATATTAAAATATAATTAAGTCATTCTCATGAAACTTTATTCCAAATGGTTATAGATTAAAAATAAAAGATATTAAGGTCAAAATGTCATCATAAAAATAAGTTTAGAAAGGTTTTCATGTCATTTTATAGCTTTTATTTTGGTTCAACTCCTTGGTCAACTAATTTTAATCTTAACCATGGTAATGAATTTTTTAATATTGAAGGTTTATAATTTTACATACGAGGAAAAAATTAGATCAAAAAGCACAAAGTGATGAAATTTTAAACCTTATATTATTCTATTTAACATATTACAATATTTTTATAATTTTTATATAATTTATTGATACAATTATATTATAAAATACTATTAATTTCCTTTCAAGAAGTATTCACATAATTTGACTTTGAAAACTACATGAAAACATTGGAATTATAATATAATCTATTAAAACATCTATGAAATGTGATATTTGTCTAAAAAATCTATTTAACACAATAATTCACCCAAATTTTATTACTTCAAATATTTATAAAATCATTTATTTTATTTTTCTATTAATTTATTAAATATCATGTATACATTTAGTAAACATTTTAGGAAATTATTCATCCAATAAAAAATAAAAAAAAATTAACCTGGAAAAAAATATTCTTATTTCAGATAATCATTTACAAATAAACCTATCCTCGTTTCATTGATATTTAAATATTTTGGATATATTAAATTATTAAGAGTGACATTTTGGAATTATCATTACATAAAATAATATATATTTAATTATCAATGGAAAATGGAACCAAAATGTGATATATTATATTTTGGGATGTATATGGTCAAATTTATTCCATACAATGAAATAATGTTAAGTTTTATGTTGATTTTGATACCTTATCTCATGATTTTATCCTTGCTTTACCTAGTTTACCCTTAATGGGGTGAAAAATATTTACCACAATTACTATCCTTAATGAAAAAAATAAAAGGGACCTATTTATAAAATTTGAACATCATGATTCCAAATACGATATCTATTTTTTAGATTTCCATTTCTAGAAATAGAAGAAATCAAATTTAATACAAATACATAAAACACAATTTTTTTTTAGTAAAATGTGTATGTAATCATAAAAATTAATATATATAAAAATCTTAAATATTGGTGATTAAAATTGAAATAATTATGTTATTGTAAATAAAAAGGATCATATGTCACTTTAATACCAAATCAGAAATAAAATTGTACTTTTAAATTAATTTATTTAATAAAAATGAATTTCACTATTGGAAAAATCTTTATTGTTAACAATTCACCAAATATTTTAATCTTATCAAAAAAGGCCAAAATTTCACCCTAAGACAATTTTGATTTACTAATTTCATTAATGATATTAATTTAGAAAATAATATTTCTATAAATTCATTATAATATTTACTCACAATAAGTGATAAAAGATCAGTTTTAAAGAAAAAATATTTTTACGAATAAAATTCCATTAAAAAAATGAGTTCTTTCCTTTTATATATATTTCATAATTTGTTTACTTCTACATCTACCCAACATTTCAATGGTTTTTTTATAACATTCATAAAATAATAATATTTCATGGTTTGTTTAAGTTGATGGTTGTATGTTGTATATGAAATTGAACATATTATACTCTTTAAAACCATGGAGAGTTATGGTACACGTGAAGGATCATGTATATACTTCCTCAAAATTGATGCATGGAACACAACATAAACAAGGGAGAGGTTTCATGGAAGTGTAGGATGAGAAGATAACATCCCCATATAAATGATGATTTTAAAAGGAATAATGTATATTGGGATCAAATTTTCCTTTCCCAAAAATCTCATAACCCTTCTCCCTAGTAACATTCAAGGTAATACATTTTCTATGCCTATAAACTCTAAATTCCATTCCGGATTATCATCAATGAACTTCTGTTAACTTTGGGTAGTTTTAATATACCACTGAATGATTAGATTATTCTCTAAAATTTCTTGAAAAGAATTTGTTCCTTTTATATTAAACTCTCTAAATTCATCCAAATATATTGGTGTTATACACCACTTCACATATATATCCTTATATGGTTCCATTCGAGTGTTATAATTATAAAACACTATGATTTTATAAAATATTTAACTTTAATAAATGAATATAATAAATAGAATGTAAATAAAGAAACCGTGAAATTATATTAATAATTCTCAACAATTATACAAAAATATCACTTTATATGGTATTTAAATAAAATATAACTTTTAAAAATAATTTATAATTCACTTAGGAAATACCACTAATCATAAAAAACTATTTTGAAATATTTTGATTTTGAGAATTTTTTTTACCATATATTCTTTATTTGATAAATTAATTAAATGTATTAAAATTATAAAAAATTATTTCACACACTTGTATCAAATCAATTCTTTAGTTATAAATTGGTTATAAATAAAAATAAAATCATTTAAAGGAAAAATGATGTTTTTATGAAAACATGCTTTTATGCCCATAATAATTTTTATCTTAATAAATTAAATTAATCAATATTTATGAATTATTTTATTTATTTTTAGATAATATATGTAATAAAAATTTTTAGCATTAATTTAATGATTTTAACTTGGTAATGAATAATAATAAATTAAGTTTTATTTTTAAAAAGAATAATAAAAACAATTTTTTGTCGCATTTTTCATGCTTATTTTAATTTTTTTTGTAAATTATAGAAAAATAATATGAAAAATTGATTTAAATATTTGGAATAATAATTTATAACTTTTTAATGATTTATATATCATTTTTCCTAATTAATAGTAACTATAGTAAAAATTTGATACGATGTTTATGGTTAAAAATAGATAACAATGGTGTTAAAATAAAATATAAGATTTTAAATACAACATAAACTTATATATATTGAAAATTTTGAAGATATTTTGACCTTAAATTATCTTACGTTTTACCATTTTCCCACTTGGTTCTACTTTCATTTGAATATGACTTTATTATATTTTAATGTTTTATGTATTTAGAAGAGTGCCACCCACAACACTTTTAAAAGGAAACCTCCTCAATTAAGTTATTCACACACATTGATACCTATATTTTTGATAATTCATACCCAAATTTATTATTAACTTAATTCCCCATTTTATATATATTTCTAGATTCATAAAAATAAATCCTTTTAAGTCTTAAGGTTTAAGCCAATGGAGTTCCATAAAGGAAGAGGTAATTGTATTGACCAATCTATTTACAGTTAATTTTTTAAATAACCTTATCTAAATATTATTGAAACATATTAATATGATTAAATCAGTATAATTTATATACTAAAATATTTTTATGTTAATTTTATAACCATTTTTTATCTCTTATCTATTCTATGAGAAATTATAATGTCATTCGGGCATACATGTGGACTATCACCACTATGAAGTGATGTGATTTGTTTTTCATGTTATCCATACATGGATTGTAATATGGAAATATTAAATTAATATATATTATATTTCTGATACTGTTATGAATTTTTAATGATATATTATTATTTATCTTTCTTTCCATCCAATCATTGTGAAATGGAAACAATACTCATATGTACGTAGGAACTAACATCTCCATCATGTGATGTAATTCATTTTTATCACAAAATTATATTAGTGGATATAAAAGTGTATATAATGAATAAATATGGTAAATATAACATAAGTAATATGTTTTATATGATGAGACCATTACCAAGGTGAAAGTAGCAATACTGTCGAACCAAAACATGCATGGAAAATAGATATGCTTTCACCCAAATATTGATTTTAATAAGGAATTGTTAATAAAATGTGTAATTGGAAATTATAAGTGAATTTTATATTGTAATATATATATATATATATATTAATATTTTATATTTATAGATACATAGTAAATATAAAATTATTATACAGGAACTTAGGAGCACATATGATGAAAATCAGGACCTGAGGGAGGGGTTTATGTTGCAATATCATTTTTAATATGGTTTGTTTATTATTAAATATCCTTTGAGGGAATAAAATATTATTTTTTCTCTTAAAAAAAATATACTTTATTCTCATATGTTTATTTCTAGGTATTTCATATTTTAATTTCGTTCTCCTTTCTTTAGTACTTAAAACGACTAAGAAATTTTTTTATGAAAATCCGAGCTTATTTCCTATTTCATTGAAATAAATTTTCTTCATTCTCCATGTTAATTAATATTTTTTTCATGAATATTTTTTTATATGATCCAATGTTTATTAAAATCCAATTTGTATTATATTTTACTTTATTTACAATTGTTTTGAAATGATTTTTTAAAATGTTTTCAAAAAATTTATTGTTGACTTTTTATAAAAAGTGTGGATGGGAAAATTTTCTTTAAAGTTTATCACATGAATGATTTTCCTACTATCAAAACCATTATTTTATTTTAATATTAATTTATAATTTTACATGGATGTTTTCAAAAAAAATATTTCCAAAATAATTTAATTTTTTTTATTTAAAATGTTATCAAAGGAAAATTATATTTTTCACATGTTTTTAAAGAAGGGTTCAAATGTTGTTTTAAAGGTAGTTGTCATCTATGTAAATATCCTTTAATTTTTATTGTTATTCCATTGGTATAATATATAATTATACCAACCCTATTATTTATTGAAATGGATTATTATTATTATGTGTTGGTAAAATATTTATAAATCCCATTTATTTTCCATGGGTTATGATATGATAGAATATAGAATGTTTCTATGATACTATGGTCCAAATATGTTTGGTTTTAAAAATTTTATGTTTAAGAATTAAATTATATTTCCCTATAATTTATTTTTTAATTATTTATATTTCAATAGGTAATATTAAATAGGATTATGAGTGAAACCATTCCACATAAAAGGAGGTTAGGGAGTGAACCCAATCTATTATGGTAGTTTTTCAACAATGTAATGATGGTCATGGAAGTATTCCTTGATTAACAAAATTATTTTCTAAAATTTTTATTATTCCAAAATTCTTATTATATTTTATTATTCTTATTATATTCCATCATATTTCATGATTTATTAATCATTATTCTTCACTCTTATAACTCAACAATTTTAAAATGCTAAATCTTTTTTCAATGCTCATGATTTATGATATATGACTGATTAGATATGAATTTAATTATTTATAATCATTATATCACAAAATTATTCTTATAATATTATTTTTTATGATCATTTATTGATATCGCCCATTCTTACATTTATTGAAAATATGAGATCATCCTTTGTTATATTTTCATTTCCCTAGGTTAGAAAGAAAGTTGTTAAGTAATAAGTGTCTTAAAATGGTACTATAAGAGAAGAAATTTGTATATGATGTTTAATATATTTCATCAAATAAGTTTATTATGTATTTATTATTCAAATAAAATAATCATTTATGATTCTAGGGAATGTATTATTGTTAAATATATTGAATATACACCTAAAATTATGAAATAATTATGTATGTAATAATCTATTCACCTTAGTTGGTATTAGATATGTGTTTTGTTATTTTTTGATATTATCTTTTTAAAAATTTGAGAAAAGAAAATAATAAAACCTTTTATTGGATAAAATTGATATATCATGTACAAAAAATTATCATATGTTGATATTAAGGTGTCATAATTTAAGACATTACAAGAATTCATTTAACAATATTTTGATTGTTTACTATTATTATTGTAGTTTAACGATTAAAATATGTTTTATTTCAATTTTAGTGAATAGTTGGGACTAGTATGAATCTAATTAACAATGAAATGATTAATCTCTTGATTTACTATCCTAGATGAGAGTTGTAATGAAAAATATTGTTTATATGTTCACCCAACTCTTTCATGCCATGAGTTATGCTGATATTCCAATGAGAAAAGTAGGGAGCGATCCATCATTGAGTCTTTCACGAGGTAATATCAATCTTCTATAAGTGGGTATTTTGATCCTCCTATGTCCTAGAAATGGATTAATAAAACTAAAAAGATGTTTTAAATTCTTTAGTTCCCATAGTATGAAAATGTTTTCTTAGCGGTGCTTTATTTGTAAGATGAGAAAATTTAGGGTGGAATATTATTAAGAATAAAACAAATATGGAAGGAATTGAATCTATGGAATAAGATGAGTTTAAGAGGTTATTTTTAGTAAGTAATTTACCCAAACTATTCCCATGAACATGTAAAAGGTAATTCATAGAGATTAAGAATAAGGATGATGATTCTATTTGTACATATGAGGAAAATGTTGCATGAATTTTGCAGAATTATTTTTTTATCATCGACCCTACAAGAATAATTGTCTAGTTATTCAGTGGCTTTAAACCAAGTCTCTAAATATAATTGGAGAAAAGGGACTTTAGAAAATATGAATAAATCATTTTATTTTCTCTTAAGGTAGAAATGGAGAGTATATATTCCCATTATTCTCATAGTTTTTATAAAAAGAGAAATATAGAGTTTCCAGGAAATACTAATAATAAAACCCATAGAGGAAAGAGAATGATTATTCCTCTATTCCAAATTTGTGGAATGAATCATGGGGGAAACTCAATTAAGGAAACTGTTAAGTTTTTTAAGTGTTGAAAATAATTTCAATGAGAAATTGAGTGAAGAATAGATATAAGGACGAAATCTAATGAAATAAATGTAGATAAGGATCAACTAAATTCACCACCCACACTCCAATGGTACACTTTCATGTAGAATCAATATTATTTGAACCAGTGCATGAATGCAAAGTTGAATGAAAAAAATAGAGATAAACAAACTTTTAATCTAAGAGATAATTAGAAATCTCATGAATTCAAAATCATTAAAGTGGTTCATGATAATAATGTGGGGAAAATTACACATAGCATCCACTTTAAAAATGACAATTCCTTACTTGATTCTACCTCTAACTACACTTTTTTATTAGAATAACTTTCTATAGGGAATCACATGACCACCATAATGACTAGATGTTGAATTATTAGTAAATAGTCTAAATGGTATGATGATTGGATCTCTATTCTATAGCTTGACTCATATATAATTTTGTGGGAATATACATACTTTAAATAATATGATTCACCTTCAATTCATATTTGAGGTTATTTTGGGAATGTGTTATCTTTATTTATATAAATCCCATATATATTATTGAGGAAGGAATCTCACTATTGATATTTATAGTGAACTGATTATTGTCTATGGTGAGAGTATGAATATGAATTTATAAGAGAAAACAATTCCATTATAAGAGTCTTATTACCTATTCACTTGGAGTATCAATCTAAAATGGTTGAAGAGAAACTCAACATTGAATATATTATTATTTTTCAGGGATATGATAATGTATTTCTTAAAGAGTATTTTTATTTTATAATAATTCGTGAAGTTGGGTTTTAAATATAACTCATACCTAGTGGTATGACTATTTCAAATACTCTATATAGAGTAGCATCAATTTAGTTATAGGAATTGAATAATCAACACTAGTATAATTCTTATACGAGATTTATTTGGAAAAGAGAATCACCAAGGGGTGTGCCTGTTCTTTTTATTAAGAATAATGATGAGTCAATGCATCTTTTCATTGATTATATGTAAATTAAAAAAACTAATATTAGGAATAAAACACTCTATCCAATATTTATGATTTTTTGATCAAATATGAGGATATTAATACATTTCAATGATTTACCTCTAAAAAAAATAATTACTTGAGGGTTAAAAGGGATGATATATCCAAGAAATATTTCTATGCATGGTATGTAAAATTTGAATTTATAGTAATTCAATTTGGACTTACCAATTCTCTTGACATATTCATGGATCTAAAGAATATATTATTTAGATATTACATTGATTTTTGGGGGTATTTTTTATGGATGATATTCTTATATATTATAAGATAAATTTAAAGGATAAATATCATTTTAGGATTGTGTTAAAGACGTTGGTAATTGAGAAGTTTTATTTGATGCTTAGTAAATATGATTTTTTGGCTAAATAAATTATCATTCATGGGTCATGTTTTCATAAGAGAGGGGTCATTCGTGGATCCTTAAATGATATAAGTTATTAAACATTGTCCCAAACCAACCACAAAGAAATAAATATTTATTTTTATTAAGTTAGATGGAAACAACTGATTATTTATGATAAATGTTTTATGGATATAAAATCTACAAATCATGTTAGCATTGAAGTGATATAAGTAAGATTATATAGATTATCATGGTGAAAATTTCAAGGAATTGAATAAAAGGCTGGTTAGTGCACATATGATCACACTACACTGTAATGGAGAAAGGTTTGTGATCTATAGTGATGATTCAATAAAAAATATTAGATGTTTTATCATGTATAAAAACATGATAGTATCTTATGCCTCAAAAAATTTAAGGTTCATGTGAAAGATTACATGAGTCATGATTTGGAACTAACAGTGGTGGTTTTTCCTTTAAAGATGCTTAAGAATTATCAATATGTTGAAATGTGTGATATATATACATAAAATACAATAATTAGATATATATTCACATATATTGAGTTGTATATCTATTAAGGGAGATGGTTGGAAAAAAAATTTAACTTCTCAATATATTACAAACCTATGATGGTGAAAAAGTGGCTGATGGTCTGAGTCGGAAGAAACATGCTAGCTTATCCATGATAAGTATTGAAATAGATATAATACATATAGATTTATAGAGGAAGGATCCTGGAATCAAGATAAAAGGGGATAAATCCTATCTTTATTAGATGAAAGTTCAATCATCTATTTATATGAAGATTTAAGAGGTGCAGAAGGAAGATTTTGAGTTACAAGAGATGATAAAGAATGTTCTTGAGTTCATTCATGATATTGATTGAATGAAAAGGTTCAAGAATAAAGTATTTGTGCCATCAATATTATAATTAAAAATAAGTAATTAGATGAAGATCATAGTTTATCATTCACTATTTATCCTAGAATTAAACAATATGTATAGATTTATTGAATAGAATTTAATGTGGGAGAACATGAAGAGATATATTTCAGAGTATGTACCTCAGTTCTTGGTATTCTATAAAGTTATGGATGAGAGAAATATATATAAGGCAGTGTTTAAATGAATTACCATACCTGTGTGGAAATGAAAAAAGCATCACCACATACTTCATTATGGGAATCCCCAAGATATATAAAAGGCACAATTCTATTTGTATTGTAGTCTAACACTTTATAAAATTAGTTCATTTCATTACTATCAGAGAATATTTTACTCGTGATCCTCCCTCTAGATTACATGTTAATGAATTTTTAATGTTAAATTGGATAAAGCTCTAAATCATATCTAATTGAGATCCAAGGTTTACCTTGATTTTTTGGAGAAGTATTAAGAAATATTTTAATATTGAGTTGATATTTAGCATTATATATCATTCCTAGACATATGGAATGTCTTATAGGACCATTAAAACCCTAGAATATATGATGAGATATTTATATTTTGATTACAATAATGGTTTGGATCAACAACTTTCTATTGTTGTTTTTTCTTAGAATAAAAATTTTCACTTGATAATTGATAAAGATCATTAATAACCTATTTATGAAACAAAGTACATGAATCTAACATAGTGGGATGAACTTGGGGAATGAAATCTATTGGGACATGATCTCACTTATAAAATGGTAGAGAAGGTAAAATCTTGTAACAAATACATCAAGGTAGCTTAGATTTGACACAAATTCTTTATCCTAAAAATCACTGGTGCGATATAGATTTAAAATTATTGGTAATTTATTCCACTAAATAACTCCATGGAAGGATATTATGATATTTTGAAATAAGGGAAGGCTAATTCCTAGATCTACTAGTCCATATGACACTCTTTATCATATCATGATAGTGGATTATAAATTGGAACTTTCTCTGAACCTCTCCCATGTTCATGATATATTCTATATATCAGTTTTGAGAAATTATATAATAGATACTTTAAATTTTATAAAATCATCGATCATACCATTTGAAAATGATATTCATATAAAGAATAACTGATTGAAATCTTGGATCATAGAGATAATGTGATATGAAACAAGAATACTCATTAGGATAAGGTAATCTGGAGTAATTCAAAATGAGGGGACCCAAGGATGTTATGAGTAAGGGTTGTAATTAGTTTTTTTGTATCAAATTGATATAATTTCAATGTAAAATTTCTTTAAGGGGGTAGAATGTAACACCTTGAGATTAAAAGTATATTTTTATTAAAAAATAAATGTTTTTGATAGCTTATGAATCATGAAACCCTAAAAATTCTGTTAATAATTTTCCTAAATTACAAAAATAAGAACAATATATGGTACTTAAAACAAATATAACTTTTTAAAATAATTTCTTAATCATTTTGGTAATACTCTTGATCCTAATGAAATATTTTGACATATTTTGTTTAGGAGCATTTTTTTTGTCATGTATGTTTTATTTAAAAATTCATTTAGATAATTAAAATTAGAAAAAATTATTTTTTAAAAATTTATAAAATTATTTATTCTCTTATCAATTGGTTATAAATGAAAATTAAATCATTTTAAGGTTAAAAAAAGTTTTTTATGAAAATTTCTTTTATACATGAAATATATTATTATCATAATAAATTAAATTAATCATCATTTATGAATTATTTTAATGAAATATGTAATTAATATATTCAATATTTTTTTTAACATTTATCTAATGGTTTTTAATAGGAATTTTATGAGAATAAATTCATTTTTATGATTAAAAATTATTTTTTTAAAAGTAGTTTTCATTTCCTTTTTCACATTTATTTTAATATTAATTTTTACCACTTACAGAAATTTAATTTTATTAAAGTAATTCCATATTTGGAATCATAATTTATATATTTTGGTATGATTCCACTTTTATTTTTTTCATAATGAATAGTAATAGTTGTATTGTTTTTACCTTAGTTAAGGTTAAAAAATGGGCATGAGGGGGTAAAACCAAATGATATGGTTTTAAATACCACTTAAATATGTCTAAATTAGACTTTTTGAAGATATGTAGAAATCAAATTATCTTATATTTGAAACGTTTTCCACATGGTTCTACTTTCCCTTCAATATAAATTTATTATATTTTAATGTGCTAAGTATTTACACGAGTGGCACCCACCACACTTATGAAAGGATAAAAAATATATTCACTTATCCCACACTTCTAACCCTATTTTTTGGAAAATATAATAAAAAATTTCTTCTCTACTTCCCTTCCCACATACTAGAGCTTCTGGTATTCCCAAAATACAATCCTTTGAAATCTTAATGTGTAAACCCAATGTGGTTTATCAATGGAGAGGTAATTATCATTACCATTCTATTTTTAGTTTATTTCTTCTATAAACACATATAAATCTTATATAATCATAATAAAAATATAAAATAATAACCATCAAAATAATTAATTTTTTTAATGTTAATGGTACAACCAAATTCTATCTCGTTTCCTTCTTATGAGAAATGATAATGTTATTCATGCGTACGTGTAGACTACCACCTCTATGAAAATATGTTATTTTTTCCACTTTCTATATACATGAATGGTAATATGAATTTATTTTTTAAATATATATGATATATATGATTTTTCATGATTCTATAAAGAGATATTTTGATTTAACAATCTTCATTTATATTCATTGGAAATTGAAAACATTATTCGTGCATAAGTACGGACTATCGTCTTTATAAGGTGATGGATTTCATTTTTTTATTCTCAAATTAAATGAATGGTTATAAAATTTTATATAATGAATAAATTTTTTAATTATAAGATAATTATTATTTTGTACATGATGACAGAATGACCAAGGTGAAAGGGCCAGAACCATTGAACCAAAAACATGCATGGAAAACATACAAATTTTCACATGAATGTTGATATTAAGAAAGAATTACTAAAAAATAGGTAATTATAAATTATAATGGAATTATATTATAAAAAAATTATGTATATGCCTTTTTATATATCTATAGTAAATCAAAATTTATTATACGGTAACTAAGAAGAACATACAATGAAAACTAGGACATTAGGTAAGGGTTTATATTGAAATATCATTTTTAATTTGGATAATTTATGCTTGAATTAATTTTGGGGAAATTATATGTTATTTATCTATTACACACCATATATTTTCTTATACTCTAGATATTTTCCCATTATTTTTTCCCTTTCATTATCCTCTATTTTGAACTTAAAATGATTTTGAATATGTTTTTTTTAAGAAAACACAACCTTATTTCCACTTAGGCCAATGAACTTTTTCATCAATGTCCATTTTCTATATAATTTTTCAAAAATGCAATTTTATATGATTAAATAATTATTTATATTCATTTTAATATTTAAATTTCTTTTCAATATATTAAAATGTAATTTTTTCAATGTTTTCAGACATGTTATATAAGAATGTTTGAAAAATGTGTGAAATGAATATTTATTTTAAGGTTTACTGCATAATGTTTTTTATTACCTTCATAAACATTATTTTTCTTGAATATTTCATAAAAAAAATTTATTTTTATTTTTAAAGAAAATAATTTTATCAGTATTCTATGAATTTTTATTTAACATTTTATCTAAAGTAATGGATATTTTTTACATGTTTTAAAAGAATGATTCGAATGATATTTTAAAGGTCTTTACCATTTATATAAATATACTTTGATGTTTTTATGATTTTGTGGGAATAATATCTAATGATACCATTCTTTTTATTTTTCTATATGGATTATTGTTATGTGATGATAAAATCATTATGAAACCCATTTATTTTTTATGGGTTATGCTATGACATAATGATGAATGTTTATATGATCTTGTTGAACACATATGTATGGTTTTAATTATATAACAGGTGGTCTTGGAATTATATATTCATCTAATTAATTGGTTCATGATTGATATCTAGTTAGATAATATGAAGAATATTGGGAGTGAACCCATTATAGGGATGAAAATAGGTTAGAGAGTGAATCTAATCCATTGTGATAATTTTACACTATGTGATAATGGTATTAATAGTGATCCATGTTTAATGAAATGATTTCCTATGATTATGATATTGACAAAATTCCCATGACTTGTTTTTATTGTTTTTATTTTATCTTATGGATCATGATTGATTAATTTTTATTTCGCACTCTAATGACTCGTGTCCTTTGAAATGCTATTCCTTTATGTCGTGACTCATGATTTATTATCAATGATTGATTGGGTATTAACTTCACATGTTATAATGAAAATCTCATAACATTATTCATATATTATTCATACATGTGATCATAAATTAATATCTTCTATGTTTATCATTATTTATAATCTCTACTCACCTTTTATTATGCTTCTATTTTCCCAAGGTTATAGAGACCGATAGTGACTATGAAATATTTAATAAGGGTATCATGAAAGAAGAACATTGTTGGAGATATTGAAGATATTTCATGAAATATGTTGATTATATATCTAGTATTTAAACACACTAAAACTTTATGGTTTTAGTGTGTGTATTATTTTGAAATGTATTGAATATTAATCTAAAATGATACAATATTTATATATGTAATACTCATGTCACCTCAAGAATAGAAACCATTTTTATATGAAAACTATACTACAAGAATTTTTTGATCCCAAAATCCATTGAAATTCATTAAATAAGATCTTAAAATTTCCTCCAAAGTGTGAATAGTTCTTTCAAATATACCATTAGTCTGAGGATGATAAATAGTGTTGAATCTTTACTTTTAATCCAATTCTTATTAAAGACTTTTCCAAAATATTGAGGTAAACCTTGGATCCCAATGATATACAATGGAAAGTGGTACTCCATGTATCCTTATCACTATTATTATGTATATCATGTATGGTTGATCAAGTGATAAATACTCTCATGTAGAAAATAAATGTGATGATTGATTATGATGATTAATTGCAACCCAAATGGAATTATTAATTTTAGAAGTCTGGTAAGTCCTAAAATTAAATCCACAGTGATTTTTCTCCATTTTCATACTAATATAGGTAATGATTAATTCAACCCCCTATAATATTATCATTATTCATTAACATACTAGCATACCAAGAATCGAGTTATATACTCTATAATATATCTTTTTCATATTGTCCAACCTGAAGTGATACTTATGATATTTATATATCATTGTGATTCCTAAGTTAAGAGAGAAAGATAAGTTATGTGCATCCTCAAATATATCCTTATTCAATTAAAGTATGGATGTGACACATATCCAGGTTCCAATTCGTATAACCCTATTTTATTCAAGGTCTAACTCAAAAAACTTTTGTACCATAATATTTTGTTCCATATCCTCCTTCACTTATTTAGTATTCTCATAGATGCATGACTGAGTATACATCTGAAAAAAATATGATTTTCATCAATTTGGGAAATATAGGATTTATCCCCTTCCATTTGAATTTTAAGGTCCATCCCATTCAAATCAATAAGTATTACGTAATTTAAATCCACAATATGGATAACGTAACACGGTCCTTCCTTCTTAGATAATCATCCACCCTTGCCGACTTCCAAGGGTGGTAATGTATTGAGAAATCATAATCCTTGATCAACATCAAAAATATACTTTAATTCATGTTCATATCCTTATATATGAATAAATAGTTAAAGATCTTGTGATTAGTATATATATTTCTCTTTTTTTAGTTTAGATATAATTCCAACTAATCTTTAAGGAAAAAAATAATACTTCTAGCTCTAGATCATGATTAGGATAAATTTTCTTATAGACCCCTATTTCACAAGGCATTGACCACCACCCTATCATGAGAAGACAACTTAATAACTTCTTGTATGTATCACTATATTTTACTAGTCCTTATCCACTAAAGGGTAGTGTAATTATATGTATAGGGACCAAAATAATCATTATCACCTTTCCATTTTCTATGAATTAATTTATTTAGAGGAACTTCACATCATTCCAAGTTAATTTAGTTAGTGTATTTGATAATCATGATTAAATTTTTAGAGAGATGTGATAAAATCCATCTAATTGAAGAAAACAATGAATATTTGTTAAAGTGGTTTGTATGGATCATTATTAAATTAACTATATTATTAAAGTATTAAAAAGTATACCCTTAATTATGATTATATAATCCAATATTGATAAATTTTATTTCCAGAGTTCACACTTTCTAAATTTTTCATACAGTTTCTTATTTCTCAATATCTTTAGAAAAATATTCAAATGATCATCATGATCCTCCTTACTTATATAATATATAGGAATACCTTTTAAAAAGACTAAAATAAAATAATTCATGTAATCTCTAAATAACCAATTTAAAAAATTTATAATGATAGCTAGAGAATTTATAAGTTTTAAGAGCATCACTAAGAATCCATAGTGTCCATATCTTCTACGGATGGTTGCCTTGAGTATATCCTACCTTTTCATCATAATATATAATATTCATATCAAATAATATTTTTTGATATGTTTTTATTGCCTCACAGTTGATTGAAAAAGTCAACAATATAGGGTAGATGATACATTTTCTCGATCATGATCTCGTTAGGTTCAAGATAATCAATATAGGGACACATTGATCAATATTTCTTTATAGAAAAAGTACCCCATGGTTAAGAACGTGGTCATATAAAACCCTTATCCAAATTATTATAGAGATGATTCTTTAATTATTACAATTTAACTAGGTCCATTTTATAAGGATTCTTTGATATTAGAGAAGCACCAGGTATTAGTTCTATTGAAAACATAACTTTATTATTTAGAAGAAGGCCTAAAAACACTTCTATAAATACATTTAAATATTACTAAAAATAAGAATATCTTTAATATCAATCTTCCCCCAACTATTTGAGCTTAATGTATCTTATTATTAGTTAAAAATGAATATATAAGGGAATTAACATATACAAGGTTTTTATAGTTAAAATTAAAAAAATAGACAATCCCAGGCCAATTTAGGATTTGAAACGTGACTTCTCTAACTAAAAAATTGATATGGGATCTATGCATTGAGAGAAATTACATTCTAAAAACCACATAAAATTTAACCAAAGAAAAGGGAAATAATATTTAAAGGAAATATATACTGATAATATTTTATCAAATAAAGGATATATAATTTGTGTACAATCATCACAACACTAGAAATTTTCATCAATAATTCAATATCAAGCCATTGGGGGTATGAGTTAATAGTCTTAAATTCATTTGATGATTTGAAGTAATTCATAAAACAAATAAAAAATATGATGTTTTCATAATTTATCATACTCCACACCACCCTAATTTCATGATTTTACATTCATTATCTTACTAAAAATAAGAAGGTTATCTTGAGTATCCGATAATAACAATTAGAGTAATGAATTATACACCAAGGAGTATAAATCCAAACAAATCCAAATTCATGACCCCTTAATTTCAAACTCTGGTGTTTTAGTTCCATCCTATATCACATTTTTTGATAATATTTTTTTAAGGTTATATCCTCTTATTATTCATATATTAACCCCAAAAATAGCTATAACTTACTCTGGTACTAACTGAGGTGACCTAACTATATCACATATATATATATATTATATCTTTTTAGATGAGTATTAATTAAAAATCATAAAAAATAACACAATAGAACCTATAATATTAATGTATATGGATATTATATACTTAACCAACTTATTTAAAAACATCTTCATCATATACACAAATATTTTTCCCACATGATACCCTTTTTGACATAACATGCATAATATTTATCTTCATAACTCAGGGAATAGAAATTTGAGAAAGGGTGAGCTCAAATGCTCAGTAATGGTAAACATTAGAAAAAAAGATCAAAAGTGTTAATAATATAATAATTGAAGTATTATAAAAAAATATAGTTGAAAGGAAATAACATAAGATAATCACAATGAATAAAAAATAGATCATAAATCATGTTTCATAGCATGAGGATTTTGGAATGACATAAAATATGAGTAATAGGAGTGTGGAAACATGAGTCAATAATTATGTTTAATAAAAAAATAACATAATTATAAGAATTTGGCACAATAATATGATTAGAAAATAATTTTTGACATCTCTCTTCCAAGACCATCATAACATAGTATAAAAAGTCATATAGTGGGTCGGGTTTACTCCTCATTCCAATAAACATAGTGCAAAGAGTCATATTGTGGACTAGGTTCAAACCCCAAATCCCTTGTATCCCATATCATGAATTATAGGGATTTATCCAATATATTGGACTGATATATAATTATAGCGTCACTCATATCATAATGAAAAACCATACATATGTGTTCTACATGAATATGAAAACATTCATAATTCCATCACAAATAAATTAACCAATGAAAATAAGTAGGTGTCATGAATATTTCTATATGTCATAATAATAAATCATCTAGAAAAAGAGGGAGGATGGTGTTAATAATTTATATCCCAATTAAAGCTCAATAAATATTAGAGTATATTGAAATAAATAAAATGAGTTTATTATAGCATTATAGAATTATTTTTAGATATAAGAAGAAATTTCATTTTCATTTTGGATAACATTTATTTTAAAATAAAATTATTTATAAAAAAATAGTTTGAGAAATTTATTTTAGAATATTTGAAAACATAGATAGTAATCATTATAAATTAAATTAAATAATAAGATATTAAAATGTGATCTTGTGTAAAATTATAAAAAATATATTTCATCCACACTTTATTAAAGAAAATCAATATTAATATAAAATATTTATAGATAAAATTTTAAAATAATTATTATTTCATAAATAAAGAAAAGTTCATTTAAACAATAACTTAATAAATCATAGGAGTGGAGATAATGATATCTATAAAAAAAATATAAATAATATTGACATGGAGGAGAGAGATTCCCGACCAAATTAAGAGATATGGTTGGTTTCACTTATATGAATCCTTTAATTTTTTTAAAACAATGATGCATTGGGAAAAGGCCCAAATAACTAAAATATATAAATATAAAATAACTTATAGGAGTTTGAGGGAGGAGATTTTTTTACAATCATTTTGATATAAAGGGACGAACTTAGCTGGAAGGTCTTCCATGCACATGCTATTTCTATAGACATTCTTATTGGAAAGACCATATACCCCTTGTTTTCCTCTCTATAAGTATGAGTGATAATATGATTGAGGTCTAATAGATGTTATAGGCATATGATTCATTTAGTAGGGAGGGTCCATGCAAGGTGAATCATTACATTGTTAAGAGCCTAACCGATGGTAGTTGAATCACTTTCATCCTAGAAATAGTCCATGTTATTTTCCTTATAAACTTGACTACCTTGATAATAACGTACATCTCTACTTTGAGGGAAGAGGAATGACCTCACAAACCAAAGCAACATAATATAATGTCACCATTATGATTTCTACATATGATACCATAACCTTTAGGTCCATTATTTCCTTTTGAGGCACCATCGATATTAATTTTGATCCATCCATGAATTAGTGGTTTCTAGAATACTTCCAGAAAACCATTCGGATGGCTGGAACTTTCTTTAATCATGATCCATCACAGGATACTGAAATCCTTAACTGAGTTGTGTAAGGTATCTATTTTTATGATTGAAGCATCCTTGATCATAGTGTAGATTTTTATTCATGCTGCATGAAAACTTAAAGTAACATTTTTGTGTATAATAGAATTCCTTTCATACCAAATATAGTGTATCAGTTCTGCCACAACAGTAATGAAAAGATGATTAATTTTGGGGGAGATATCTAGAGTAGTGCATCTTTAAATATATAGTCCAATAAAGTCCAAACCTTTCTATATGAGATCAAAAATGTCAAAAATGTATTTTTATAAAGAAGAAGTAGTAGCACAAGTTAGAAAATGGTGATCAATATCGTCTCTATGTTGATTACACATTTGATATTTTCAACAAAGTTTAATACCAATCATATGAAGATTTAAATTAGTTGGAATTATATTATGAGTGATTCTCCAAACTAGGGTGATCATGGAGGGCCTAACACATTTTTTGTTAGAGTTCCTTAACCAGTATAAATCATTGTTTTATTAGTCAAATTATGATTATAGTAGAGTTTAGAAGTTATAATACCATTATAATTCAGTTCCCAAACTAAGAAATTATTAGTGTTGATAAAGACATAGTTGTTAATATTATTAGAGATTTTATCTGGTAAATCTACATCTAGATAGATAAAATAGTCATTTATGGAGATATTAATATTCTTGGGTAACTACATGGGGTAAATCATGCTTTAAATAGGGATTTAATTCTAGTAATCCAACCAAAATTTTAGAGAGGAATCTCTATTAACTATCTATCTTGAGTGAGACAATTTTTTTGAAAATTTGAATTTGATAGAAGGCCATATAGAGGAGTCCATATATAATTACTTTCCTTTTCTAATGTTATTGTAAAATCTACCATGAATGAAATCATATGTTTAAGATTTATTGTTCATTATATTCTAAGTAATGTGGGATTGGAGGGACCAATTGAAAAGGATGAGGTTCTTAATACCAATCCCACCATTATCAATGGGAGTGAAACAAATATTCAAGGGAATTGTGATGAGTTTTGTTTCAAGAGTGTTTCTACTATAGATTTTTTTCTATTTATATTTTTGAGAACATCAGAAGGAAATTTATATACCATCATAGAGTAGACTATTTTAGAAACAATGGTGTATTTGAGAAGACAAATCCAATCTGCCATCAATTAAGTTTTTTCCTTTCCAGAAGGAGAGTTGATTATTGATATAATCAAAAATATTTAAAAATTAAGTATTTTTTGGCTTGCCCAAGAATATGGGGACCCTAAGATAGATAAAGTGGAAGGACCATTATTTTATTCCATGTTCATTCATGATCTCAATTTTTCTAGATACGGGGAAACATTTAACAATTAAAATCAAATATTTTCCCCAATTTATATAATGACCCAAGACATCCTCATAGTAGGTGATGACATCTTTAAGATTCATTATATTTTTATTATCCCTTTGAATGAATATAATTATATCACCATCATATAAAAGTTTTGAGTGAGCAATCAGATATCTAAAGTCATAGATGGGCATAATATCACCCTGATTGATCAAATCATTGACAAGTCTTCTAATGTAGTCTTCGATAATAACAAAAAGGATGGTAGAGAGGGGGTCACCTTGTCAAACACCTTTTGTACAAGTGAAATGAAATAGTAAGAAGACATGAAAAAACATAAATAACTAATGGAGAAGAAAATATATGTGGTTTTATAGAGAAATAACATATAACTTCAACAAATTGAAATTTAAATATAGACAATCTTGATTTCAATGTGAGATTGGAAAATAAACCCATACAACTTTGACAACATTTGAATCAAAATAATTTTAAAGAGATAACATATTATGGATTTTAAAATCCATTTAATTACATGATATGTATGATAAAAATACATTAATGGGTTGTATAAACACCACAAAAAAAAATAAAACAAGTGGTGAATATGAAGGATATCTCAATGAAGGAAACCTTATATGAAGAACCCTTACATTTACTCCTAATGTCCATGAAAGGGAATCAACAATCTGTATAATAAAAATAAACACCTTTATCACTTATTTAATAAACTTATTCATATCTATTACATTCAATTATGACCCTTAATATATATATATATATATATTATTTATTTATTTATTTATTTATTACTTATTTTCATCATCAGATGTTAGTAATTTTGATTGTTTCATACAAGTTTCTTAATAAAAATGTTTATACTTATTATTTGATATGAAGTAAATCATTATATGATAAGTCAAGGTAGTTTTAAAAAAATTTATATTGATTTATATAGTCCCATATTCATTTCAGGTAGGGTACATGAACATTTTGTGATAATGGAACCCACGATGAACATGTTTTTCATAATTTACTGATAAAATTGAAATACTTTATATTGATCATTAATTTTTCAATGTAAAACTTATTGAACTACATTCAAAAAAATATACTATTTAATGTCTGATATTACTAGTATTAATTTCTAGATACTTATTCATTTTAGAAAAAGTAAAAATAGTATAATATTATTAATGTTGGTGGATGAATTAGTGAAGAGAATAATATGATATACTAATGAAAGAGTAAGAGTATATACTTGTATAATAGAAAAATTATTCTCTTATAGGAATAAAAATATTAATAAAATATCAATAAAGTGAATTATTATATTTATTAAGAGTTTAAATGAGAAGGTAATTAAGAAGGATGGTTAAGAACAAGGTATATTGATGAATTCAATCCTTCTCAAAATGGGTTCCTTCTAAATAATGGATTTATGATTCTTTATTTGGGATGGAGGATAAAAACTATTTAATAAAAATTTTGTTGAAGAAAAATGTCATTCTATTCAATATTAAATGATGTAAAATATTATTTTGGTAGTCATAGAAGAGAGAAACTTTTATAGGTGATTTTTGTGTAGTATTTTCATAAATACTCATTTCTTAAAATATATGGTTATTATTTTAAAATAAAATTAGAAAAGTGAAAAAATGGATATAGACAATTCGTCCCTAAATAAAATATATTTTTAGATATTTTCCAGGTTATTTTAAGGATTTACCACTCAGTTTAACCCTTTTTACCTAATTTTATCTTTACTATGATAACTCCATTTTAACATTGATTACTTTTTTTATGTCTAAAAATGAAATTATATTTCTTATATAATTTTTAAATGTTGATTATAATTTTCTAATCAATTGAACCAAATTCAACTTATAAATATGCGAAATTTAACTTTTAAATGAAAATATAAAATATATACAAAATTTTATAGAGAAATGACTTTTTAATCTTTAAGTGTTCTTAATATTATTTAATATCAATTACTAAATAATGGAATGTTAATATTTTTTTATAAATTGAAACATTTAATTAGAATAATAATATAAAATTGATCAATTTAATTTATGAATATAAATATATTCAACACCTAAATAAATTCTTTGAAAAATATCCCATTAAAATATTAAATTATTTTAGTCAGACTACATTAAAATAAATGATTTATCTCATAATATTTCAATGGTATAAATCCATTGGTATTATAATATTTATTTCAATTTTATAAAAACATAATATTATTATTCTAAAAATAAGAATAACAATAAGTATATGAAAAAAATAAAAATACATATTTTAAAAATTATTTTTACAAAATATTATTTTTTTATCAATAATTATTTAATATTTTGTAATTATATTATTTTTATTTAATTTCTATGAACATAAATGTACCTATTGGATTCATATATACCCAATAAATATATATTCATTGGCCATATATCATGCATCCATATGTCAAATGACCATATATATACAACAGACATATTTGAGATCTATATATAGGCTAACATTTATTACTAAAATAATTAATAATATTCATTTACTTCTCCATGAAAATGTATATTATATTTATAATGTTTTTCCCACTTTCAAAAGTAATAATTAGGGGAATTTTCATAATTGAAAACTATGATAATAAATGTTTCATTTTCATTGTATTTTCTTCTAATAAATCAATTCCAATTATAGTTTTCTTAATAATTTTTCATATTGCATTCTAATAATATATCTTTTATTATAATATTATGTCTCAATAAAATATACCAAACTAAATTTTAGGTTGATGTTTTTTGTGAAATAAGCCATTCATAACATTATTTAATTGTAAATATAGACTTAAACATTGGGGTGTTGCAAAAAATTTCATCCAGGGCATAAACAATTGGTATCAGAGACTTATTTCTTTTGTTTTACTATTTTAGGACATGGTAGTGGGAGGTATGAACATGTTTGAGATTGAGATAAACCATGATTGAGTGTATAATGAACACCAATACAATGACATGTAAATTTTACCAATGTTAGGGTACTATGGGTTTTGGTCTTAACTATTCCAGTTAAGATATTTATTTAAATATGATGTGTGGATTGATATAATTATTTATGGTGTTTCCCTTTTCCCTAGATAGAAAAAGGAATATGTACGTTCATCATACATAGAGGATTTGATTCACATAATATATTTGTTCTAGTGTGTGATTGATCAATGATGATGATATAGGGTTAGTTTGTTTATGGTGTCAACACAAAATTTATATCATTTTCATCTATAAGTTATTGATGGAGTTCTACTCTGTTGGACCATTGTTTTTGTTTTTTATTCTACTAATTTGCTGATATTTTTTTATGACTAGCAATGTAGATTTTATTATGCATTTTCATCTAATTATGATTATGAATTCCCTACGTATAGGTGAAACATTGAAATTATTGATGGCTGAGTTTATTCTTCTAATACCATGGAATTGGTTGATATAGGAAGGGTATACCCGAGATAGTGATCAGAATGGGAAATGATTTCTCTATGGAGTTAGATACCCTTTATAGGTTAAAAAAACACATGTGGAATTCCTTGGAATATTGTGATGTAAAAAAAATAATGTTTTTTTGTATCATGGGTTTGTTTGGAAGGTAAAATCTTTTAGATTCCTAGACTTGATGGTTTTGGGAGGGGTTTTTGATAAAATATTGGATGGTGATCATAAATGATGAGGTTTAGGATGAGTAAAGTCTTGCTGGATTCATTATGGGTTTATAATTATGTTAGGTGGTGGGTGATCATGTGGTTAAACATGACATAAGTGAGATGAATTAGTTATATCGGTATATAACACTAATAGTGCCACATTGATTATGTTATGACATAAAAGGTGTGAATGGATAGTTTATTAAGCACCAAGGCCTAAAAATGATGATATTAAACTCATAGAAACATGATTTTAGCAATATGATTGAGTAATATAGAAATTGGACACCCATTTTTTCAAATGATATTGATATCGGTAGAGGTAAAGAACCTATGATATCATTATTAGGAGTCAAATTTTCCCTAAAGATGGAGAGTGGGTGTTGTGTGAACCCATAATTTAATTACTAACAAGAAGAGGTGGATAAATTTTTATTTCATATGACACCCCTTCAGTATGTGGAGGTTTGGAATGGTCCATGTATGGGTATATTCATAAATTTTTAGGTTCTAGGAGATACCTAGTGGTGTAGTAAGGATTAGGTGAGTACCCTTAGTTCTCTATTTCTTGTAGATAATTTATATCCATGGGTTAATTTAATAATCACCCTTGGGAGTCATCATAAATGACATGTAGTTTATCTGAAATGGGTATAAATAAAGGAATAATGAGTTTAGTGATAAGTTTATGTGTGATGGACTTTAGATTTATTTTCTATTAATGGAAGTTTCTTTTCAATTGTTGGTAAAAGCATAGGTTTTATGTAAAAATTCTTGAGTGATGATTGTATTAGGTGAGAAAATTCATGGTAAGTGGTATTAGGGTTTTTATATGGTATGGAGTGTACCAATCACTATTTGAAAACAAGAAAATTATTTTTGGAGAGTTTTGGTGAATTTAAATGGTGAAATTACTGATTGGTATGGGATTGGAAACATATGAAATTTTGTATTGGCACTCAGGTATGAATGGGTTGAGGACATCGAATCATGAGGTTTGATATCTACTAGATTCGGGGTTTGGAGATCATAAATATTGGATCAGATGAAAAATAATCAGGATACTCTTTTGGTTGGGAGCATTTTATCAGTCAATGGTGCATGAACCTCGTATAAGGAGGGTCGTAGATATGGTGAACATAGTGGGTGATAAGTTGAAATACCTCTAGGGTACTGGTTTTTAGGTAAGTTAATTTCTCTATATTTTCCAATAAACACCATAATTAGAATTTAAATCATATTTTTGGGGTAGGTTTAGTTAATTGGGAGGCTGAATCAGGTAGAATTTGAAATCATTTCTAAAATTTACTCAAATAGAGAGTTATACATACTTAAAAAGATAGTACAATAAAAACATTAGATGGGTTATGAATTTAACCAATGTAATTATGGTGAGTGTTGGTTTCAAAATTTAGTACAGGTGTTTGGGTGTTTTTGTGACACCTCATGGTGTTGATACATCATGATCAAGTTTATGTAACGTTGTACTAATAGGTGAGGATGGGTTCTTTTAGAAGAATTCATCTAGTAGGGGATTGAATAGTGTTTTCATATAGAAGTGGATATAGTGGGGTCAAAATTGCATCATATGATTCATTTAGGATGAATGTTTATATTTTAAGGATTAAGATTGATTTTAAAATGGAAAGGGCGGTGTACCCATGTTTAGTGTATGGGTAGTTAGAATAAACCCAATTTAGCTTAATATTTTTTTATTGAGGAGTGATAAGACATTTTGATTGATGGATTGGAAGTCAGAATATGTTACTAAGTGATTCTCAGGGATGAACCTCATCCCAGTTGGTGAGGTATCTTTAAGTGCATCCACTAGACCTTGGTTCAAAACTAGGTAGAGGCATATTTTTGGGGGCACTGTAGCAGTAATGTAGTAGTACTGTAGCAGGAACTGTAGAAGAATTGTACACTGTGCGGGTACTGTAGCGGAACTGTACATTGTGCCGGTACTATAGCAGAACTGTATACTATGCGAGTACTGTAGCAGGCACTGTAACTATTACTGTAGTAGGTACTGTTCGGTACTATATTAGTTGGAACTATTCACCTTGCACCTTCAGTTTGGGATTGGAATTCTTAAGGATTTTGAGCCAACCGGGCCTTTGGGTCAGTAGGGATTCCAAGCCACCTTTAAGGATTTTAGGCCACCTCAAGGCCTTCAGGCCACATTCAGTTTCCCCAGTCAGAATCAACAAAAAAGGAGTAGCCCTAGAAGAGGATTCATAGCAGGTGCACTCATTAGAGTAGAGCCAACTGGATTGTCAGAATAAGAGTGTATGGCTATGCCATCGGGATCGGCCTGTGCTTGCACGGGAAGCCTATCCAGACGACCATGTGAAGGTGGAGAGCTACAATCACGATGCAGATGCTGGGGAGGGGCAGTTACTTGTAGATAGTCTGGTTTAATTCCCTAAGACCTTCGGGTCATGTAATATCTTAAGCCTATGAGCCTTGTAATCTCTGAGCCTATGATCCTTGTAAGGGTTCCCTCTCATCCATCAAAAGGGGGGTTATAAAAAATCAATAAAAAAATAAGGCCTTTGGGCCATTTGGTTAAAATTCAAAGTAAATTGGAATTTTCCTAGATTTGGGGTATGTGAGAGTTTGTTTGGTGGTTTCTATATGGTTATATAATGTTTTAGTGTTTATTTGAGAATTTTTCCATATGGCATAAGATATTTGGGTGTTGGTGGAGGCCTAGGGGTTTGTATTGAGGGTGTTTATTTGAGTGTTTTACAATATATGGTAGAAAACATCACAAAAAAGGATAGTTTCATCATGGAATGAGTGGGTGGGGGATGCTAATCATTTCTCCATGGAGGGGTATACCACATCATAGTATAGAGTTTTATAGATAATGGTTTTTGGTCAAGGAGGAAGATATTTTTGTAATGGGGGTATTTTAGGGTGGTGAATAGGTAGTGTATGATTATGTTATAGAGTTATGAGAGATTTCACTATAATTAAGGTGTTTCATTAAGAGGTCTTCTCATGAGGACATATAACATCATAATATATAGTGGTTGTGTTGTGAATCACCCAATAATATTTTCATGGTTATTACATAGGGATGAGTGTTTAGTCATGGACCATATTTCTAGGTTGTAATATATCCCCATGAGTGATTTATTGTGCCATGAACCCCTTGGAAACACTTAAATGGACTTATAGTACTTTTTAGAGGGAAATGGATCCATTTTTAGACCCAAAATTTCATTCCCCTTCATCGAATTCCTCATTCCATAAAAAACTAGCAAGGGGAGCCACCCCTTTCCTTCCATTACCACCCCCTTTTCTCCCCATATCCTTATGGATTCAGGCACTTTGTTCCCAATGAATGATATTAGTTCCTTCTCCTATCCCCCTCTTATTCTTTGCCTAAATTATAATGATTATCAATTTTGTTTTTGATTTATATTCCCCAAGATCAGAGTGAAATGATCCTGAACCAAGGCACTATATGTGGGGTGGATATAGGAAATTAAGGAATGATGAAATCATAATGTAATATTCTATCTCATTTAGCTAAGATATTTGATGAATTTATTTTGGATTTTGGGTTTTATTTGATTTAATTGGATGAAAATTATGTATCAGTTCATAGGTATATTATTATTAGTCGTGATAGGGGTACATCATGAACCTTTTGCAGTATATTGTTCATGTTTTTTGTATCATGTGGTCACTTGATGATTTTGGTGGAATTATTCCATATTAGTTTAAATGTATAAATTAATTATAAATTATTATAATTTTTTTTCCATTGTGGTATGAAATAAGGGCTCATGGCTCAACATGGGTTTGGAAGTTGATGGAAGAAGTTTGGTTTGAGGAGTATAACTACATTAAATACATTGGTGGTATAGATGATGCTTCACATCATTAATTTTTATGTATAATAATTAAATAATTCATGTAAAATTAGATTCATGTAAATTAAATAGATATCATGAGTTATCTAAGTGGATAATTAATGGTATTAGAGACTCCTTGATATAGAGAAAGTGGTTTAACATGTGTTGGGTTGTGTAGAATCACATGATGACTTCATAACTAAGGGATTATTATCCAACTAATACCCTAGGTATAAAGTATTAATATTTGGGGAGATCATGATAAGGTGTTTAAGGAATTTATATGGTGTAATAAGGATGATTTTTTCTAGTTGGATAGCTTGATAGATCTTCTATGGGAGATGAGAAATAAGACCCGAGCATGGGTAGTTGGAATTATTTATGATATGTTGGAAATTAGTTCCCAAGGTTACTTATGTACGTATCGATTAGGATGTTCTTTGAGTATCAAGAATGAGATGGTTATTTGATAATTAGAAAAGGATAGATGGACCATCCTTTTAAGGGTAGGGCTAGGAATGTTCTAAATGTTGTGATTCACTATAGGGAGATGGATGCAAGTTGGTATTGGTGGATAGATATTAGATAGGGGATAATGAACATAGTGATTTCTTTCACAGAGATAGGTGGGTATGTCAATGGGTTCAATATCTCATACCTTGTGTGATGGGGCCCATTGTGGAATGTTTATCCTATGAGTTTAGAAGACATGGTGTGTTTGGTTAGGGAAAACTATATTTGAGTTATTTGTGTCTAGTATTCAATAAAATAAAAAGTTATAGACATATGTATATCCAATAGATTTATTTTAAAATATGAGTGGAAAAATATTAAGAGTGGCCTATTGTGTTTTATTGGATGTTTAATAATGAGATGTGTGGTCTGAGTTCTTGGATAGACTATGAGAAAACTCATATATTTGATGTGATAGATGGGTTGAATTAGGACAAAGATCCTACCTTGAGTAAGAGGTTAGAGGTTTAGACTTAGTATGGGCCCTACCTTGAGTAAGAGGATGGAGGTTGAGATTTTACACCAGACCCATCCATAAGTGAGACAATATTAGTAAATGGTTTTATTTTAGACTCAACCTTGTGTGAGAGGGTAGTGATCAAGACTTGGTTATGGGACCTCAACCTGAGTGATTGGGTGTTAGTGGGGGAATTGGTTGTGGGACATGAATTGATTTATAGGGTAGTGAAAAAATAAATTCTTATGGGTCCATACCATGAGTGGTATGTTGTTTATTAGGGTTTATGGTGTGACTTGGCTTTATTTTCTAGTTACATAACATACATTGTTATCTCGATGTGAACACACGAGGTATGTTTGAGTTTCTTGGTGTCCTGGATAACACATGATAATCTCTCATGTATACCTATATATTGGTTATTTATATTATTTATTTTTTCATTTATAAATTTTCATATGATGGTGTATATTAAGTATTCAATAATGGCTCCCTATATAGATTCTGTCTCACACCTTGTACGAGCACCCCGGTGCATGTGTAAACCTTATCTGGGGTTTGTAGGCTAGAGCATAGGTTTCATAGGTGATCACAAAAAAATGTTTAGATAAGATTATAGGTAGATATAAAGTTAAGGTTTGGGGTTTGTAGTGTAACCCCATCTAATATTTGTTTAAAATTTCTTTGAGAAAAATATTTAAATGGGAAAATTGCTCTACATAAAACACTAAATTTAAGCAAAACCTTGATACTTTAAAATAGTTTTTTTGACCATTACAGTATAGCCATTGATTCGGTGGTTATAAATAAAAGTAACCACATTTTTAAATCTATTTAGAAAGATAATGAAAGTTTATTTTTAATATTAATGCATTTTTAAAATTCAATTAGTGTAGATAAACAATTAATAAAATAATTTTATGAACAAATATATATTATACATAAAATTTCCTTTTAAATGCTATGAATTTTCCAATGTTATTTTTAAATAATGATTTTAATACAATTTATTGATAATATATACAATAAAATAATTTAATATTTATCTATTAATTATTATTGGTAAATTAATATATTCATTTTATGTTTAAGGATAAGTTTTTCCTAAATTGTTTTTTGTGTTATAAAAGATTAAATTATTTCAAAAAAGTTGTTTAATATTTATCTAAATAAATTCTATTGATATCATTTAAAGAATTAATCAGAATTAATTTTTAATCATATAAACAAATATTAATAGTCATTTAATTATAAATTGATATCAAATATAAAAAGACAGTTTATATTTTTAAAAATGTTTTTCCTATAAAAGTAGTTTTCATTATATTTTATGCTTCCACATAAAAGTTAGATTTCTAAATATTATAATTTTAATTTGAAAAAATGAACTTTAATTTTTAATAATCAAAATAATATTATCCTAGGATTAATTTTTGAGACTTTTTTCAAAGATTAATTATTTTAGTGAATAGTGTAAAATACTATTTTTATAAATACCATGAAGTTTATGGAATAATTAAAATATAAGAATGAATTAAAATTTATGAATTTATTTTTACAAAAATATTGTTTTAAAATCTATATTTTACATTTAAAATTTTATAGTTTTATTAATAATCTTATATTTTTTTAGAACTGAATTTATATTTTTCATCTTAAACTGTTTATAATATGAATTATATTTATTACATTAAAATTAATTTATTTAAATTTAAAAATATTAATATTATAAAATGAATTTAAAATTTTTTATTATAATATGAAAAATATTTCATGTGGTTAATTTTATTTTTTCTCATGAAAACAAGTTAACGAGGTTAAAAAAATAGTTTCCATTATAAAGGTAAATTGGGGTATAAAGTTAAATTAAGAGAAAAATGACTAAAAAAATCAAAATATTATCCATTATATATATGTATAATACTTTTATAAACCAATAATATTCCCTCTCAATTTTTTCCACTTTTTGAGGAACCTTCCTTTGAAGATGACACGTTTTTCATATAATCTTATGAATATTTATAAAACTGTCACTCTCTTCACATATAAAAGCAGAAGTTAAACACCCATTTAAATCCAATTTAATATTAGAAATACTATTGAATAAATTTCCATTTTTATTCTATTATAATCCTAATTCATGTTATTAAACCTCTATTTGTAAGAATCTGGCACATGTCCTCCATTTCCAACAGGTTTTCCAAGAGAATGATCTAATTCTCAACCGAAGTAAAAATCACTCCCTATCCTTTCTCTTATCTATATTTTTTCTAAAACCTAATTTTTTAAATTATAACATAATGATATCAATATTATTCATATAATTAAATGTTTTTGTTTTTATTTAAAAACTATTATGTATAATTTCTACTTCCATAAAAAATGATAATGTTGTTCGTTGTATGGGCGGACTGATAGCTCCATGAACAATTTGATTTATTTTTCCTAATAACTATACATAGATGGTCATAAAAGAATATTTAATGACTAATTATGATATTTATAACATGATTAGTATTATTAAAATAGAAAACATTTCCTACTATCTTTATATTTAAAGAAAAATGAAAATTTTGTCTGTGTGTACATGTGGACTACTCTCTCCATGAAACGAAATTTTTTTCCGCACCTCTTTATATCGATGGTTATAGAAATGTTTTCTAATGAATAAAATTTAAACATATAAATTTTTTACTTTTATATAATGGTTATATTAATATTTAACTTTTTTTAATAAAACAACCTCTTTTTTTCAAAAATTAAAAAAAATGATCGATATAAATTTTACCGTTACACGTTATTACTATAATTACCATGTAATGAAGCTATAAAATTATAAATAATAATAAAAAATATATTATATTACCTTGAATAATCTAGTGAATATGAAAATATATCAAATGAATATGGTTTGACATCATCATTATAAAACATGTGCGATAAAATTGAAATTACAAAATCTAATAATGAAAATAATGGTAACTAACAATTGAATGTATAATAAATGATTATGAACAAAGATAAGAAAATGTTATAGATATGAATAAATTTATGAAATATGTTATTAAAATGGTTTTTTATAATGGAGTGTATGTATATTTCATGTATGTTAGGAGTAAAAATGTAATGTTTCCTATCTCAATTTCCATCCGTTGAGACATGTTTCCTATTATTAATCTTTTTTTGTTGATGTAGAGTATGTATAGACAATATGGAATATTTTATTATTATTCTATTTGATACATGATATTTAAATTTATATTTCAATTTTTATATTTTAAATATTTGCGATTCCAATGTTACCAAATTCATAAGGGTTTCTTATCTCAACTTTCTTCCTTTGATACATATGTCATATTCATCACTGATTTATTATTTTGTTGTATATTTAGTGACTAGTATATTAATTTATCATTAATTTAATTAATTTTATTGTATTTAAAAATAAATCTCATGTTATATCTTTCAAGGTGGGTTTGCTCAAAGGTTACCCAATCTATAAAGGACCCTTTACAATCTCATTCTCAAATCGAGATTATTATGAGAAAATTACAATAAAACAAAAAATGGAGGAGATTTATCTAGAAAACCACAGTAATTTAATTATCTTATAGTTATTACTATATTTTTATATTTCTTAATCTTAGTTTAATTTTTGTTGGTAAATAATTAACTCAAGGTGACAATTTTGTGAGAAATTGGTCCAATCTCTTTTCTGGATGGAATTTTCCTCCTCTATATCCATATTAATCAGATGAATTTATGGATTTAATTATATAAAATTCAATAATTTATTATTTTTAATAATATTTTTAATTTCATAAAAATAATTTTTGAAGGAATATTTTAATTTTTTCCATGCAAGTCATTTTGAAAAAATATTATTTTTAATATTTTTTGTATGAACACATTCTTTCATAAATATGAGAATTATTCTTTATGAAGCATCATTTAAATGGTTTACAATTTTTTTTAAAAATTATTTAAATTCAAAATTATTTTAAAAATAAATGGAAATAATGTTATTTTTTTTAAAAGAAATTTTTTATTTTAAAAGAAATTTCTGATTTCAAATGGTATTTTAAAATTTTGGGTTTTTAAGAAAGAAGTCTTATGTTTTTTTAAAATATATAAATGAATGTTTTTGAAGGAATTTATCTTCTATAATTTTGTTTGTTGATTTTTTTTGATTTTAATGTTTTTTTAAAATAATATATTAATATTAAGCTATTTTTTTAAAAGAAATTTTTTAAGGATTTCATTCACCACATAATAGGATATTTTTTTTGTTTTTCAAACTAAAACATTAAATAATATTAGGATTTTATATTTCATCAATGTCAACATACTTTTATTTTATCCATGTTATAATAGGGATACGATCATATGATACATTCCACATTATTTATTTGAATGTATTTTATAATGTTCAAGGAATGTTTTTCATCTATTTCAGCACCCTTTAATATTATTTATGTTACATTTGGGGTATTTTCCAACTATAACATACATCTTCTTTCTATGGATGGTTTATAAATATAAATTAAAATTATTTTTTCATAAAAACCATTTCTTTCCGATGGGTTACTTGTGCTATGATGAAATGATAAATATTTTTATAATCTTGTGGAATAATTATGTATGGGTTTAATAATGTGATGGGTAGGTATTAAATTATATAAAAATAAAATTCAACGGTAAATTTTGTATCTCATGAGTTTCAAAGGGTATACACTTATTTATCCCAAACTCGAGAATACACAAGCGGTTATCCCATCCCAAGTATACATGAGTGGGAATCCCAAGCCCAAGAGTACACAGATGGTAGGACCAAGCCCAATAAGATACATGGGTGGTTATACATATCCTAAAATGTATCTCCCCTAACTAAAACATTGGGTCTGATCCAAAGAGACACAAGACCTCATGTATGCCTCCCCATATGAAGGAGGCTTCGAACTAGCAGTGAGGGTCCAAACACCATTAGTGGGGAGACTATACTCTATGGTAATCATATCCATAAAAAAATTTAATAAACAATATTAAAATCAGAATATCAAGAATAATAATAAATAAATAATGTACAAAAATATGGCACACAACTAGTGTTTGGAACCCTATACATGATGTGTACGTATGTATCAAGATTCCCATACAGGGCGTGAGTAATAAAATATAGTAAGACACCACTATTTCATCCTTATAATGCTAACATATATTACAAGTGAATGAAATGATAATAATAAATGCACAAGAATATATAAACAATCATATACTGATTACCCATTTTCTAACCAATCCACCATGAGCCTCAGTTCTACCTACTTCAATTTCACTCAGAAAGTATAATAATAGGATAAACAACTACTCATGCACTAGTCATAAGGATGGTAATCATGTCTATCTGTATTCTCAATTCATTGTGTCTAATTTGGCCTCCAGGCCATCATATCTCGACTTTATCAAGGGTAAGTCCTCTAGAATTTTTTACCCCTTCTATACCTCAGGTCTAGCCTCTAGGATATCGTTCCCCTAATGTCACTACCACATGCCAGGCCACCTGGTCCTCATTACCATAACCTTTGCACATATCTATTTTCTCCATCATCACAGGTTGTATAAACTCCCAATCTAAGGGATAACCATAACCAGTTGTCCCACCTATTTTTAGTACCAAGTTAAAACATTCAAAGGTATTGTATCACATATTATAGGGGAGATAATTCAAGAAAAAACATAGCATATCATCATGAGAAGGTTGTATCAGAATACATTACATGTGATCAACATCAACATCGTCAAAACATCTACAAGCATACTAATGGTATTAGGAATCTTAAATGGGTCTCATGATCAACATAGAAACCCACATGAGATCTCTACTATACATGATCAAACAAACTATGCCAAAAAAATAATCATACTAAGGAAAAATGTTTATACGAGATCTCCAAATGGTAATTAAATTCCTACTTGAAGGTTTTCAATGTCAATGTCATGCTTTTTCAAGGGTTTTATCTCCAAAATGACGTTCTCACACCTATAAGAACATGATAACTCTACATGAACTCCTATAAGTTGTTTTACATAAAATAATATGGTTTCAAGAGAAATACCAATTCATGAATAAAATATCGGGTTGAAAAATACTTATCCAATAACAACCACCGTCAATGGTTGAATAATAGTCTGGTTGAAGAGAAATGATAAATATTTAATGTGAGAGACTCGCAAAGCAAGGATTTGACAAGAGGTTCACCACCCAGACGTCTAAGAAATCAGATGGTTCTCAAGAATATATACTTTCTATTAACATGGATAAAATCCCCAATATATCACATGATAGAACTTTTCCATAAGCATAATAGGCCCATTTTTTGATCAACCAAAAAAAGATAATAATATTTCGATTAGAACAAGAATAATTCATTATGTTCTCCACCGAATCACCCCATAATAGAAGCATCATAAACAGAGGATAGAAAGAGGCCATAGATAAATCAAATGTAGTGAATTTCAGATAAAAAATAATAATAAAATTTATCATAAAATATGGCCACAAAACCACTGATACTTCTACAAAAATTATCCTATAAATCACCAATCGGTGGAAATTGAAAATAAAATAGAGTTTTAATAATGAGAAAAATAGTGAAAAGGGTATTTGTCACTCCCCCGTAATTTTAAAAAAAGGTTGATTTTAAAATGTGAAAATTGATGGTTATATGAAGAGGTAAATTAAAATTTAATCTATTAAAAAGGATACAAACGTTCACCACAACCTACACCAAGGTATGGCCTTGGTCTTGGTGTCCTTAAACACATAGAACAAATTGAATTCCCTAATGATGTGTCCTAAAGAAGCAATATATTTTTCCCTTCACAATACCCCTAAAAAATGGAATGGTTGGATCAACTAGGGAATTACTAATAGTATTCCATCACATTCACCATAGATTATCCATGGCATGGAAATTCTATTTTTTCCTTTCACATGTTTCACTGAGGAACACACTATAGGCACTATGGATTTCACTAGGACACAGTGTTTCACATTTTGATATAAAAATATAAAAAATCACTTTTAAACCTATACAAAATACTCCAAGATCTGAAGCCTTTAAATAATCATAAATATCATCAAAAACTAAAGGAGAAAATAAAAAACCATGCTTTTTATTTTTGAAATGAAAGATACCAAATTTTAAAATCTTCGCCTCTAGGGATTCCCTCCCATGAGAATTTCTCCTATCAGTCTTGTTCAAAAAACCCAACACATTAATATTGAACATCTACCTCTTTCACCCAAGTCTCCTATTGGATTATTCCATGATTCCATAGGATTTGGAAAAGTGGTACCATTTTCCCTTATATTAGTTTCTCATTTTGGTCTATAATCTACATTATGAACTACATGTATGATGTGTTAGGGTCGAGCTCAATATCTTTGTAGTTGATGAAAATCATGGGATCAAGAATGTACATTTTCATTTGAGGCATATGAAACACATTGTGAATAACCTTGTACAGATTAGGATGATCCATATAGTACACCATAATACCAATCTTCTTAGTGATCCCAAAGGGTCCAATATAACATTGGGTTAGTATCCCTTACATTTTCAAACATCAGTGGCCTAACTGAAGAGTCACTCTCAGAAAAACCAAGTCCTCAATAAAGAACATCGAAGGTCACCTCATGTATTCAGAATAATATCCCTACCTACTTTGATGTATGAACAATATTCTCAAAACTAGTATCACTCTAGTATAGGTATCTTGTACCATATTGGCCCCCACAACTACTACTTCACCATCCACATTCCAACAAATCGATGAACGACATGGATTACCATATAGAGACACATAAGTTTTCCTCAAAATATAATCCTAGTAACTATTTTTATACAAACTATACAAAGGATAGGTGATCATCCAATGCTCCATTGTAGTCTAAGACATATGCCCGAAGCATATCCTCTAATATATATATTGTTGCTTCAGACTGTCCATCATTATGGGGATGGTATACTATGTTAAATCTTTGTAGACTTATTAATGCCATCTCTAATCCCTAAAAAAATTTAACCCATAAAAATGAATCTCTATATGAAGTTATGTATAAAGGAATGCCATAAAGACATACAATCTTAACTACAAATAGGTTTCCAAACTTTTCTACTTAGTGGGTCTCATAGATCATTAAAAAATGTGAAATTTTTGTTAGATTATCAGTATTCACCCAAAAAAACATGGATGCTTGAGTTCCTACATAACCCAAAAAATTCCATTTTGAATTCATCCCACTCCCACATGGGAAAATTAAGTGGATAGAGAAAACCACCTAGATGATGGTTCTCTACCTTTACCCTCTACTAGGTAAGGTATAGGGAAACAAATCTAGTAATTCCCCCTTCATCCCTATTCGAAAAGACTACTGCTTTATGTAATGATACATCTTTGGAACACAAATATACAACTCCGAAATATAGTTATAGAAGTCTCTCATTGATTCTTCCCTAATGGAATAATATACTACCAAATCACCAGTGTAATAGGGTCACATCATCGCCATCCAATAACCACCCAAGTATTGGCTCACCACCTGTTAGTTATTCCCGCATCATGAAAAACATATGGTCAGATTCCAGATCATCATTAACATAGTCTACTAGAGAATATTTAATCAATATTGTGGATTATGTCATCAATATCTAGTCCACATAAGAATCTATCCTCCAATCTGCTAAAAAACTCATCATACAACATTTTTTCTCTGAATGTTGTTCACAAATATCCTATGGTGCCTATATATTATGACTATAATTATATGAAAAGATGTTACCTTTAACAGGTTCATAGGATATATCAAATTAAAATATCTACTTGTACTCTACCCTATTAGGACCATGTTGTGTTTTGGTTGTATTTGTTCTCAATCGATCAGTATGTTGAAGAAATAAAGTAGGTTGAGAAAGATGACAGATAGAAATCTAGATTGGATCTAGAAAATTTGTACGAGTTTGAATATTTTGGTGATTATTTTTTAAAAAATAGGACTCAGGTTTTTAAAAATAATCAGGCTCACCAAGGTTTCTGTATGGTGGAATATCACAACGAGGAATTGATTTTCATCAAATTTACTTTGGAATCGGTGTGGAAGGAGTGGTTGTTTTTATGATTAATCAAAGTCTCTATGACTAAAATAAATTATATGTCACTATGCATTATATATTTTTAATTGCCACAAATTATAAGCATATTTTAAAACTTATTATTCAATATTGATGAAAGAAAGGGAGGGTTAAATAGATACGACCAATTGTTTTTAGATTGATTGAACATGGAAAGATGGAAAAAGTGGTGTTCCCAATCATACAAAGATTTATCATATCTAGGTATAAGAGAATAAAGGTATTTCGTTGATCAAAAAATAATCATACCCAAATTTATCATATCTAGGTATAAGAGAAGAAAGTGATGCTACCAATCAAAAAATAATTGTACCCTAATTTATCATATCTGGGAGGAAGAGAAGAAAAAGGAAGGTGGAAATCATAATCAGAATGATCTTACCTAGAATGGTCAAACTTAAAATGATAATAACTAGAATTATCATATCTATAATGATCATTACAAGGATAATCATATCCAAGAAATCATACTAAAAAATATCATACCCTGGAAAATCATACTCAGACTGAGTTAGAGAAGAAAGTTGTTTTCATGAATTGAATGTTGTTGGAATTAGTCAATCATACTTAGGCATAATTTTTTTCTACAAGTAATAATGGAAAATGATTTGAGATAATGTTGATGAAAATCATAATGAAAGAGACCAATAAAAAATTTATTCAACCATTTAAGATAGATTAATGAATTGTTAAAGGAAGAGATAAATTAACTCTATTTTTTTTTCAAATGTCCTCATCAAGTGGGTCAAGATTTAATTCACTTTATTTTATTTTCAAGTAAATTATCAAGTTGGTCAATATAAAATCTGAATAAGTAAAATTGGTTTGAGAGAAGTGATGAAAGAGATTATAGAATGTGCAGTTATGGGGGAGATGGATATTAAAAGGATTGATTATATTCAGCTTCACAGGGGTATCCATTTCATCCTACATTTACATTCAATTGATAGAGAGATTTGTTTTGAAGAAATTATATTGATAAATTTATATTAATAAATTGAAATTGATGAGTTATTTAAAAGAAATTATAAATAAGATCTTATGTTTGTCGAAAAATTGAGAATATTCAAGGAGTGTTGATGAAGTCATAAATGAACCCGAGCTTTTAGGTAAAATTGGGATTTGGGTAAACTTATTAGAGAAAGAAATGTTTTGGGATTCCCACTATAATATCTTATGGGTAACCTATAAAAGGATAAAAGTACATTATACTTTTTTAATGGCTGATGTAATTTTCATCATATAAGATAGAGAAGCTCAAAGTTTTTAGAGAGAAGAAGAATATTCAGAATGGAGTTTTTTGAAGATGTTTCAATGAAGAAAAGACATAGAATATGAGAAAAGATTGCGATGTTGTATTCAAATTATCATTATACTCAATGATTATCATACCCAGTTGATTACCATATTCATCTTTTTAATTTTTTTGGATGATCATTTTATCAAGATGTATTATCGAATTCGGATTTCTATATTGGATATTTCTAGACTGAGGAAGAAGAAGTTTATATTTTTCTGAATTGTATTTAGGTGGAGCTATATAATTTTATATTGAGAAGTTATATAGGGGATAATCAGAGTCAGAATAATTAGTTTAAGAGAATTTTACTCAAGATAATCATACCTAGAAAAATCAGATAGAGAAGAATCTGTAACACCCCAAACTTCCACTGTACGTTTCCCTTCGAATAATGCAATAGCGTGTGTTGTACGCAACCTCGAGCTCTAACACACACCACAACTAATTAAACTAGCCGTTGTGAATAGTAATACCTACTTTTTGAAATTTTATAAATTTTATATTTCAAAATGGACTTCATTTTTGTATTCCTAATATTGAAATTAGCCTATGTTGAAATTTTTGCAATTTTCCGAGAACTTCCAAATTTTTATGAATAGTGAAAAATACTTAAAACAACTTTTTTAATCAAAATAATTTATAGTGATAAGTTATACTATTTAGTGGTTTTAAGGTATAATTAGAATATATTTTTACCATTTTATCCGATGGTGGTCTTTAGAATTAATTTAACATTAAAATTGGACATAAACAATTGTCAATCTTTTGATATAAATTGTTTCTTAAAAACACGCTATTTGTCGTAACAGCGGGAATTAATTATAAAATTAATTAATGCAACTTATATGTTTGGAATTTTGTAAAATAGACATCATTTTTGAATTCGGAATATCAATTATAGCTTAGGGTGAAATTTTGGCATTATTCTGAAAAACTTCAATTTTTGATGAATAGTGAAACCACTAAGTGGTAGTTAAATAACTGATTTTTCTTTTAAATGAAATATTACCACTTCTGTGATTTGATTTTCAAAAATCCGACATACATGGTTGTCATTAAGAAGTAAAATGTGGTTCAATGGGATAAAAATAATTTTTTGGTGAATAGTAACTTATTAAGTTTTAATCGCGATTAGTGGTAATTAGTGTGGTTTAAGGTATAAATAATACTTTAATAATATGAAATGACCTAGACACATGTCCCAACCTTATTGGTTGTGTCATGTCCGACCAAGACAAGCCATGGCCTAACTTGGGGACCCCATGGATCCACCTTTGTTGGGAAATAACATAAATTACTTTTTATTTAATGTTAAAGTGAAAATGACACTAACATAAATTGTTTTACTAAAACAATTTTTAAGTAGGGTTACACAAGTCCAAATTTTGACTATAAATATTCATTAGAAAGATAAAAAGATTTCCTACATCATAGTATTTTTTTTTTATAATTTTTAGACATTAAATAAATTAAATTATTTATGACATAATTATGATGTGGCGATGACCTCATTATTTAACGATTTAAATAAAATGAGAAGATAATGCAAAATCCATGGCCTACACTTGTCCAAAGCCTATTGGATGAGGAGATTTCGAAACCTTATCACCTTAGCCTCGAATTATATAAGTGTGGGACCTTTAGAATCCGAAAAGCATTTTGAAATAATGTAACATTTCAATCTTTCCAAAAGTGCCCCTCCTCTCCACTTATAAAAGGCCCCCACCTCTCCCACTTCAATTACACTTTCAAGCCATTTGGCTCGGCCAACCTCTGCCCCAATACTCTCCCAACATTCCTCCCTTACTCCTAGAAACCTCACTTTGGGCAGAAATCTTCCCAAGGAAGCCTTTAGCTCAAATCAAAAAGAGTTACCCGATTTTGAGGTAATGTCTTTTATAATGTTGTTTTGTTTTATTTTTCTTCTCCAACCCCCTAAACTCTTTTATTCATTTTTTTTGTAACAACACCAGTATCCTAAATATACTAGGATGTTGTTATAAGAAGTATTCGAGCTACACTTACACACACCTACATCTAATGGTTAAAGAACATACGGTTTCTGTGGATGGCGAATTTCTGCCTCACGAAACGATGATTGTTCAACACTCATATAACACCTTCAAAGGTGGCCATTAAGATGTCACTATTTCTATATATGATATATAATATGTTTTTGTTTTACTTATGCTTCTGTATTTCTCATTTATGGCATACTTTATGATTTCCATTATGGGTAAAACGCGATAATTTCATTTTAGGAAGTGCGGACTACCGCCCCCTCAAAGTGATTTGAATCGTAAATGCCATATGTGGGATGTATAAAGGATGGAGTAAATGGTATTATACACTATATTATACTGGAATTATATTATACATTTATATCATTATGATTTAGTTCCATTAAATATGAAATTGAAATGAAAGTAGCGTTCATGCGTACGTACGGCTTACCGTCTCCATGAACGGTGCATTTCATTTCTTACCTCTAAATGTTACGTAATATTATAAATGAATGTATATACTGGATATATAAGATATATATGACATCTAAATTATGAATATAATGGATATTTCACCACATTAACAACTTGTAATCATAAGAAGTTTATTTTTGACTCAAGTACCAAAGGTCGACAAAACGACCGTTATTAACTTAAATAATTACATAATGATCATATCATTGTAATAAGTGATATAATAAGGATAATGAAATTGAGAATGGTTCTTAATAAGGTATATATTAACTCTAGTTTATTATTCAGGAGGTTAAAGAACGGTTGAGTCAAGTCGGACACAAGGTAAGGGAACTTCTTAACCCAACTTCCATTCTTTGGGTTAATCTCCTACTTTCAAATTATGTCATGATATTATTATTTTTACTTTCTTTATGTGTACCTATAGTGAATACACATAATAGATCTATTTTTTAAAAATTATCTTTTTAAGGACTTCGTCTCAATCTCCTTTTATTGAGGCATATTTCGTTTTATACACAACTTTCTTTTATACGGTGTATAAACCCCTTTGACTTTTACATTTATTCAAAAGGAATCTTTTTTTATACGAAGCGTTTTACTAAACGACAAAAAGGGAATGTTTTTCTTTCCGTACTTATGCGGCGACAACGACTTCTCCGCCGCCGTGACTATTATTTGAGTTTCGGCTTCCTCTAGAAGCCATACCTCTTTTTAAAAATGAAAAATAAATACAAAATTATAATTTTCTTTTATTTTGGTATTGAAAATGGTTTTGAAAGTGTTTTTATTATATCAATTTGTTGTATTAATATCTTATTGAAATGTGGAAATGTTATGTTTCTTTTATGCATGTTTTATGTGATACGATTATGTTATGGTTTATGATATGTTTAAACCTATTCATATGAGGAATGCATTGGACTTAATAAGTGACGGGTGGAGCCCGCTATAGCTCCTCGATGCATCGGCAGGTCTCATGAGGCAAACTAGTGTCTTGGCACAAGGCCTTGACAAAATCTTATTTGTGGTCTTGGCACGAGGCCTTGACTACGTGGTTATGATAGTCTGGCATTATGCATTCCATCATTATGAAAGTGGTTATTGATATTGCATGTGATTATTCAACCAGTAGAATATCCATGTGAAGAAGTAAATGGCATTATCTCATTTTACTTTTGCCATATTATGTTGAAGTTCAAGTTTAAAAGGCTTTTGTTTTAGTTATACATTGCCTTAAATTTTAATGTTTATTTATGAAAGCTTCCGCATTATTGTTATCCTTACTGAGCATCTGAGCTCACCCCTTTCAATGTTTTAATATTTTCCAGGATGTGAAGAAGTATTTTATGAATGACCTACAGGGATAGTCGGAAGAGGATATGAGTGTGGACTATGGAGACTTTGTTATTGTAGTTTTTCACTTTTTGATGTAATGAAAGACTTATGAATGTATCTAGTGTTTCCAAGGCTACTAAACTAATCGGTCTTTCGAGACTTGATCTTTTGTGATCATGCCAATGTTATGAAGTAATGCAACGACTCTGGGTAGCTGGGGTCGGGGCGTTACAGTTGGTATCAGAGGCAGTTTAGTACTAACCTTGGAAGCTAGATTTAGATAAACTCTGATTAGAGCACATAGCCCGAAGATAGACTTTGAGGATTAGTATAAAAGAACATCTTAGAATATTGGTATTGTAGAGATTTTGTGAGTTTTCCAAGCAATACATTCCTGTCTGGATACGAGCAGGTAGAGGCGGCTCTGGCACAGATGTACCTAGGGGTAAAACCCGAAAACACCGCTTTGAGCTAGACTCGAACGGGAACTGGTGCACGACAACGGGCCTTGCTGCACTCTTGGTTACGACACTCCCGGGGGATATGCTTTGGATAATTCCCATTTTCTTTACAAACCACTATGAAGGGTTACGAGTATATACTTCCTCAAAGAATACATTTTTATAATTATGGATTATATCCATAATTAGTTCAATTTATGTTAAGTGTTTTACAAGTATGGAATTATGTATTTTGATTCATAAACTAATCTAGTTTATGCCATTGTTTAGAAATGGCGCCTAGTAGAAGGAATGGAAACTGTATCAATGCACGAACTCCGTGTAGGGATTGCCCTCCTGCTCAGGATAATTATGGTGGAGCTAGTGATACAACTGGTGCTGATCAGCTTCTCACCATACTGGGACAACTCACGCAGGTTATGAATAACAACCTTACTCGTATGGAGCACCCTGATCCGCAACGTGGAGGATCAATGCTAGACCGTTTCATGAGGCAACAACCGCCAACCTTCAATGGGAGTACAAATCCTATAGTAGCTGAGCAATGAATAAATTCCTTAGAGAAAATATTCCATGCCCTGGGGAGTAGTGAAAGGGAGAATGTTGTCATGGCAGTTTACCGCCTCACTGGAGATGCCGATCAATGGTGGTCACTAATTCAAAACACAAAGGAAGATGATGAATTAAAAAACATGGAATGGCAGGAGTTCAAAGAGCTGTTCTTAGAAAAATACTTTCCTCGAGACCATCGAGCGGATATGGAAAGGCAATTTCTGAGTCTGAGGCAGAAGGAGGATGAGAATGTCGCAAAGTATGAGGCTAACTTTACAAGGTTAGCAAGGTATGCTGCAGATTACATACGTAACCCAAGAAGTAAGACTGATCGTTTCTTTGATGGGTTGAAACCATTTCTCCGTCGAGCTTCAGTATCACAAACCTTCTCTTCATACGAAGGTATTGTCTCGTGCGCTATCAAGACGGAAAAGGAATTCTCTAAGTCTTATGACTTTAAATCAAAGCAAGATAAGAAGAGATCCGCTGAAAACTCTGGGAAAGGAAATAAGGAAACAGGGAAGAAGGGTAGAAATGAATTTCCACCCTGTGATAATTGTGGTAAGAAGCACCCTGGTGCCTGTCTAAAAGGAAAAGGAGTATGTTACAAGTGCGGTGAAAAAGGCCACCAAGCTCATGAATGCAAGGGAAAGAAAGCGGCTGTCAACGTGGAATGTTATAATTGTAGAGAGAAGGGACATTATGCAAATGAATGTCCTAAGCGTCAGGGGAACTTACCTCAGAAGAGGCCAAGGGATCAAGGCCAGGCTTATGCTATCACTACTGCTGAGGTGGAAGCTCCGAAAGACATGGTGGCAGGTAATTTAATGGTTTCCTCAAGTTTAGCAAATGCATTATTTGATTCTGGATCATCGCATTGTTTCATATCTTCCCAGTTTGCTAAGAAAATTAGATATTTCCAATTTGATTTAACAAGGGAGTTGTCGGTCAAAACCCCTAAGGGAAGTATTGTTGCAACAAAGTTTTGTCGATTAGTTCCCATTAGAGCACCTAAATGTTCTTTACCTGCTGATCTCATCGTCATACCCATGATTGAATTTGATATAATCCTTGGTATGGATTGGCTTTCGGACCATGATGCAAAAATTTATTGTAAGAGGAAAGAGGTTACAATTCTTGATGATGATGATAAGGAACACCTTATCTTTAGAGCAGAATCGTCGCCACATAATTCTTATCTAGATCCACCCCCAGTAGCTCAACTAAATTCAATTATTGGGGAGGAAGAGAAGGAAGTTACTGAGGATGAGGAAAGGAATATTCAAATAGAGGATGTACCTATTGTGAGAGAATATGTTGATGTGTTTCCGGAAGATTTACCTGGACATCCTCCAGAACGAGAAGTTGAGTTTTCCATTGATTTAATTCCTGGATCAAGGCCCATATCGAAGACCCCTTATAGAATGGCCACTGTGGAATTAGTTGAACTAAAGAAACAACTAGAGGAATTGAGTAATAAGGGATTTATTCTCCCTAGTGTTTCTCCTTGGGGAGCCCCTGTTCTTTTTGTTAAGAAGAAAGATGGATCTATGAGGTTGTGCGTTGATTATAGGGAGATCAATGCTATAACAATAAAGAATAAGTATCCCCTACCTCGCATTGATGATTTGTTTGACCAACTGCATGGAGCTCAATACTTTTCAAAGATTGACCTTCGATCTGGATACCATCAGTTGTGTGTGAAGAAGGAAGACGTTCCAAAGACAGCATTTCGAACAAGGTACGGGCATTACGAGTTTACAGTAATGCCTTTTGGATTGACTAATGCACCCTCTGTTTTCATGGATCTAATGAACAGAGTTTTCAAGGAATATCTTGATGACTTTGTAGTGGTATTTATTGATGATATCTTGGTATACTCCAAAAGCCACGAAGATCATGAAAATCACTTACGCATTATCCTGAAGACTCTTAGAAGACATGAATTATATGGGAAATTTAGCAAGTGTGAATTCTGGCTTCACGAGATTTCTTTTCTTGGCCATATTGTCTCTAAGGATGGAATTTCCGTTGATCCTTCTAAAACCAGGGCAATCCAAGAATGGCCAGCACCAACAAGTATAACTGAGGTACGCAGTTTTATTGGTTTAGCAGGTTATTATCGACGTTTCGTCCAGAATTTTGCCAGATTGGCTAACCCATTGACAAAGCTCACACGTAAAGGGATTAAATTTGACTGGACAAAAGAGTGTGAAGAATGTTTTGAAGAACTAAAGAGAAGATTAGTCAATGCCCCTGTATTGACTCTACCATCGGGGAATGATGGGTTTGTTATTTTTAGTGATGCATCGAAGAAAGGACTCGGTTGTGTCCTTATGCAGAATGATAAGGTCATTGCCTATGCATCACGACAGCTAAAAATTCATGAGCAAAACTATCCTACTCATGATCTTGAGTTAGCAGCTGTGATCTTTGCTTTAAAGATATGGAGACATTACCTCTATGGTGAAAAATGTGAGATTTATACTGATCACAAGAGTTTGAAGTATATTTTCACACAAAAAGAACTCAACATGAGGCAAAGGCGATGGCTTGAACTACTCAAGGATTATGATTGCACGATACATTACCACCCGGGGAAGGCAAACAAGGTGGCAGATGCTTTGAGTAGAAAAGACCATGGAGTTTTGAATGTGATGAGAATTGAAAGGGATCCAATTTTCTTGGATCTAGTGAAGATGGACATGGGAATAACTGGGGAAGGTGAAACATCAATGCTTTTTCAAATGGTTGCCAAACCATCATTACTAGAAAGGATTAAGAGTTCTCAAACCAATGATGAAGAATTTCAAAAGAAGATTAAAGGTGTGAATGATGGAAGATTGAGGGACTTTGTGTATAAGGATGGAATTTTGAAATTCGGGAAGAGACTTTGTGTTCCCGATATACCTGATCTAAAAAGGGAATTGCTGGATGATGCTCATAGTTCCAACTTCTCTATACACCCGGGGAGCACCAAAATGTATAGAGATTTAAAGGAACATTTTTGGTGGGACAATATGAAGAGGGAGATTGCTGATTTTGTGTCAAGGTGTATGGTTTGTCAACAAGTGAAAGCTGGAAGGCAACATCCTGGTGGAGTATTGCAACCTCTTCCCATACCTGAGTGGAAATGGGATAATATTACGATGGACTTTGTCATGGGACTACCAAAGACTCCTAGAAGGAATGATGCAATATGGGTCATTGTTGATCGACTTACTAAGTCAGCACATTTTCTGGCTATACGGGAGGATCTACCACTTGAACGTCTAGCAAGACTATATATTAATGAAGTTGTAAGACTTCATGGAGCACCCCTATCGATTGTTTCTGATCGTGATCCTCGTTTTACTTCAAGATTCTGGAAAAGTCTTCAAAAGGCCTTGGATACTGCACTTCGTTTGAGCACTGCCTATCACCCTCAAACAGATGGACAATCAGAACGGACTATTCAAACCTTAGAAGACATGTTGAGATCATGCTCTCTTGACTTTCAGGGTATGTGGGATCAATATTTACCACTGGTAGAATTTTCCTATAACAATAGCTTCCATTCGAGTATTCAGATGGCACCATATGAAGCGTTATACGGAAAGAGATGTCGTACACCAACCTGTTGGGATGACGTTGGTGAAAGAAAACTTGTAGGCCCAGAACTAGTGGAGGAAACGGTGGAAAAGGTGAAAGTGATTCAAAATCACATCAAAGCAGCTCAAAGTAGGCAGAAGAGCTATGCCGATAATCGAAGGAAGGATTTGGAATTTCAAGTTGGTGATCATGTTTTCTTGAGGGTATCTCCATGGAAGGGAGTCATACGTTTTGGTAAGAAAGGTAAATTGAGTCCCAGGTACATCGGACCTTTCGAAATTCTAGAACGAATTGGGGCTGTAGCTTACCGTTTGGCAATGCCGCCAAGTCTCTCCAAAGTTCACGATGTGTTCCACGTATCTCTGTTGAGGAAATACATGCCTGACCCAACGCATGTACTCACCTATGAGGAATTAGAACTGGAACCCGATCTTTCCTATTGTGAAGAGCCTGTCAGGATTCTTGATGTGAGGGAGCAGGTGCTGAGAAACCGGACGACTCGGCTGGTGAAGGTTTTGTGGAGAAATCATAAAATGGAAGAGGCAACGTGGGAACCTGAGGAATTTATGATGAAAAACCACCCGAGTATTTTTATGCAGTAATACCCTAGAAATTGCGAGGACGCAATTATTTGAAGGAGGGGAGAATGTAACACCCCAAACTTCCACTGTACGTTTCCCTTCGAATAATGCAATAGCGTGTGTTGTACGCAACCTCGAGCTCTAACACACACCACAACTAATTAAACTAGCCGTTGTGAATAGTAATACCTACTTTTTGAAATTTTATAAATTTTATATTTCAAAATGGACTTCATTTTTGTATTCCTAATATTGAAATTAGCCTATGTTGAAATTTTTGCAATTTTCCGAGAACTTCCAAATTTTTATGAATAGTGAAAAATACATAAAACAACTTTTTTAATCAAAATAATTTATAGTGATAAGTTATACTATTTAGTGGTTTTAAGGTATAATTAGAATATATTTTTACCATTTTATCCGATGGTGGTCTTTAGAATTAATTTAACATTAAAATTGGACATAAACAATTGTCAATCTTTTGATATAAATTGTTTCTTAAAAACACGCTATTTGTCGTAACAGCGGGAATTAATTATAAAATTAATTAATGCAACTTATATGTTTGGAATTTTGTAAAATAGACATCATTTTTGAATTCGGAATATCAATTATAGCTTAGGGTGAAATTTTGGCATTATTCTGAAAAACTTCAATTTTTGATGAATAGTGAAACCACTAAGTGGTAGTTAAATAACTGATTTTTCTTTTAAATGAAATATTACCACTTCTGTGATTTGATTTTCAAAAATCCGACATACATGGTTGTCATTAAGAAGTAAAATGTGGTTCAATGGGATAAAAATAATTTTTTTGGTGAATAGTAACTTATTAAGTTTTAATCGCGATTAGTGGTAATTAGTGTGGTTTAAGGTATAAATAATACTTTAATAATATGAAATGACCTAGACACATGTCCCAACCTTATTGGTTGTGTCATGTCCGACCAAGACAAGCCATGGCCTAACTTGGGGACCCCATGGATCCACCTTTGTTGGGAAATAACATAAATTACTTTTTATTTAATGTTAAAGTGAAAATGACACTAACATAAATTGTTTTACTAAAACAATTTTTAAGTAGGGTTACACAAGTCCAAATTTTGACTATAAATATTCATTAGAAAGATAAAAAGATTTCCTACATCATAGTATTTTTTTTTATAATTTTTAGACATTAAATAAATTAAATTATTTATGACATAATTATGATGTGGCGATGACCTCATTATTTAACGATTTAAATAAAATGAGAAGATAATGCAAAATCCATGGCCTACACTTGTCCAAAGCCTATTGGATGAGGAGATTTCGAAACCTTATCACCTTAGCCTCGAATTATATAAGTGTGGGACCTTTAGAATCCGAAAAGCATTTTGAAATAATGTAACATTTCAATCTTTCCAAAAGTGCCCCTCCTCTCCACTTATAAAAGGCCCCCACCTCTCCCACTTCAATTACACTTTCAAGCCATTTGGCTCGGCCAACCTCTGCCCCAATACTCTCCCAACATTCCTCCCTTACTCCTAGAAACCTCACTTTGGGCAGAAATCTTCCCAAGGAAGCCTTTAGCTCAAATCAAAAAGAGTTACCCGATTTTGAGGTAATGTCTTTTATAATGTTGTTTTGTTTTATTTTTCTTCTCCAACCCCCTAAACTCTTTTATTCATTTTTTTTGTAACAACACCAGTATCCTAAATATACTAGGATGTTGTTATAAGAAGTATTCGAGCTACACTTACACACACCTACATCTAATGGTTAAAGAACATACGGTTTCTGTGGATGGCGAATTTCTGCCTCACGAAACGATGATTGTTCAACACTCATATAACACCTTCAAAGGTGGCCATTAAGATGTCACTATTTCTATATATGATATATAATATGTTTTTGTTTTACTTATGCTTCTGTATTTCTCATTTATGGCATACTTTATGATTTCCATTATGGGTAAAACGCGATAATTTCATTTTAGGAAGTGCGGACTACCGCCCCCTCAAAGTGATTTGAATCGTAAATGCCATATGTGGGATGTATAAAGGATGGAGTAAATGGTATTATACACTATATTATACTGGAATTATATTATACATTTATATCATTATGATTTAGTTCCATTAAATATGAAATTGAAATGAAAGTAGCGTTCATGCGTACGTACGGCTTACCGTCTCCATGAACGGTGGATTTCATTTCTTACCTCTAAATGTTACGTAATATTATAAATGAATGTATATACTGGATATATAAGATATATATGACATCTAAATTATGAATATAATGGATATTTCACCACATTAACAACTTGTAATCATAAGAAGTTTATTTTTGACTCAAGTACCAAAGGTCGACAAAACGACCGTTATTAACTTAAATAATTACATAATGATCATATCATTGTAATAAGTGATATAATAGGGATAATGAAATTGAGAATGGTTCTTAATAAGGTATATATTAACTCTAGTTTATTATTCAGGAGGTTAAAGAACGGTTGAGTCAAGTCGGACACAAGGTAAGGGAACTTCTTAACCCAACTTCCATTCTTTGGGTTAATCTCCTACTTTCAAATTATGTCATGATATTATTATTTTTACTTTCTTTATGTGTACCTATAGTGAATACACATAATAGATCTATTTTTTAAAAATTATCTTTTTAAGGACTTCGTCTCAATCTCCTTTTATTGAGGCATATTTCGTTTTATACACAACTTTCTTTTATACGGTGTATAAACCCCTTTGACTTTTACATTTATTCAAAAGGAATCTTTTTTTATACGAAGCGTTTTACTAAACGACAAAAAGGGAATGTTTTTCTTTCCGTACTTATGCGGCGACAACGACTTCTCCGCCGCCGTGACTATTATTTGAGTTTCGGCTTCCTCTAGAAGCCATACCTCTTTTTAAAAATGAAAAATAAATACAAAATTATAATTTTCTTTTATTTTGGTATTGAAAATGGTTTTGAAAGTGTTTTTATTATATCAATTTGTTGTATTAATATCTTATTGAAATGTGGAAATGTTATGTTTCTTTTATGCATGTTTTATGTGATACGATTATGTTATGGTTTATGATATGTTTAAACCTATTCATATGAGGAATGCATTGGACTTAATAAGTGACGGGTGGAGCCCGCTATAGCTCCTCGATGCATCGGCAGGTCTCATGAGGCAAACTAGTGTCTTGGCACAAGGCCTTGACAAAATCTTATTTGTGGTCTTGGCACGAGGCCTTGACTACGTGGTTATGATAGTCTGGCATTATGCATTCCATCATTATGAAAGTGGTTATTGATATTGCATGTGATTATTCGACCAGTAGAATATCCATGTGAAGAAGTAAATGGCATTATCTCATTTTACTTTTGCCATATTATGTTGAAGTTCAAGTTTAAAAGGCTTTTGTTTTAGTTATACATTGCCTTAAATTTTAATGTTTATTTATGAAAGCTTCCGCATTATTGTTATCCTTACTGAGCATCTGAGCTCACCCCTTTCAATGTTTTAATATTTTCCAGGATGTGAAGAAGTATTTTATGAATGACCTACAGGGATAGTCGGAAGAGGATATGAGTGTGGACTATGGAGACTTTGTTATTGTAGTTTTTCACTTTTTGATGTAATGAAAGACTTATGAATGTATCTAGTGTTTCCAAGGCTACTAAACTAATCGGTCTTTCGAGACTTGATCTTTTGTGATCATGCCAATGTTACGAAGTAATGCACCGACTCTGGGTAGCTGGGGTCGGGGCGTTACAGAATCAGACTGAGAGAATTGTACCGAGGGGAATCATACTTGGAGGAATCAAATCGGGAATAATCAGATAGATAGAATTTTAGTCAGAGGAATCAGACTGAGAAAAAAATACATGGAAAATTGGAATGGGTTTTCCATTACAAAGTCTAATTTTTTTTACTAGCTTCTAGGTAAAAAAGTGAAAAATTGTTTTAAAAGGAATAAATTTTTGAAATTGATAGGAAACACATGTAATTTGTTTGTTTACACAAGAATGGTTTTCCCTATTTGTGATAAGAGGGTGAAAATATACTATTATATTATCTTCAAAGTGCTACATGGGTGAAAGTATATATCCTACTCATTGTAAAATAAGGATTATTTTTAATTGGATTCTGTTTTATTAGATCATTTCTAAACCATACCAAAGATGTAGCTATTCTTATGGGATAATGAACCTTGTAAATAAATGTGTTATTTTTTATGTGTGGTTGAATTTTTTTCTTTAGAGAATTGAATGTTTAAAAAGAGGTGAAGGGTTTTTCAAGGAAGCATAAAAGAAAAAGAATCACTGATTCACCCCCTCCCCTATCTGTGATAAAGTGATCCTGATTGAGAACTTTCAGGTTGTATTAGAGGGTTGGTTTCCTTATCTTATTCTTTGTTTAAGGTTTGAAGTGATGATTATGGAGAATCTGAATTTTTTGAATAATAAATTTGTTCCAATCTTAAATTATTAGAATTATCATATCTAGAATGGAATATTGATTTCATATCTTATGTCTCTTGTGTATGATGTTTCAAGATATATTACAGATGGTTTTCCTCCTTATATTGAGAATTATCCAACCTAAAATATTAATAAGTAATGACTTGTGAATGATGGAAGAGCTAATAATTCTTTACTCTCATCACATTCTAAGAGCGAGTTTCTGAGAGTCAAAATATATTCTAGTACCAATGTAATCTGGGATAATCTAGATAAAACTTATAAATTCAATACAAAATATAATAATGAAAAGTTTCAAATATGGATATTGAATTATGAAGACCCCAAGATGAGTGGGCATGAATCTATTAATGACTTATTTACTAGGGTAAATGAAATCGTGATAACTATCACATGTCTTGGTGAAAAGTTATAAGATTCTACTATTGTTTAAATGATCTTGAGAATTCTTCCTAACAAGTTTGATTCTAATGTTTCTTTGTTGGAATATAGAATATAGAAACATTGTATCTTGATGATTTGAATAGTACAGTCACTACATATAAAATTAGAAAGGATAATTCTATGAAAGGAAACTAAAATGTTGACAGTGAAATTTCTTTCAAGGCTGCTAAGAAAGAAAATTCAGAGAATATTATATAAGAAGAAGATGATGAAGATTTTTATTTCTTAAATGAGGTATGAAAATATCTTATTGATATTTTATATTTTTTATAAGAATGGAAAAAGAGATAAAAAAATGTATACAGGTAAAATTCATTTAAAATGTTTTGGATGTGAAGCCATGGGGTATTTTTTCCAATTATTCTTAAAGAGGCAATGAATAATAAAGTGAAGAAGAATAAAGAAGAACAAGAAGATATTTGATGAAAAAGGGTGATAAAGAAAAATTATTTTCCAAGGGGGAAGATAAAAAGTTCTCCATATCCAAAAGGATATGTATTTTTTATAAGGATGATGATAGTGAGGATGTTATAAATGAAGTTTAATAGAACACATTCATTGTAATAATTAATGAGGAATTTTCTCTCTCAAAGAATGTAGTTGCTCTGAAGAATAAGAATGTGAAGTTGAATCTAAATAATTAGTTTTTTATGTTGGGGAAAAAACTTTTTTTGAAATAATGAATGATGAAGAATTTGGAATAATCAACTATCATAAAGAAAAAATGTAACATGAAATGAATTTGAAATAAGAGTTGCAGTAATGTTTGAGGTATATTAGAAGGCATGAAAATAAAAACAAAATGTTGGAAGATAAATGCTCCATAAAAAGTAATAAAAAGTTTTTTTGTGAGAAAGTGATGCTAGGAAAAGATATTTATTATTTAAAGAAATATCTATAGGAAAAAAATAATCATAATGAGTATCTAGAAGTGAAGATAAAAGGAAAAGAAGAAGAGTTGGAACATGTTCAACAAAACATTCTAAAGATAAAGAGAAAGGTAAAAGTTTCCAAAAATCTATTACTGATGTTGGTGAAATTCTCCGTAATAAGAAACCTGAGAAGGCTAAAAAAAATTTACCTTCAAAGGACGAGAATAAATATAAAATCTCATCTGAAAAGAATAAATTTTGGAAAGTTATGTTTGTGGCCAAAACCAATAAATTTGGGAATTTAGATGTATCAAAGAATATGGAGTCTAAAAATGTTTTGAAATGTTCTAAATCAAAAAAAGGTTTTAATGCTTCTGTTTCAAATAAAACTAAAATGGAAAGGAAGAACTAATTAATAATAGAAACTTTTGTGGCTTAGAGATGAAATAAAATCATGTAGCAGGGAAATGTATTCGTAATTCTAGTCAAAATGGACCTTTTAGAGGAAAATAATCATTTTATGGCTATGGTTGGTATTGTGGAGGATTTGTAATTGTAACCCCCTGAGCCCAGTTTCCTAGAGACAGTGCATTATTATATAACATTGGAATGATTAGAAGAGATCATGTCTCAAAAGACCGATTAGTTTAGTAGCCTTAGATCTACTAGATACACACATAATTTTTACATTACATCATGAAATGGAAAAACAACAACATTGTGTCCCCTTTGAGAACACTCATATCACGTAGCTTAATCCAGAAAGTTAATCATAATATACTTATTTGCATCCTGGGAAAAATAAAACATAGAAAGGGGTTAGCTCAGATGCTTAGTAAGGATAACAATATAGCAGATACTTTCATAAATAAGTATAATCATTTAAGGTAATGTATGAGACTAAAATACAAGCCTTTTAAACATAAAATTAAGCATATTATAGAAAAGATAAATCAAATAATTCAATTTACTTATTCACATAGATATTCTACTAGTAAAATAATCACATTTAATATCAATAGCTAATTTCATAATTATTGAATGCATAATGTCAGACATCATAACCACATAGTCGAGGCCTCGTACCAATACAAAAAATAAGATTTTCCAAGGCCTTGTGTCAAGACACTAGTTCGTCTCATCAGACCTACTGATGAATCAAGGAGCATAATGGGCTCTACCCATCACTTACTAAGTCCAATTCATTCCTCATATGAAAATGTTGAAACATAACATAAACATTAATATTAAAACTAGCTTACATAATGTCAATACTTTATCAATAAATCATAAATGGTATAAAAATAGCTCATCCATAGTCAAATGTAGCATAGTTAATTAAATAAAACATAGACAATTTTATTATAATAAATCAACCTCAGTCAAGAATAATATCCAGGAAAGGATGTTGATATAGTTGAAAATTATCTGTAAAACTCTTTCAGAGAAATATCCTTTTTTTGTGAAATCATTTAAAAGTATCAATATTTATCTTGAATTCCTTTAAAAGATATTTTTGAATCAAAGTGTCCCATATGAATTTTAAAATTTTAAAAGGAATTTCAATTTTAAAACATTTATATCCATATAGATTAATCCTTAAAAACCATTTTTAAAACATGGACATTAATGAGAAAGATTTAGAAGAAAAAATATTTAAAACTTTTAAAATGATATTTTTGTTAGAGTTCCCAACCAAATGATAGATGCTTTAATAAAAATAATAGAGGTAATAAAAACATTATAATATCATGAGAATAAATGGATTCATGATATACTATGTCAAATTATAGTATATTCACCACATAAAAGTGAGTTGGTGCATAACAACAAAGAAATCTCAATGGAACATAAATTGAGATGAAATCCCTTATAATGACCATATCCTTTGGTTAAGGATAAATAAATGACATAATTATTTGTGAAAAATACCAATAAACTCAATATGGTTGGATATTCAGTGTAAATTAATTAGGAGACATTCCTACATATTTTTATAAAATGAACACCAATGACTTGAATGTTTAACTCAATGAATGAAAATTGAGTTAAGATTACTCTTATCAAGTTCATATCTATGAATTCAGAATTTATCAATGGAGTGATTATGTTTATAAAAAGTATATACACACAAAGGGGAGTGTTAATTACTACATCAATAAATAAATATTTATTTCATACATAATCTCGAAGTAAAATAATCATTGAACTTTACGTAAAATCCAATGATTGAAAATCAAAATTATAAATTCCCTTTCTGATTTGGTAAAATATGAAACATACACCCCATTAATGATGGATAATACAATGAACATGTAAAAACTCATAAATTAAAGTATATTACACAAATAATACAATCATGGGCAGTACACACACCACACAAAAGGAAATAGTGGCAATATATCATGAATCTCAGAGGAATAAAAAAGTGAGATGAAAACCCCTTACATTGTAATTTTCCTTAGTATAGGGTAGGTTAACCTCATTTATAATGGTGAAATAATTTTTATTAAATTATACAAGAACCACATTCATAAATATGATGTCATATATGTTCTTTTAATATTGTTTGGTTAATGATATTTCAGTAGTATCATTTCTTTAGGTATTAACTGATTCGTTTTCCTTTATATGTTTTGTTAAGTAAGTTATGTTTGTTATAGATAGGATTTATTTTATTAATATATGGAATTATATTAAGTTCTTAAACATTAATTTTATTCATAAAATGAAAATTATTCTTGAATGGTTGCGATGGAGAATGAATCTCATCGCGTTTATGGATATGGTAATACGTATGTACGCATGAGAGACAATATCATTCTATTGATGATGAAATCATATGTAATTGGATGGTATATCATATATAAATAATAATTACCATTTTATTTTTATTATTTAAATCAATTATACTCATTATTATACCCATCCAAATAATAAAGTATTAGATAACAAACTACACCACGACGTGGAGATGGTAAGCCGTACGTACACACTTATGGTGACTTTGTCATTCAAATGATGGATAGAATAATGAATATAGTTTTACCATATTTATAATAACATTATAGTATGTAAAATATATTTGAGTTATTATTCTTGTGTGTAAATAACAAAGAAAGAGGAAGTGGGAGAAGAAAAGAACTTTGAAAGAGGTGATGAAATAATTACCTCTTCTTCGGGTGCTAGCTTTTGATTTGATCAAAAGGGATATTAGGTTGTATTTATGATCAAATTAAGGCCTCTAGGTTGAATTGAGGGTAGTTGGGAGGATATTGGAGCAGGGGTTGGCCAAGCCAAATGGATTTTTAGGTGTGATTTTGAGAGAAGGGGAAGTACCCTTTTATAAGAGAGGTGAGGGTCAAATTAGGAAAAGCTTGAAATATTATTTTATTATACAATCCTTTTCAGTTTCTAATGTCTTGAAAAGGAATTATTTAGAGGATATGTGGGGGATGGGTCGAAAACCACTCAAACAATAGGTTTTAGACATGTTTTGGTCATGATGTTAACCTTATAGTTTAGATTTAACTCTTAGTTAAATAGTTTAATTTTTACCATGTATTCTTGTATTATTATAATAAATGGTTTATAAACTTTCTATAAAATGCCAAGAGAACCCCAAGTGGTTCATTAGTGACATATATATCATTATATGAGTCCTTTTTCCAAAAAATAGATTTTTAGAAATATTATAAAATTTAATAATATATTATTTGTTTTAAAAAATTAATTTACGTCAATTTTGACACTATTTAGTATTTGGTTTTTGTCAAAGTAAAAAAAACTTGATTAATTCAAACCAAATATATCAAATATTTCCTAACATGTAATATTAACCTATAAAATTAGTGTAATTCCTAAAAAGTCTCAATTTACATTTATTTGGATATTTATAATATCACTTATTTTAATCTTTTATTAATAAGGTAATTACTAGATCATCATTGTGTCATAAATAAATTTAATTATTTAATGTCTAAAAATTATAAATAAAATACCATTATATATAAAATCTTTTTATATTTCTAATTACTATTTATAGTTTAATTTATCTTATGTATAATCCTATATTAAAAATGGTTTAGTTATTAAACATTGAATTTAACAAATTTAACTCTTCTTTAAATAAAATTATAATATGTGTGAAAATCCAATCCAAGTGGATAAAAAAGATCATATTTTTTCCCTAAGGTTGATTTTGGTCGAAATAAACTTATGAAATATAATTAGGACATGTGTTAGGGTAATTATAATTTTATTTTTACCTTTAATTACCATATTTACTTTTCATAGTGGTAAAAAATTGAAAAGTTACTATTCACCAAAAAATATTTTCATCCCATTGAACCACATTTTACTTACTAACATCAATTGTGTCTCTCGAATTTTTTAAATTTAATTCACTGAAGTGGTAAAATTACGTTTTATGAAAATTTCCAAATGTGCTAAGAAGGTGGGTAAAAGATGTTAAAAAGTTAAATAAAAAATTATTCATCTAATTTTATTATAAAATGACTCAAATGAATTAAATTAAAATTATATTGGTATTACGTATCTATTTTGACTAAAAATAAATTTAAATAAAATAAATAATTATTTAAATAAAATGTAGGTTTTAAAAAATAATGCAGTGTTTTTCACTATTCATCAAAAAATTGAATGTTTTCAGAAAAATACCAAAAATTCACCCAACGCTAATTTTGATATTACAAATTAAAAAAATGATATCTATTTTAACAAATTAAAGACATAGATGTTTTATTTATTAATTTTAAAAAATATTTCCATTTTCAAAACTAAAAAGTGGGGTTTTGAGGAGTAAAAATGATCAAAAGATTAATATTTGTTTATGTCAAATTTTAATGTAAAATTAAAACCAATTACTAAAATTGGATTAAATGATAAAAATATAATCTAATTATACTTCATAACCATTCAAATTTATAATTTAACTCTATAAATTATTTTGATTAAAAAAGCTATTTTCAATTAAAATTTAGTATTTTTCACTATTAATTAAAATATGGAAGTTATCAAAAAAGCACCAAAAAGTTATCCAAACTAAAATTTTATGTCCTGCTTCTAAAGGAGAAGTTTATTTTTTCCAATTGAAAATATAAAAGTGTCAAATATTGGATTTAGAAAGGATTTTCCATTAATATTCTGTAAAATTGCATTTTTTTGAAAAATACTTCTTTTATCTAAAAAATTGAATTTGTTCTTATATTATGTCTAAGAAACACATAATATGGATGTTAAAATTATATATAGTATATAAAATATAAAATGCAGTTAATACTTTTCATAACCATTTTTTAAACGACTATTTTGGTAAGTCATGGTGTGCTCGTACTCGATGTTGCGTGTAACACAAGCTATTAAAGTACTTTAAAGAAAATAACTTACTATGAAATATTGGGGTGTTACATTATTCCCCCCTTCTGGAAATTGCTTCCTCAAAATTTTAAAATTAGTCTTGGGAACATCATTGAATGTCCCACACTAGAAAAAGGGTTAATAAAACTATCACATTAAAATAAAGAAAGAAAAATAAGTGAAAAGGACACCTGAGATAACCCATACTGGGATTACATGTAGGAAAAAATGGATATGGAAGATAAAATAAGTGTCATGTTTTGCTGGAGAGTGATATAATCCATGATCAGGATAAGATAACCATAAGAGAACCACAATCTTCTAATGGGTTAAACAATCATTAGTTTTATAGTAAGAAAAGTAAACAGACAACGTTTTTTTGTTTTATGTTCCATTTCATAAAGCTGAGGAATTTTTTATGAGATTGAATAAGAATATAAAAAGATACACATACTTTTTAAGTAGAGTTTTATCCTTTAATAAATTTCTACCACTAACTCATTTTTATCCAAACGATGAGTATTCAAGGTGACTTGGTCACACCTGAAGCGTGAGAATCAACATCTAGATAATCATATAATTCACAAAAGATGAACTATATATTTCCCATGTCTTTAGAGATTAACCAAAACCAAATAGTTAGTACATGATCAGATGATCCCTGAAATGGATAATCCTTTATAGAATGAAATAATAATCTTAATTTCCAAAATTAACCAAACAATACATAAAGTTCAATAAATTCCATTCACTAAACAATTATCCTTAAAATAATTCAATATAATCCAAACTAAGATTGAAACCCAAAACTAAGAAGAATTTAATCACATATTCTTTCATAGTAAATATTAACTTTTATCTTCAAATGACATCAACTACTCTTAAATCCTCATACAGAAGTGTAGTTAACCAAATCACATATTATCTATGATAGGTTAATCATTTCCATTAATAACATGAATCTCTATGAAAATCATAGATTCTTCCAAAATAAAAATAATACACCATTTCTCCTTAAATAAAATACCATAGTATTCTATTTTTCATAGTCATATAGTGTTCTCAACAGAGTAAATATCTTCCAAAATAATAATTATCACTTCATCACCAACTCATTTTACTACAATAAAGATATTCATTTTATAAAACATAATATACCAAATCAACTTATTATTGATCAATAAAATCATTTAACTAAAATGAATTAGTCACACTAACTTGGGACTTTACGTATTCTAGTGGTAGGTGATAAATCCCGGTCACACTTTGGTTGTGGGTTCGATTACCATAGCTTTTTCCGATGCGAAGGGTTGTTACACAGTCTACATGTTGTCCTTTTTCAAAAAAAATATTTTATAACATTCCAAAAATGAGATAAATTCCTCAAAATGACCATATCATAATTTAACCCCAAATCTTTTCCCATACCTCATATTTTCATCCCAAAAATTAATAACATGTAATTTCCTCAAATTCAAGGATAATATAAACCCAAATAGTCCTTTGTAACTATATCTACAAAAGAAAAGATAATTCTTCCTCAAATAGAATTTTCACATAACAACTGTAGGGTAACACATAAAAGAGAAAAGTCTGCCAAATTAATCCAATAAAAAAATAGCATTAATACTTTTAAACATTTCTACATCCATTTATTTACACATGGGTTCTTCCTTGACCTAGTGGTTATTCTATAGAATAGGTAATTGACTCTGTTAATGCCCAAGTCCCTTATATTTATGTCAAATGACTATAAATGGATTCTTATGATCTTTTTTATTTTATGCTATAATACTCTTCATTTTCCCTCGACAATTATTTACTTTATGTCCTTATTTCCCACAAATAAATCATTTCTTTGTTCCATTGAGCCACTTTCCTAGGCATATCCTACCACATTTACAATAGGATATAAATTGAGCTTTCTTTTCTCCATAATCTCCACTATTGGAGCTCTTATAATTCTCTTCCTTTCTCTTCTTTATTGAAGTTGCGATTTGGTTAATGTATATATTTTTTATCATATTTTTGGAAAGATACTTCGGTATGAACAGAATATCTTTGACACCTATCGACATTCCATTAAGTTGCTCATCTCCACCATCATGGACACCTTGAACATCATGTTAATTTTTACTATGACTTTCTTGGAATCAAGCCATTGAATAAACCAAGAAATCATAGTATGAGTAACAATAGTCATAAAATCATTTAGAGAATATCATGACACCTTATTTTCAATCTAAAACAACTTAGGATTAACCAAGGTTATTTATTCTCATCTTATATTAAAATACTTCAAATCAGTTTGTAAATAAAATGCTAATTATCCAAAGAATATCCCATGGGAGTGTCATAACCAAGAGTGCATTAAAGCCTATTTTCATGCACAAATTCTCATTTGAGTCTAGATTATAGCTTCGTTTTTGGGTTTTACTCCTAGGTACATCTGTGCCAAAGCCTCCTCTACATGCTCATATCCAGACAAGGATATATTGCTTAGAAAACCCACATTATATTTACCTTAAAATGTTTTTGGATGTTCTTCTATACTAATCATCAAAGTCTATCTTAGGGTAGTGTTTTCTAATTATATTTTTTCTAAATATAGCTTCCAAGGATTGTACTAAACTTACTTTGATACCAAATGTAACGCCCTGACCCTAGTTACCCATAATCAGTGCATTATTAAATAAAATTAGCATGATCACAGGTGATCAAGTCTCAAAAGACTGATTATTTTAGTAGCCTTGGAAGTACTAGATATATCCAAAAGTTTTACATTACATCATGAAATAGAAAAACAAAAACATTTTTTTCCCGTTGAACACACTCATATCCCTTAGCCCATTCCTATAGTTTAATCATAATATACCTCTTTACATCCTAGAAAAAATAAAACATAGAAAGGGGTGAGATTAGATGCTCAGTAAGGATAACAATATAGCAGAGACTATCATAAATAAATAGAAACACTTAAGGCAATGTATAAGACTAAAACAAAAGCCTTTTAAACATAAACTTCATCATATTATGGAAAAGGTAAATCAAATAATTCCATTTACTTATCTAAATGGATATTCTACTAGTCTAATAATCACATGTAATATCAAAAACTAATTTCATAATGATGGAACGTATAATGTCAGACATCATAACCACATAGTCAAGGCCTTGTGCCAAGAATACAAATAAGATTTTTTCAAGGCCTTGTGCCAAGATAATAGTTTGTCTCATGAGACCTACCGATGCATCATGGAGCTGTTGCGGGCTCCACCCATCACATACTAAGTCCAATTCATTCCTCTTATAATTTTTTTGAAAAATAACATAAACATTCATATTAAAACTAGCATACGAAATGCCAATACTTTATCCATAAATCATGAATGGTATAAAAATATCACATCCACAGTCAAACATATCATAACTTATTCAATAAAACATAGAATATTATATTATAATAAATCATCCTTAATAAATAATAATATCTTGTAAAGGATGTTGACATAGTTGAAAATGATCTGTAAAACTCTTTGAGATAAATATCAATTTTTTTGTGAAATCATTTAAAAGTCGCACTATTTATCAAGAGGTTGTTTAAAAGTTATTTTTGAATCAATGTGTCCCACACCAAATTGAAACATTTAAAAGGAATTTTAATTTTAAAACATTCATATCTATATAAATTAATCCATACAAACCATTTTTAAAACATGGACATTAATGAGAATGATTTATAAGAATAAATCATTAAAACTTTTAAAATGATATTTTAGTTAGAGTTCCTAAAAATGAGAGAGGATTGAATAAAATTGTTTTGGTAATAAAAACATTATAATATCATGATAATAAAATCATTCATGATATACTATGTCAAAATATAGTATATACACCATATAAAAGTGAATTGGAACATTACAACAAAGAAGTCTCAATGAATGTAAATTGAGATGAAATACCATATAAAGACCATATCCTTAGGTTAAGGACAAATAAATACTATAATTATGTGTGAAAATATAAATAAACTCAATATGGTTATATATTTAGTGTGAATCAATCATAGGAAATTCACACATGTTCTTGTAAAAACAACACCAACGACTTGGATGTTTGACCCAATGAATGAAAATTGAGATCAAATTACTCTTATCAAGTTCATATCAATGACTTGAGAATTTATAAATAGAGTGATTATGTGTATCAAAAGTATATCCACATAAAGGAGAGTTTAAATTAATACATAAATAAAAAAATAGAGATTTCACACATAATCATGGAGTAAAATAATAAATAATTTTTGCGTAAAACCCAATTAGTGGAAATCAAAATCAGAAATTCCCTTACCGATTTGGTAAATTACGAAACATACACCCCAAGAAATAAGGATTATACAGTGAAGATGTAAATAACCATAAATAATATTATATTAGACAAATAATACAATCATGGTAAGTACATACACCACACAAAAGGAAATAGTGGCAATATAACATAAATCTCACAGAAATAAAAAAGTGAGATAAAAAACCCTTACCATATAATTTCCCTTAGTAGAGGGTAGGATACTATCTTATATAATGTTGAAATCATTTTTATTAAATTATAAAATAACCACATAGATAAATATTATATCATATATGATTTTCTAATATTTCTTTTTTAATGATATTTTTGTAGTGTCATTGTTTTCAGTGTTAACTAATTTGTTTTCCTTTATATGTTTTGTTATGTAAGTCATGTTTGTTATGGATAGGATTTATTTGATTCATATCCAGAATTATATTAAGCTCTTAAAAATTATTTTAATTCATAAAATAAAAATTATTATTCAATGGTTATGATGGGGAATTAATCTCATCGCGTTCATGGGGATAATAATCTCTACGTAAGCACGAGAGACAAGATCATTTTATTGATGGTGAAATCGCATGTAATTGGATTTTATATCATATATAAAGAATCATTAAAATGTTATTTTTATTATTTACATCAATTATAATCATTATTATACCCATTTAAGTAATGAAGTTTTGGATAACAAACTACACCACAATGTGGATATGATAAGATGTACGTACGCATGTCTGATGACTTTGTCATTCATAGGATGGATTGAATAATGAATATGGTTGTACAATATTTATAACAACATCACATTATATAGAAGGTACTAGAGATATTATTATGGTATGTAAATAACAATGAAAGTGGAAGTGGGAGAGGAAATGAACTTTGAAATAGGTGATGAAATAATTTCCTCTTCTTTAAGTGCTTCCTTTTGATTTGATCAAAAGGGATACATATAATGGATTTATAATAAAATTAAGGCCTATAAGTTGAATTAATGGTAGTTTGAAGGATATTGGATCAGGGTTTGGCCAAGCCAAATGGCTTTGGAGGTGTGATTTTTTGAGAAGAGGAAGTACACTTTTATAAGACAGGTGATGGTCACTTTAGAAAAAGCATGAAATATTATTTTATTATACAATCATTTTTGGTTAAAATTTAGTATTTTTCACTATTCATAAAAATAATAAAGTTATCATAAAAGCACATAAAATTTATCAAAAATATATTTTTATGTTATACTTTTAAAGAAGAATTTTATTTTTTCAAATTTAATATATAAAAGTTTCAAATATTGAATTTAGAAAGGGTTCACTATTAAAAGGCCGTAAAATTGTAGTTTTTGAAAAATTATTCTTTTATCTGAAAAATTAAATTTGTTCTTATATAATGTCTATGAAAAACATAATATAGATGTTAAAATTATATGGCATATATAAAATTCAAAATTCAGTTAATACAATTCATAAATATTTATTGAACGGTTAGTTTGATAATTCGTGGTGTGCTCAAACTCGGTGTTGTGTGTAGCGCAAGCTATTGAATTACATTAAAGAAAATAAATTACTATTAAATCATGGGGTGTTATAGGAAATATGGTAAATGTGTGTTGTTTTAACCAACACTAATATTATTCCTCGGGTTATAGAAGGAAGGGTTTGTGGGGGGGTCAATTCCTTAAAAAGAATAAATTTGAGAAGGTTGTGTTGAAGAAATCTGAGAAGAATGGAGTACATATTAAAAATTGGTTCCAATAACCAGATAATATTTGTGAAAGGTGTCGATGACTTAGACACCTTGAAATAGGGTTTCTAGGCTTGTTACCATCACAAAAAAGTTTTCTTGACAATTCTTAGAAGCTAAATGTTTTAAATGTTGAGAAAAATCAATCTGTTGAGTCCAACAAGAAAGAGTTCTTTGTTATATGAATGAAACAAATTAAATTGTCCTTGGAATTAGAGGGAATCACAAAAATTAGTGAAATAAGAAATGGATAAATAGACTGATAATTATATAAGAAGTGTTGTAAAATAGAATCAACATATTGTGGATATGATCATGAATATAATGATATCCAATGTTATTCAACAACCTTGCCCGAACAAAAGAATGTAATAAACATCACGGTAAAAACTGATTATAAGAAAGATGTTACTAAAGGTGAAGAAAATTTTACAAACTTGTCAGAAGATTTTGTATATAAGAATTATGTTTCCACAAAACATGAGAAGGATAAATAGAAGGAAGAAAGCACATTCAATTAAAAATCCATGGAAAAGAGTAAGATGTCAACAATAAGAGTGGACTCTTAGTCCGATTTCTATTTATAAGGATCAATTGATGTTACAATTTTTTTTTCAAAATTTATTTATATTTATGATAACTTTCATGGAATGGAATGAGTGAAAATAAAGAAGATGGAATTGATCAGTATCTTACCATTCATTCAAAATAATGTTATAAGGCTACAAAAAACATGTTTGAAAATTTTCTATTGTCACTCACCTAAACTTTCAAATATGTTTGTTGAGATGGATTCAGGATTATTTTATCTTAAAAAAATTATTTCAAGGAAGACCCCAATAAATAGAATGTTGGATAAATATGAAAATGGTATTACCTAAAAGTTGTGTTATAGACAATATTGACCACCAAGATTATACACTCATTTTTCAAACAATGGGGTTTCTCATGTAGACTTAGAGCTATTTAGTTAAAGGTTATTTGTTAAGAAAATCACATGACACCTATTTTAATGAAAATATATAGCCCCTAGAAATTAGAGAATTGGAGAAAAAAATTTCTTGATGGCCCCTTTGAATTTTATTATCAATAAGGGAAAGAGATAAGAGAAAGGTGGGGAGTCAAAGGAAACAGGGGGAGGAAGAAAAGAATAGAAAAAACAATTAAAATAACAGAAAGGGTGATAGTTAAAAGAAACAAGGGGAGTAATAATAGAAAAGAAAAACAATAAAACTTATTTTGTTCAAGAGGTTGAAGTAGTTGAAGTGGGTATTGAAAAAAATACAAAGGGGGAGTTTTTTAGTTCCATGTTTTTCTTTGGTTGTATTTTTTGTCAATTGATCTGTATGTTGATGAAAGAAAGTTTGTTGAGAAAGGTGATGGATGGAAATCCTGATCAGATCTAGAACATTTGGATGAGTTTGAAGCTGTTGGTAATTGTTTTCAAAATAATCAGACCCACATTTTCAAAATAATTAGACTCATCAATGGGTTAGTATAATAGAATATCACAATGAGGAATTGATTCTCATCAGATTCACTTTGGATCTAGTGTGGAAGGAGTGGTTGTTTGGATGATGAATATGAGTCTCTATGACTACAATTAATTAAAAGTGATGATGCTATGCTGATTTTTAATTCTTATAAATCCCATGTAAGTTGTGAAACTCATGAATCAATATTGAGAAAAAAAAGGTAGAGTAAAAGAGATGCAGAGAATTATTTTCATATTGATCAGACCTAAAAAGGAGGGAAAAGTTGTGTTCCTAATCATACCTAGATTTATCTTTTTTGGGTAGAAGATAAGAAATTAATGCTTCCGATAAAAAAGAAATCATACCCAGATTTATTATATCTAGGTAGAATAGATGAAAGACATATTACCCATCGAAAAGGAATTTTTCCCAGCCTTATCATATCAGAGAGGAATTGGTGAAAATGGAAGATTGAGATCATACTTAGAATAATCACACCTAGAATGACTGTACTTTGAATAATAATACTCAGAATGATCATATCCAGAATGATCATTATCAGGATGATCATATAAAATCATTCTTACTCTGAAATGTTATACTCTTGACAATTTTACTCAAAATGAGTTGGAAAAGAAATCTGTTTTGTGGAATTAAAGGATTTTGGAATTGGGAAATCATTATTAGGTAGAATTTCCTTCCAATAAAGACTGATGGAAAATTATTTGAGCTAAATCTAATAAAAATCGTAAATAAATAAACCAATCAAAAATGTAGTCAACCATTTAATATGGTTGAATGAATTGATGAAGGAATAGATAAATGAACTTTGATTTATTTTCAAATGTCATCATCAAGTGGGTAAAGGGTTTAATTAATGTTTATACATTTCAAATGAATTATCAAGTGGGTCAAGAGAAAGGGTGAAGAAGTTAAACTAGTTCAAAAGAAGATATAAATGAGTCATCTGAATTTGCCTTCAAGGGGGATTGTGGAATTCAAAATAATGATTGTATTCAACATTTAGAGTGGTATCCATTTCTCCGTACATTTACATTAAATTGATACAGATCTTTGTTTTGAAGAAATTATATTTAGAAAACGATATTCATAAATTGAAATCTGATTAGAGATTTAAATGAAATAATTAATAATAGATTATGTTTTTAAAAGAATCAAGAATAATCGATAAGCATTGACGAAGTCATAAATGCACCTATGATTTTAGAGGATATTGATATTTGGGTGAATTTTCATTAGCATGAACAATTTTAAGATTCCTTCCAAATATATTGTGGGTCACCTATAAAAAGAATAAAGTATAACATACTTTTCTAATGACCAATATACTATTCATCATCGAAGAGAGAGAAGCATTGAGTTTTTAGAGAGAAGAAGAATTGACCATATTGATGAGAAAGTGAAGCTGGTAAAAGATATTGATGATTTTAAGAAATCTCTCTAGGTCGAAAATAATCATAAGGAATATCTAGAAGTGAAGTTGAAATGAAAATAATAAGAGTTGGAACTTATTCAACAACAATGTTCTAATGATAAATAGAAAGATGCATGTTTGAAAAACATTATTACGGAAGTTGGTGAATGTTCCTATAATAATAAACCTAAGAAGGCCCAAAAAATGTTACCTTCAAAGGTTGATAAGAAATATGGAATTTCATCTAAAAATACCAATACTGGGAAAGTTATATATGTGTCCAAATCAAAAAAATTTTGGAATTTAGATGCCTCAAATAATTTTCAGTCTGAAAATGTTTTGAAAAGATCTATATCTAGAAAAGGTTCCAATGATTCTCATTCCAATAAATATAAATGGAAAATAAATAATATGATTGATAACAAAATAGTCGGTGACTCAGAGAAGAATGAAAATAATGTAGATGATAAATGTATTCATAATTTTGGTCAATATGATTGACTCGGAGAAAAATACTCATTTTATGGCTATTGTTGGTATTGTGGTGGATTAGGAAAGACATAAAATATGTTTTGGATTAACCAAAAACATTACTATTATTCCATAGGTTATTGAATTAAATGATTGAGGGGGAGTCAATTCCCTCAAAATAAGAAATCAGAGAAGGTTGTGTTGAATAAATAGGAGAAGAATTGAGTAATGATTGAAAATAGGTTCCAATAACTGAAGAATATTTGTGAAATGTGTGAGAAACATAGATATTTTGAGAAAGGATGTATTGTATTTTTACTGGAAATTTTTTTTGTGACAATTCTCAAAAGCTGGATGTTTTGAAAGTTAATAAAAATAGATTTGTGGAGTTCAAAAAGAAATATTTCTTAGTTATATGGCTATAACACAATGACTAGGCAAGGAAATTAGAGGAAGCACAAAAATTAGTGAAACAAGAGAGGGAGTAAGTGACTCTTAAAGATATAAGAAATATTGAAAAACAGGTATCAAAAGATTGTGGATATAATCAATAATATAAATATATCAAAATTTGTTCAACTATATTTCCAAAAAAAATGATAGGAATAAACAACATGGTACAAAATAATTGTAAAAAATATGTTAATAAAAATGAAGAAAATTAAATATCCTTATTAGAAAATTCTAAAGATAAGAATAATGTTGTAAAAAACCTGATAATGATGAACAAAACGAATAAATGGTTTCCAATGAAAAATCCAATGAAAAGAAGTAGAAGTCGAGATTGAGAGAGGACTCTTTGCCCGATTTTTGTTTTTAAAGAACAATTGTGGTTCCTGCTTATGCCCAAAATCATTGTATAATTATGATAAAATTTAGGTATTTGAAGGAGTTAAAATAAGGAATCTATAATTGTTTAGTCTCTTATTATTCTTTTGAAAGAAAGTAATGATGTTATAGACAATTTGTTTGAAAAAGTTTTGTTGTTACTCACCTAATGTTTTTGATATGTATGTTGAGAGAGGTGTAGGATACTTTTATCTTCAAAAAAATTATTTTAATAACTTTACCAATAAATAGAATGTTGGATGAATCATGAAAAGAGTATTACAAAAAAGTTGACTTATGAAAAAAAATTATCAACTTGATTATAAACTCTTGTTTTATACTTCGGGTTCACCCATGTAGAAATAGAGCTATTCAGTTAAAGGTTCCTTGTTATGAAACTTATGTGATACCTCTATTGAAGAAAATTTACTACCCATTGGAAAAGAGAGAATTGGTGAGAAACTTTCCATCATGACCCCATTAATTTTTTTGTCAATAAGGTGGAGATATAAGAGAAATAGGGAGAGTTTAAAGACATAGGGGGTAGATGAAATGAAATGAAAAAAAACACAAATAAGAGAAAGGAGGAGAGTTAAAAGAAACAATGAGGATAAATAAAGGAAAATAAAAACAATATCACTTTTTATTTTCAAGTAGTTGAAGTGGGTATTGACAATAAATACAAAGGGGGAGATTGTTAGGGCCGACTAGTGTTTTGGTTTTTTTTCAATCAATAAGTAAGATGAAGAAATAAGGTAACTTGAGAAAGATGATGGATGGAAATACAGATCAGATCTAGAACATTTTATGGGTGTAAAGATATGAGTTATTTTTTTCAAAAGAATCAAACTGATGTTTTCAAAACAATTAGACTCACCATGAGATTGGTATGGGAGAAGATCACAAGGATGAATTGATTATCATCAGATTCACTTTAGATCTAATGTGGTAGGAGTGGTTATTCTGAATACGAATTAGAGTCCCTATGAAAATTCTTAATTAAAAGTGATGATTCTTTCCTAATTTTTGATTCTCATATATCATAAGTATATTGTGAAACATATGATGAATGTTTAATGAAAGAGAAGGATATTTACAGATATGTGGACAATTGTTTTGTTATTTATTGGACCTGGAATGAAGGAAATAGAGGTATTCCCAATCGTAACCATATTTATCATATCCGAGTAGAAGAGAAGAAAGCTATGTTGATGATCAAAAAGGAATTTTACCCATATTTATCATATAATAGTGGAAGAGAATAAATAGATGTTGATGATAAAAAAGAAATCATACCCAGATTTATCATGTCTGAGGGGAATAGAAGAAAAAGAAAACTGAATATTGTAATTAGAATGATCATTCCTAGAATGATCATAGAAAGAATGATAGTACCCAAAATGATCAGATAAAAAATGATCGTTATCAAGATGATCGTATCTAGGAAATTTTAGTAATAATGATTGCACTCTAAAAAATTGTACTAAGATTGAGTTGGAAAAGGAATCTATTTGGTGGAATTGAAAGCTATTGGAATCTGTCCATCATACAAAAGAAAAATTGATTTTCAAAAAAGAACGATGGAAAAGGATTTGAGTCGAAGGTGATGAAAATATTAATGATAAAGACCAATCAACAATACTAAAAACCATTTAATATTGTTAAATGAATTAATGAAGGAAGAGATAGATGAACCCTAATTTGATTTCAAATGTCTTCATCAGGTGGGTCAAGAGTTGAATAAATTTGTTTTATTTTCAAGTGAATGATCAAGTAGTTGAATAGAAAAGGTGAATAAGTAAAATTAGTTTGGGAGAAGAGATAAAGAAGATTGTTGAATGCGTCATCAAGGGAGAGGTTGTCATTCAAATAAATGATTGTATTTAACATTCGAGGTGGTATCAATTTATTTATACATTTATATTCAATTGATACAGAGATTTGTTTTGAAGAAATTTGATTGAGAAAATTGTTTTTAGAAATTGACATCAGAATTGTGATTTAAATGAAAGTCTGAATAAGAGATGAAGTTTATAGAAGAATCTAGAAGATTTAAGAATAATTTAATAATTAATAAATGCACCCATGATTTTAGGTGAAATTGAGAGTTTATTGAATTTGTTTGAGACAGAAAAGTTTTTGGAATCCCACCAAAATATTTTATGGGTGACCTATAAATGGAAAAAAGTAAATCATAATCTTTTGAGGGCCGGTGGAATTTTCATCATAGAAGAGAGAGAAGCTACAAGTTTTTAGAGAGATGAAGAAGTTTCCATATTGATTTTCTGCTAAATACTTTTCAATGGATAAATGGCACATGAGAAGAGACAAGATCGAACAATTGTATTAAATTAATCATCATACTCAATGATTATCTTACTCAACTGATTAATATATTCATATGGTTAATTGTATTAGGATTATCATTGTGTCATGCCAGATTATTGGATCAGGATTTCCATATTGGGTATTCTCAGAATGTGGAAAAAGAAGTTCTAATTTGTCTCAATCATATTCAGGAGGTGCTATATATTTTTATATTGAGAAATCATACTATGGAGAATCAGACTAAGAGTAATTGGGCTGAGAGAATCATACTAAGTATAATTGAACCTAGAATAATCATATCAAGAATAATTGGACTGAGAGAATCATACTGAGGAGAATCATATTGAGAATAATCATACCGAGAATAATTGGATAGGGAGAATCAAACCTAGAGGAATCAGACTAGGAAAAATGTACTGGTAAAATCATACTTGGGTTTTCATAACAAATTCCAATATGTTCTTACTATCATTTGGGTATAAAATTGAAGAGTTTTTTTAAATGGGATATATTTTTAAAATTTAAAGGAAGAACATGTAACATGTTTTTTACACAATCATTGTTTTCCCTATTTATTATAAGAGGGTTCACACACAGTATTGGATTGTATTCAATGTTCAACATGAGTGAAAGGTTATATCCTACTAATTGTAATCCAAGGATTGTTTTCTAATCGGTTGTGTGGTATTAGATCATTTACAAACCATACAAAGGAAATAGTTATTCTTATTGAATATTGAACCTTATAAATACCTATGTTCTTTTTTATGTGTGGTTGAATTTTTTATTAGGGAACTGAGTCCTTAATAAAAGGTAAAGGTTGTTTCAATGAAACATAAAGAGAAAAAGTATCACTTATTCACCCCTCCCTCCTTTAGTGATACAATCATCCTAACTAGGCACTTTTATACCCATCGACATTACCTCCAATTGAGGTCTCTCTATATCATGATATAGTGGAGGATCTTTTGTTCTATGTGTACAAAAATCCCCTCACTAAAGAAGTGGTGTCTTCAACACTTCAAAGTGTAGACCATAACTACCAGCTCCAATTCGTGGGTTAGATAAAACATTTCATGGGGTACCAGGTGACATATCCTATATGATACTACCTAATCTATATATATTAGAAAAACCCCTAAACCAAATCATGATTCGTCATAGTATATGACATTTCTTAAAGAAGAATCAATACTGGAGTTGTAGTTAACCTCTTATTAATCTCAAGAAAAAACTATTCAAACTATTTTGAATACTGGAGATTCACCCTTTTATTTTCTAGTGCAATATTGGGTGTTGATAAATGGGACAATATATGGATAAAATACTAAAAGTATCCAAATAAACCTATATTTATCATAATATTTAACATGTTATTAAGAAATTTCCAATACATAACTACCTAAAATTTCTCTATTTCTACTAATATATAAGTCTCAGTCACCGCATTACCCAGGAATTTTACCTCTTGAATCCAAAAGTGACACTTCTATATCATTCAACAATGTCGATGATCTTGAAGTGAGCTTATTAATATCTTGAGATGTATGGAATGTTACTGTAGATTAAGGATTAAATGAGGATATCATGAAAATAATCACGAAGAATGAGTAAATGTATGGGTACTAGACCATGCAATCGAGATCCATGAATAATTTTTATTTCCTCATCTATCCAAATAGTTTGAGAAGAAACATGTATAAACCATAACTTCTACTAAATTTCATATTTTATATATCCTTATCTATGAACTAAAACTTGTGATTTCCTCACTGGAGATCAATCATAGAGAACCATTAGGCTACCTTTAACTAATAAAAGAGACATCAGATCCAAGAAGATGGATATACATTCCTCATTTTTAGTTAATTCAACTATTAGAAATATATGAAGAGACAAAGACTACTTTCTGCCTTATTAGGAAACAAAACAGGTGCACCCCATGGTGAATTACTCTATTTGATAAATCCTTTCTCTTCTGATTCCTTGAGATGTATTTTGAAATCCACAAACTCAACTAGTTATATATTATATGGGGTCCAAAATGGAGTTTTCACCTATAAAAAATTACATTTCAAACTCAAATCCAATATCAGTGGTATGGCATGTGAATTATTTTGGGAAGATGTCCAAATAGAGATTGACAACTGGATGAAAATATGATGTGTCTACCACTGATGATGTCAAAATACCCAAACTTGAATATATGTCATAATTATCACAATTTTCTCATGTTTAGACCCACTATACCTACTCCCAAGTCCCACTAACTAGTCATCACAATATTCTCTCCCATTGAAAAAACAAAAGATAAAATTTTGGGGTAGAAGATAATGTTGTCTTGAAATATTGTTGGCCAATCTAGGCTAACAATGATAAAAAAGATAATTATCTCAAATATCATGATGTCCCACATATGTCCATTACTATAAATGAATATATGAAACTCTTAGAATCACTGATGAAAATATACTATCATACGGAATAGTGCATATAGGGAAATAAACATAGATGATAAATTTACTGATAACTCATGACCGAAAACAAATTGTGCACCTATAAAGGAATTAGAATAATTCGTATAAAAAATCAGTTTAAAATATAGAATTGATCAAGACCATATATTTAATAGGATATGGTAACACACGACCATTTGTTGGAGTCTACTCTAATGAATTTACTCAGCTCGCCTCAACTCCATGAATCAATACTTGAGGTATGTGACTCACCTGAGTCATCATAAACTATGCCTATTACCGAGGACCCTATAAGAATCTTTGGTTCCATAATATTTTCTTCCATTGTACCTTATAGAAGCCTGTCCTAGAATATTTATGGAAAACTACTTATGTTTCCCCATCTTTCCATCATACAAAAACTTGCATAGAGGTGTTGTATAATCTCTGGGGTAATGACCGACCTTTCCCTAGTTGAAGCAAGGTGGATCTCCTCTTAAGGGAAATGTTGAATCCCTGATCTGCTCTACCTTTATACCAATACCCAACTATACATCCATAGTCCTCCTATTCCAACAACTAGAAGATACACTCATATTAGTATTTAGAGGTCTACCCACTGTAGTAATAAAAGGTGGAAGAAGACCAACTACTCAATCCTCTTTTATGACCTTCTTAATAGGCAATGACTTTGGTAGAACCTATAGGTATATCTCTTGGTCAAAACCCAAAACATTTAATCCAATTATAGAAAAAGACAGTTCTAAAACTTCCTAGCCTTATATCAATCATTTATAACTAAGAAAATATCAAAATGAAGTATCTTAATGAAATGTTAAGAGTATGAATATATTTTCATGGTCACCAAATGTAGCTTCATGAAATATTACACTCAATAAATATTCATATTTTCAAGATAGAATTTAAAAAATATTAGTTTATTAACAGCCTCCCAAGGGAGTAAATCATGTCTTCCAACTTATCCCATCACTATCCACCATATCCTAATGCGTACTTGTAGGGAAAATGCTACTAACATCACCTTTCTATCCTCAGGAGTCACCATAAGGTCAAAAGAAACCTTAATGATATATATCCAGGCTTTTGTATCTAATGCCCCCTAGCTCCCTAAAAGAATGGTGGTTGATGGAGCTAAAATATTATGGAAAAGTCGACCATGGACCTTAGTTCCCCTCCACCCTAGGTAAGAACAAAAAGAATAAATGTCGGATAATGTGGGACCACTACCTGCACTAAAGAGTAGCCATGTGAGAATTCTCTTCTATATTGGAATGCATAATTTTAAGTGGACTATTTTCATTCTCCCTAGAATGTTCATCCTATACAACATCATATAGTGATCTCGCTTGTTTCTTCAAGGTAGAATCATCAATAATTTGACAGATTTTTAAAAAAAATCTGAAGTCATTAGGAAAAATCGTAACTGGTCTATGGGATGATAGAATGTCCTCCTATAATTCTACCCATAACCCAAGGAACATCCCTCAATTAACTAACCATGGTCTCTGTCCCTTCACATTATTTACAACCACACACACACACACACATATATAACCTAATATCATAGATAGGTTCAAATAATTAATTACATCATAGATATCTCACAACAACACATAAAATAGATATATCACACAACTAAAGAATACATGTGTATCTTTAATATATAACATAATCACAGTATGAAATTAAAGAACCAGTACATTTCATATAATAGGTATATATATGGGTTATAGTCCCATGTTCCCATTCATGATGCATACAAGCACCCAAATCCTTTAAAACTATAACAAAAATATGATAAATGATAACTTAAGGGTCTATTAAACATGAAATAGCTATGAACAAAGTAGCTCCCTTACCCAAGTCCCACAAAACATATCGCCTTTCTACAATGTTCCTTGTTGGTCCAAAGAAAAGAAGAAAAATAAGACCCTTTAGTACCATTTTTAAAACCTTGACCGAAACCACTAGGTCTAAGATGAGGATAAAAAGCATCATACAAAACTCATTTTATGAAAAAATATACTTACTAACAACGTGAGTCTGAAAATCTTCCATGGGGATACTATATATTCCAATTATCATATCCACAAACCAAAAAATATAAATAATAATATTAAAATTGGACTATCAAGTGGATGAATAAATATATAATGAAATAATGGATGGAAAACAAGTCACAAAAAATATAAAACAGTCTTCTAGGGTCGAAATCAAAACCAAAGTATAAGTACAAGAAGATAAAAAAATAAAACTCTGTGAAAATCCTCTACAGGTTTTCCTAGTATCATAATGATCCATGACCTCCCTTGTTTAGATCCTTATACATGAAATTAGCATGTGTATCAAGATGCTTGTATAGGGTGTGAGTAATAAAACCTACTAGGACACCAATAATATATCCTTAAAACGTGTTCAAAACTATAACAAATTCATCCAATGATAATAATAAATGTTAATGAATTCATAAAAAAACATATATTGAGAACCCATGTTCTAACCCAGCCACCACAATCCCTATATATAAATTCATTATCTCTATGATAGAAGAATAATCATAGGACCTCACGAGTGATTAAGAACTACCAACAAGGTTGGAAATCATGTCTTTTAAAAGTCTTAAGAAATCAAGCCAGATCAACCCTCCAGGTTATTATATCCTAACTCCATCATGGGTTAGACCTCTGGGCCATTTTACCTCACATATTCCTTGAGACACGCCTCCAGGAAATAATTCCCCTAATACCACTACTATAGTTCTACCCTCGAGGTTGTTATTCTCTTACCCTTTTGATAGGTCTATCATCACCATCATCTTATGTTGTCTGAATTTACCCTATAAGGGATAACCATAACATGATGGTTGGATTTTTATAACTACCAAGAAAAAAACCTCTAAAGGCTTGGTATTACACATAATTGGGCATAAAATACACGAAAAAACATAACATATCATCATAACAATACAGTAGTCATATAAAATACATGTGACCAATATTAACAAGTTCAAACTAGTTAAAAGTATACTCGTGGAATCAAGAATCATAAAAGGGTCTCAGGGGCTATACACACACTCGTTTGCGATCTCTAAGCATAGTCAAATAAACTTTTCCAACAAAAGAAACAACTTGGGGAGGAAAGTGTATATAAGAGCTCCAAATTTTAAGGAAATTAATACCAAAAGGTTGTCAATATCAATATAAATGTTTTTAGGGGTGTTATCTCCCAAAACATGTTCTCACATAAAAAAGAACATACTTGATGACCAAGAACTCATAGATCCAGTTTCATCTAGAATAATTGGTTTTTAGTGAAATAAACAAGGAAGAACCAACCTTGGATTAGAACAAAACATACCCAATGACAACCTCCATCAATGGTAGAATCTATGTTTGGTTGAAGACCAAAAGAAAAGATAAAATACAATAGACTCACCAATGAAGGACTCTCTAATAGTTTCACTATCAAGATGTCAATGAACGCTAGTGGTCCCTGAGAAGATCTAATTTCTATTAACATTGGCCAACCACCCAAAAGACCACATGATATAATATGGAAATATCCATAATGGTCCCTTTTCAGAATTATCCAAATAATAAGAATAATAGTTTTTATATAATATGAATAACTTGATAAGTTACCTATAGAATCACCCACAAATAGAACCACAAAAAAGAAGGGCGAAAGGTGACCTTAGATAGATCAAATAGGGTGGGGGAGGGGAAGATCAATCCAAATAAGGGTAAAAACCATTATTGGAAGAAAGATACATTACAACTAATACTTCATTAAAAATTCTCATAGAAATCATTAATCAATGGAAAGGGGACATAATAAGTAGGATTAATTAAGGGGAAAAGAGTTAAGAGGTTATTAATTACTCCCAAAAAATGTTCAAACACTATTTGATGAAAAATGACATTAAATTTATAGAGATTTAAGGATAATAAGAGTGTTTAATCCATTATTAAGGACCTTGAACATCATAATTTCCCACACCATGTCCTAGCCTTGCATGTGGTGTCCTTAAATAAATAGCTTGATGTAGATACACTAGTAGTATATCCATGAGAAGAAAACTATTTTCCCTATTTACATGACCTCCTAAATTGGCATGGTGGGGTCACCTTGTTCTTGGATATTTGTACACCTCTAAAATCTAATGAATTTTCAATGGTGTGGTCAAGTCATTTCCCCTTTCTGGTTTTCAAAAAGTCACACACTAGGGCTACCATTGCTTTGACCAGGTTGTGATTTTTTCCAATTTTGGATAGGAAAATACTAAAACTCCATTTTAAGCCTCCAAAATTTACTTCAATCTCTCAATACTTTACCCAAGAATGTATCTACATTAAAATTGATGTAGTAAACAGGAAACATAGATTTTCATATATGAAATAAAGGATAAATGATATTATATACCATGTATTGAGTTTCTTAGTGGATAGCCTTTATAATTTTTTTTCTTTGCTTACGTTTGTGATGAAATATTAGTTTATATTATTATGCCTAAGTTATCCTCTCATGGATCAATATTTTTTGATGTTCTATACTCTTATAAATCATGTCATATATTATGTTGTTTTATAGCACGAATCATGATTTGAGATTTATGTTTTTGGGTTTGACTATTTTGAAAGTGAACCTTGATAATGGAAATGATTTTTATGCCTATGTTTGGCCAACAATCATATGATTTGAAATGTGATTATATTATAATGACTCATATCATATGTGTAACATCCGTAGAATTTAATAATTTTAATAAATTTTTATGAAATAATTTTTTTTATAATTAAATCAAACCAAAGAATAATTTAACATAAACATAGATATATTTCCATGTTCATTATATTTTATCTTTATAAATTAAGATAAAATATTAATTTTTTTTATTAATGAATATATAAGTATAATATTATTTATATATTCTTTAAACAATTTTATTTTCTTAAAAAAACATCAATATAATATTTTTTACATAAATATACATTTTTACAAACCTTATGTTTTAATACTTTAGTTTTTTAATATATTATCTCTTTTCAAGAAAAAATACGTTTATATATATTATATGAAAATATATTTTTAAATGTTTATAGATTCCCTTTTTGAACTTATTATACAATATTTAAGTCATAATGGATATAAATTACTTTATAGGTAAAAATTATAATATTTAGTTTATAATATCATTAATTTTGAATATTTATTAGCTCTGATTAGTTGAAATATTATTACCATTGAAGAAATTATTATTTATAAACTTATGATAGTTGTATGTTTTAATTAGTTGTTATACTATTTCGAAGAATACTAAATGTTATATTATTATTTGAATAACAATATCAAATAATTATTATTTATATTAAAACCCTTGTTGTAAAATGTTATAAAATAATGATTCTTTAGTACTTTGTTTTTAAAAGTTGATTATTTTAAATTATTATATTTATTTAAAATTAAATTTACAAAAAAAAGCTAAAAAAAATTATTTTTCATACCATAAAAAAATATTCACCATCCAAGGAAATAAGACTGACTAGCTCAACTACTATGTGGGAGGATATTTCATATACTAAAAAACAGGTGGGAACCGGACTAGGATAGAGATGTTGGAGGAGGAGAGGTAGGTGGCCTCTCATAGAGGCATAGGATGGACCATGTATGGGCCCAAATATGCATAGATTAGGAGGGTCATGACCCACATGTTGTGTCTAGTTATAACTTCTGGAATTAAATATCCAATATTTATTTTATATTCGAGAAGGAAACGTCAACAATTTTCTATGTGGGATCCTTTAACATATTCATTATGTAGACATTAAAAAAATGAATTTAGATCTCATCCATTCAATCAAACAACTATCATTTATTCAATAACCCAATTCACCATCTACCTTACAACCACCCTCGTTATTCATGGCTTCTCCCACAAGCTTTTCCAAACTAGTCATTGTCACCCATAACGAATCTTTTTAAAATCTTCAATCTCCATAAAGAAACACCAGTGTATGGTGTCCTTTTAATAGTATGATACCCTTATAATTCCCCATGGTGAAAATAATGAACCTTCCATATATTTTTCTAGGTGATTAACCTATGGTTAATCTTTGATTACTAGTGGCCACTCTTTCTTATTGAGGAATATATAAAGAGATAATTTAAGAACAAAACATTTATCAATGTGGAATTAGGTATTATTATTTCAAAAAAAAATTATTTTTTTATTTCTTAAAACCATTGCTTCTTCAATTAGTTAAAAAAAATAGTAGTTTTGAACACTTAGTCGAAGGCCTGGTAGGACATAATTGTTAACCGGATATCCCCTTCAAATCCTAGCTTCCATTTCATGATTAATCAATCCCTTCCCGAACCTGTATATATATATATATATATATATATATATATATATATATAAGATTCCACTTACACCAAGAGAACCCCATTATCTTGACTAGATAAATCCTTGCCAAATCAATCTCCTCCTCTTTTACCCTAGTATGAGCACCTATATCAAAAAAGAAGAAGGATACTACCTCATGTGATTTGAGTAAGGGAGTTATATTATTTTCAAACACATAGTTTTTTTATTAAAAATTATTATAGTAATTTTAAATTATGATTTTATGGTATTATTTTATGTATAAAACTCAATGTTTTCAGGATATTAATTTTAAATTATGATTTCAATCAAGAATTATTTTCAAAAGAATAGATCAAATTTTAAGATCTTATATTTTATATAAAAGAGAAATTATTATTTTATTTTATATAATAATAACAATGAAATAAATATTATGAAAATAAATTATTAATGATTTTATATAGGTGTAAGACAATATATTCAAAGTATTATTTTATATAAGAAATAGTTATTAAAAATAAAATTATTTTATATATTGAAATCATATTATTTCAAGATGTCATTTTATATATATACTATTCATGATCATAATTATTTAAAAACATTATTGATTGTTCATTAAATTACATATATATATAATAATAATTTAAGCATGAACATTAAAAAAATTATTCTTTTATAGGAACTACTTTTAAAATTATTTTTATAAATTATGGTTTCTCCAATTTTTGTGAAATAATTAAAAAAAGGTGTTATCTAAAAAGTGATTTCAAAAATAATATATTTTATTTAAAAAAAATTCTGTTAAAAATAATTTATATGGATTTCAAAATGATGTTTTAATGAAAATTAAATGATAAAATCAACCCTCACAATTTTTTTTATAAAAATCCCACACTTTGGTATCAAAAGTGATCATGAGGAATAAAGAGTGAACCCATGACCAAAATGGGACTCTTTCAAAGAAGTGATACCCTAAGTGGACACATGGATTTCATAAAGGTTTTCTATTATCATTTTACATCCATAAAAAAGTTATTGTTTTCAAATAGAAAGGTGTTTAAAACTCAAAGGAGAACTCCATGTATTTTTAAGGAAATATGTGTTTTAAAAATTATGTTTTAAAAGTATTATGTATTTTCAAATACTATTAAATTCTGAAAAAGTTATTCCAAATAATTATTTCAAGTAATAATTATTTTTATATATTATTTTATTTTGGAAAAGACTTTCAAAAATTATATGTGTTTCCAAAGGATTTTTAAAATTATTTTCAATGGGTATATTATGAAAACCATGGAAATTATAGTTTTTGAAAACTATATATATATATAATATTTATATTGATATAAAGGGAAAAAGACTTCAAATTAGTTTCCAAAAAGTATTTTAAAAAAGTTCTATCCTTGGGTTTTAAAAACACCTTACTAAGAAATTATGGTCACCCTATGTTTTTTAAAATGTTTTCCAGATCATTTAGAAGTTTCAATGGGAGTGTAGGTTCGATAAGGAGATAAGTTGGTTGCTGTAAAATAGTTTTCTAGTGATTTGTTTTTTAAACTATGATAATTTTTAATAATATTACTTTTCATCTAAATCCTAGACTGAATGATATCATATATTGTATAAGAGATTATTTCTTTTCAGTTTATTTTATAAAAAAATATAGTATTATTTTATACCCGATTCGGAAGCACGGGTCTCATGACCTTATAATATGTAATTCATAGAGCCTTATGAATTTATTTATAATTTATGACCCATGTTTATTTGGGTATAAATTTCAAATATTATGTTCATGGATATTTATTATTCTCTCACAACCACATGTTTATCTTAGGCTCATATATGATCATCTATTTTTATCTCTTATGTTTACCCTTACAGAGAAATTGACCTCACCCATTAATATGTTTTCTATTACCCATGTTAGAAATATGAGTATCATCTAGATTATGTCTAAAATAGGAACTATTTTGGTGTAATTATATAAAGATAATTGCAATTAAGTGAAATAATATTTTTATATAGCTAATATCTAAAGACACTAAACCATTGGGTTCTAGGATTTTGATATTATTATCAGATGTAAAGTATGATATATAGAAATGTATATAAATTTGACTTGAGTCACCTCACTTGGTATAAATGCTATTAAATAAAGTATTTTTTCTAGCACCAAACCCCATAGTGTGGGGGTCTAGGGAATATAAAGTATATGATCCTCTATCTATAATTTTTTCTTTGAGTTATTTTGTATATCTGATCATCCCAAAGGGATATCTATTAGGGTGTATGATATGTATGAATTTAATTATTCATTTATTATATAATGAGTGCATGTTATTTTTCATGGGTTTATTTTTTGTGTAATTTCATTTGTGCTAACAATTATTATCTATAATTTATATTGTTTCATTATTTATATTTATTGATAGCATTGATATTGATAATTTAGTCTCCCTAACATTTCTCATGGATTACTTCCATCAAACGACTGCCTATAGCATTCAAGGAGGCTTGCTTGAGGTTAGGTGGTTCTTCAAATTGAATGTTTTTTTTGAAATTTCCTCAAGGGTGTCATAGTTAGATTAAATATTAGTGTCTTCCTCATTATTATATTCAGATGAATATATAAATGGTACTGTTATTATTTTATCTATAAAACACAATTACATTTGTGTTCTTCTCCCTCTCTGTTGAAGATATTGTAGATGAATTCCCTATGAAATACCATTAATCACTTAGATATTTCTTATTAATATTCTAATGATTCTTATTTATCTTCTCCTTAAATATTTCAAGATACAATTGGCCTATTTTATAACAATTAGATTAGATAGTTTTGGAAATTTTTGTTCATTTACCTTTTTATTGCTTATTGCTCATTTTTTCTGTACTTTCTTACATTTGTAGATTTGTCCAAATATCATAAAAAATTTAGCTATTTACTCCACATATGAAGTTGAATAACCTGTATCATCTAATAAAGAACTAAAATAAGTAACAATATATTTAAAATCATTACTCTTATTTTTTTTATTTTCGGGATCATTTATATTCTTCAACTAAATTAATATTTTTGATGAGATAAAATTAAAAAGTAGTCAAAATGAAATATTAACAAAAGGTAGTATTTTTTCAATTATTCCCATCATCATTATATTATTTCCTCATTGTTGGCCTATATTGATAGCTCCCTCCCATAGTTTATCTATTCTATATATTTTTTATTTTCTATCTACCTCAATGGAATCATCTAACCTTAACCTCTTCTCTTTCTACCTGACCCATTGTGAAAGTCTCTAACTTTTTATATATTATAATGGAGCTCATGATTACCTAGCTTTATTGGTGGATTATGTTAGTTTCCTTGGTTTATTTTGTTTTGGTTTTATTCTGGTCTTTCTTCATAGTTAATTCTTAGTATGTTCATCCTCCACCTCTATATTACTACATATTACACCATTCTAGACACTATATTGTTCTAATGTATTTATATTTGAGGTGTTTTGGGTTTTATAGTATAACTAGTTAAATGATCATTGATGTAAATCTATTTCCATTGACTTCCTTAGAGGGGACATCATATATAGTGGTGGTTCCCAATTGGTGTCTGATTTGACATATGGTTCCAATTCCCTCTCATGTTTATGGACTAGAAGGCATTATCAAATAGGTCCTACAAGTTCATAGTCCTGAGGAATTATACTATTTTATATTTTAGGAATTTCATTAGATCATTTTCTTCCCATGACCATTTTCATTCTCTAACCATAGAAGTTAATTTACTTCTAGTAATTTCAGTTATGATTTTGGAAATTCAATTATAGGATGAAATGTTTTCCCCCCATGGTTAGAACCACTGTCCCTTTCTCTTGTTAATATAATATTTTTTGTACCTCCCTAAGTATTTCTTGTATCTAGATATTTTTAAATGAAGAATTTCCCATAATATTTTTAACCATCTTCATATCTATGTCTAGTGACCATGTGTGTGACATGTATCGATATATTATGGTGGTGTGATGTCTTGAGGATATGAGATTTTATAAGGTAGATTACATTGGTTGGGTTCAATATATTAAAGGTGAATAAATGTATTGGTGTTTCAAGAGAGAATGATAGGACATTGAGGGCTTGGTATGGTTTCCTCTGATTGGTTGGTTTTAGATATTTTCTTTTAGAGTTGTTAAAAAAGACCCAATCATGGGTTTTAGTAATTGTTTATGATAGCTTGGTGATCAGTTTCCCAGGGCCTTTGGGAATTATTCTCTTGAGATAATCCTTGAGTTTAAGTCTAGGATGTGGAAGTGGGAATTGAAAAGGAAGGATAAACTATCCTTTTAATGAATGGAGTGTAGGTTGTGTTTCAACTTGGGGTACTAGATACCGGTTGGTATTAGTTGGTAGAGATGGGATTTGGGAAAAGGATCCAAATGAATTATTTCATCAACCGAGTTATATATGCTGATAGGTTTTATAGGTGATTTCACATGCGATAGGGGTCCAATGTGGCAAGTTTATCCTATAAGGATAGGGAACATAGTATGTTATTTTAAAGGAAAGATATGTTTGAGTTGATCATGAATTTTCATCTATCAGAGCTCAAGTTATAGATTTATGGCTAACTGATAGATAGGGTGTGGGATAATATTTATGTCAAAAGAGGATAAGAATTGTATTAAAATGGACTCATATGTTTTATGTGATGTGTAATTATGAGTTCTAGGGTTTGAATGTGTGGAAAGACCACAATACCACTTTTATAATGGATGTGATTGCTTGTGTGAATTAGGTAGGAGACCATACCTAAGAGAGATGGTTGAAATATTGAATAATCATAGGGACCTATCTTTAGTGAGAGAGTAGTATTTAAGAATTAATATGTGATCCTACATTATGTTAGAGGGTATTTTTCAAGGTTTAGGAGTGAGAACCTACCTTGAGGGAGAGGGTAGTTGTAAAAACTCAGTTTTAGGACAACACCCTGAGTGATATGGTGTCGGTGTTGGACCGGGTTATGGGTCTCTCTATAAGTTATAGTATGGTGGTAGAAAACTATATTACGTTACCCTAACCTAAGTGATATGGTATATTTTAGGGGTTATGATATATATGAATTAGTTTTATGACGCCATGATGGACATGGTTCACCAAATGTGAACACACCGGGTATGTTCAAGATCCATGGTGGCTGGGTTACCACATGATATCCTGACACATATACTTATATGTTTGGGGGTTATTATTATTTATTTTTATCATTCATACATATTTATATGGTTCCAAATATTATGAATTAATTAGTGGATACCTACTGAGTTTTTTTCTCACACATTGAACATGCACCTAGCTATGCATGCAAACCTTATGTTTTGTATATAGGTTTGAGTATAGGTTGAAAAGTTAATCAAGAAAAGTTCTCATTTGAGATAGTAAATAGATATGGTGGTGATATTTTTAGTTATTAGAGGTTCCTATTTTTATATTTTTTGCATTGAATTATTTTGTATATGTTATCATCTTAGTGGGTGATCTATTAAGATATATGTATTGTATGACCTATATTTCTCATTAATTATAGTATGAGTTTATGTTATTTGTTATGACTTTGTTTTGATATAATTTCATCTATACATACTTTTATTATGTATAATGATTTTTTTGGTTTATTATTATTACTTATGTACTTGATATTCAAAATATATCATCCAAAAGATTTCTCATAGACTATTTACATTAGCCAACTACCTATGGAAAACATAGAGGCAAGCCTGAATTCATATGTGGATTTGGATTGAGTGTTATTTGGAAAATTTTATTTGGGGTGTTATAATGAAATTTACACTTAGTGGTTCCACCGTTATTATAGTAAGTAGAATATGTAAAAAACTTTTTATCCACAAAAGGTAAATTTCAATTTTTATTCATCTCTTCTAATTTTATAGATTAATCATTGAATACATATCATAAAACATTATGAGCATTATTATTTCAATTATATTGGTGATTCTTTTTATCCCACTTTGGATAGTCATATTTTAAGTGGACTAGTTCATTGCAATCATATTATATAGTTTTAAAAAATTTAGTTCATTTCCACTAATATTGCATGTTTCTATTTTTTCTTAACATTAATTCTTTTGTAAAATTTTTATATCTATTAACAAATCTTTATCCTTACTATTTATAACTAGTTTACGAATATGTATCATTTGAGGAATAATATTTTCTTAATGATAACTTTGAAATATATATTTATAAAAATTTTATTTGTAGGTATATCTATATAATTTGATTCAAAGTCATATTTTAAGAGAGAACCAATCAAAAAGTGATTAGACATAGAAATTATCCTAAGAATGTTTTATTTTGTTGTCCCCTTAAACACACTATGGTTACCTCACTAATTACCTCAATCAAAAAATCTATCTTAGGGTATGAATCTTATCTTTTTTCATTATCACATTTTATTGAGGGAATCATGTTCCCTCAACCTTGTCTCATTATACCTGACCAATCATTCTAGACTCTTCCCACTTTTAGGAGAGATTTAGTTAATGGTGTCTTGGGTTTGAATTGGTGGAGCTAAAAAGGTTCCTTGGCTACTTCAGATTTTGAATTTTTCTCCAGGGTTTGATTTCATAGTTAATGCTCTGGTAGTTCATCCTCCACCTCTTGATTGCTAAATGTCCCAGTATACAGGACGACATTCTGGTCTGGTGAGTTGGTGTTCATGGTGTATCATATTTTTATATAGGAGTCTATTCTAGTGGGTATTTTATTTATGTACTAACCATTGAATTCATCGGGAGGAGAAACATTTCTGGTGGTGGTTCCCCCATTGGTGTATCATCTGATATGTGGTTGTACTTCCCTCTCCTACTCATAGCTTATAAGAAATTACCTATTTAATAATACATGTATATAGTATTGAGGCATTATAAAATATATTACTTATGGTAATAACTTTCACTCATTTCCTTCCCTTGAACTATATCATTCCCTCCCTGTATAATTTTATTTCCCACTGTTCATTAAAGTAATGCTTTTAGAAATTTTGTTAATGGAAGAAAAAATGTCCACCTTAGGATGACACCAACACTCTCCTATATAGATATTATTATGATTCTGCCCCATATGATAATTCATCATTTTATTGGTATATTTGGTCTAATCATTCCATGATTTCAAATGATCCATCTTAATTTTAATGTTTGGTAGTAATATGTGATTGCTGACCATCCATGGAATGTGATGGTGGTGTAGGGTCTCGAGGTTGGGAGATGTCCAAGGTAGGTTACAATAGTTAAGATCACACTCTTAAGTGTGGATTGAAGTTTTTTTTGGGTAAGTGTGATAGGTCCTCTAGGTATTGGAATAGTTTAACAAGTAGGTTTTAATCTAGTTTAAACGCTTGATATCTTATATATGGGAGATGTATAATCTTACACAAGAATTACTATTGGATTTTTTGATGGAGTATTATCAATGAGTTTATAAGGGCCCTTTAGTACACTTGCATTTGGATATACCTTTAGTATTGGGTTCAGTATGGTGATGTGGGAACTGAAAATGATGGTTGGACCAGTCTCTTGAGGCGTGGGTTTGGAATGGCCTACATAATGTGTTTCACTATGAGGCACTGAATGTAGTTTGGTATTAATGGAAAGAGACTATATTGGGATAAGGAACATAGTGGGTTATTCCCTCGAGTGATGTTTGTATGTAATACCCCCATTATTTTAAAAAGTAAAAATATTCTTGATAGCGCATATGACAAACAACAACATGCCTAAACAAACCCTGATTATTTATGACCATTATAAGCCAACCATTAAATTTGTATCTTTGAATACTATTAACCACTTTTTGAAATATATATAAATTTTATAAAAAATATAAATATATTGATAAATGATATGTAAATATTTATCTAATTTTTAATAATGACATTTTATTTTTCAACAAATTCATTTTCTTCAAAAATTATTTTTATTTATTTTTTATAGAAAATATTATAGCTAATTTATATAACATTGTGATATTTATCTTACAAAATTAAAATAATTTTTGAAATAATTATATATAAATTATTAGACGGTAACATTTTGTTATTTTTTTGACATGTTTTATTTTTTGGTGATTAGTGAATTATTTCCATTTTTAAAGTACTATCATTTATTTTCATAAAATCAAGTAATTTAAAAGTACCATTATATTTTGGATTTGGCATTAAAGTGATATATGAACAATTTTATTTACAATAATATAATTTATTTATTTTTAATAATTAGTTTTCATTATTTTGGTTTACGTGTATATTTATTATTAAAAACATCATTCTCTAAAAACTATTGTTAAGTGCATAATTTTTATCCATTTCAATTAATTAAAATAACCCATAGGAAAGAAATATTTAAATAAAATAAAATTATTATTAAATTATTTATATTTATTTAAATTTATATAATTATTATTTTGGGTCATATAGTTAATATAATATCATCAATTTCTTGAAAAATACATTCCATGAAAAACTATTTTAGACACATTTTATGAGATTAATTTTAAATGTAACTTTTCTTCTTCTATGATTTGAATTAGATATAATTGAATCAATATTCATAATCAGAATAATTAATATTATCTAATATGTTCAAATTAATTTTGGCCATAATAAATATTAAAAAAGTAAATAAACAAGTTACCATGGTGAAAAACTAAAGGAAATATTCGGAGGATTTAGTTATACTCTAAAATAGTTTTTCTGAAGAGGAGGAAGATAAAAACACATGTGACGAATCATGATCAAGGTAAAGGATCTCGTAAAACCAAATTTCCATTATGTTGTTGTCATTATCTCCATAACTCAATTTATTTATCTATTTAATGTTTTGTAATGATTCTAAATTATATATATCTATCTCTCAAATATATACCTAGATTATTATCCCTTCCATTAATGGGGTAATACATTAATTATGATCATTTTACAAATGTATTCATTCTGAAATTTTCATTGATTATGATTGGAGGAAATATTATGAAACCCATTTTTTCATGGTTAATTATTATATTATTCGTTATGATTGATATCACTTTTTTGTAACAATTAAATAATGGACATGTTATGATGGGTTTTCCCAGATAGTGCACCAACGCAAAGGATAAAGCATTAGTCTCATGAGATGTCATGTATGGGATTTGTGAGTAATCCTAATCCATTATGAGACTTTCTCCACCATGTTATTGTAGAGACCCTAAGCTTGACGTACATTGACATTACATTACTTTTGTGGAATACTTAGTACATAACAAAAACACACACACAAGGACCGTAATAGTTTAGTGTCTTTGGAAACTCGGAATATAATCTTCTAATCGTGGTGAAAGATCTTCAACATCTCCCATAAAGATCTTCCCTTTTTTTCTTACCTAAAACCTTTCTTTATATCCTGGGGAAAAGAAAACATAAAAGGGTGAGCTCAAATGCTCAGCGAGGGTAAACAAAATAAATATCAATCACATCATATTCATAAGAACATATCTTTTGGAAATCTTAACCTACAAAAGAGATCATAATTTCATAACATGGGATAAATCATAGTAGTGAAATGTAATCCCAATAATCATAACTTAAAACATGAAACTTTGTGGCATACACACATAATCATAGAGAATCATTTCTTGTTAGTCAAGACTCATTTCCAAGACTATCTTAGTGGACAAAGTCCCTTTCTGAACCGAGTTCATTCCTCGTTTCAGTCCTGTTTCACTGAACCGGTATAACCTACCGTTCCAGCCATGTCTATCTCATGAGATATAAAATCTTTACCCAATGCATTGGAGGGAGATATAGGTCCCACCCATCTCATAATGATACCATTCTTATGTGTGCCACAAAATCATAAATCATACATCATTGCATAACCCATGTAGTAAAAATGGGAATCTTAAACAACATGACATTATAAAACAATTCATATAAGATAAAGGAATTCATAAAAATAATTCCATCACAACATAATCAAATAAATGTAATAATAGGGATAGAAACAGAACCCTATATTATCTTAGATGGAAAATAATTTTGACAAAACACTTGAACTCCATTCTTGAGGAAAATATCCTTTCTACTTCAAAAACATTTTCCTTTCTTAACATGTCATAAAATTTTAAACTAAAAGAAGTTGATTAAAAATAAACTTGAAAACTTGTAAAGGAATCTTCTTGGAAATAATGTTATAAAAATCCATTCATGCCGTATAAGTTAAAAAAAAACATTCTTCTCATACTTTTGTCGGAAAAGTCAAAATGCACGTCGTACGAAAAACGACAAAAGATTCCTTTCATATATTTTACTAAAAACTCACCAAAGGGTAAAATAGGTTTTAAACAATTGTAGGTGGATGGAAATATTATTACATAATGAGGAAACATGGATGTGGATGATAAAATACACCCCAGTAAATACCAAAGTATAAACAATCTCGGATAAAAATGAGATTGTGATATTTTCCCTTACCTTAAGTCCAATTTGCTTCGTAAGTGTCCGAACCTCCTGTATAATGATTTAAATAATGTCATTAACTTATTACAGAATCATATTCATTGTTATGATATCATATATGGTTCACTTATGACTTTATATTACCCGTTCTTTTGTAAATTCCATGTTAAAGAAGCGTTTTGGGTAAAATCGTTTCATTTATCGTAGGTGTTTGGACTTGTGGTTCTTGACATTATTATTACTTATATCATGATTTACTTACTTCCAGAATATAAAACATGATTTATATATCATATATATTCAGTATATATATATATAATAGATAGATAAATGAAATGAAACACACCGTTCATGGAGACGGTAGTCTGTATGTACGCATGAATGCTGTTTTCCTTTCCTTATTGTCTTGAATGGAAGTAAGTAGATGACATACATATATATATATATACAGAAATCCAGTAGATTTAAAATGTAATATATTTAATTATTATTCATTATATATACTTTATAATCATTCATGAATTGTTAATGTGGAGAATGAATCTCATCGCGTCGTGGAGACGGTAGTCCGTACGTACGCACGAGCGATGATATCGTTCTCATGATCGTGAACATATGTTGAAGTGTATGTATACTATTTCAGTATCAATATAACTTTATAATAATCATATATAGTTACTCATTACACCCTTATACCCATCCAATTAAGGTGGTGGCGGAAAATAGATTACACCACGGCGTGGAGACGGTATTCCGTACGTACGCACGCGCGGTGATTTCGTTTTCCGTAGGATGGATAGATTGTGAAATAAGGTTGTTTAATAATTATAATAACATATCAGTATATAATTGATACTGATTTTATTACTTCATAATGAAACAACCTAAGAATAAGTAGTGGAAGAAGAAATAAAGATGAAAGAATCGGTACCGGAAATTACCTCTTCTTTGAAGCGCCTCTTTGAGATCCCCTTTTAGGGAACTACAATTGGTCTTTGAGGAAGACCAGAACCTCTAGAATGTTTCTAGGGAAATGGAGAAGAGAATTTTGCAGGGTTTGGCCGATCTTGAAGGCTCAATGTTGGTTGAGGAAGAGAGGGAGGAGGTGCCCTTTTATAAGGGAGGAGAGGGGCACTTTTGGAAAACTAAAAATATTATTTTATTATAAAGTCATATTCGGTTTTAAATAGCTCTAAATTGATTTATTTCGAATCTAAGGTGGGGATGGATCGAAATACTCTCATCCAATAGAATTTAGACAAGTTTAGGTTCCTATTTTAACCTTATCATTTAGATTTAACATTAAGTTAAAAAAATTACTTTTACCATGTCTTCTTGTGTTCTTATTTTATAAGGTTAATAAACTTACTATAACAAGCCAAACGAACCCCAAGTTATTGATTATTAATATATATAACCTTATCCAAGTCATTTGTCCGAACCTTATATTTTTAGGAATAAAATAACAATTAATAATATAATATTTGTTTTAAAAACTATTTTATGTCAAATTTGACACTATTTGGTAATTGATTTTTGTGAAAATCATAACAGAATGATTAGTTCGAAAAAAGTTAATTAAATCAATACTAACATGTCATATTAACCTAGAAAATTATTGGAATTAATAAAAAGTCTCAAATTACATTTATTTGGGTATTTATAATATCAATTATTATAATTTTTCACTATTATGGTAATTACTACATCATCATTGTGTCATAAATAAATTAAATTATTTAATGTCTAAAAATTATAAATAAAATATAATTATGTAGTAAATCTTATTAGATTTATAATGAATATTTACAATCTAATTTATCTTATGTATAACCCAATATTATAAATGTTTTAGTAAATAAACATAGATTTTAACTCTTTTAACTCTTTTTGAATTAAATAATAATAAATGTCCTAATCTAATCCAAGTGGGCCTAAATGGTCATATTTTATTCCTAAGGTTGTTTTTGGTCGAATTAAACTTATCAAATAGAATTAGTACATGTGTTGGGGTAATAATAATATCATTTTTACCCTTAATTACCCTATCTACTTTTAACCGTGGTAAAAAAAAGTAAAAAGTTACTATTCACCAAAAATTATTTTCATCTCATTGAACCACATTTTACTTACTGACATCAACTGTGTCTCTCAGATTTTTGAAATTCCACTCACAGAAGCGGTAAAATTAAGTTTTATGAAAAATTCAGTTTTTTTAACTACCACATAGTGGTTTCACTATTCATCAAAAATTGAAAGTTTTCAGAAAAATACCAAAAATTAGGCCTAAGCTATATTTGATATTATGAACTCAAAAATGATGTATATTTTACCAAATTCAAAAAATATCAGTTGCATTAATTAATTTAAAAATTAATTCTCATCGTCAAAACAAATAGCGTGTTTTTAAGAGATAATAACTATCAAAAGATTGACACTTGTTTATGACTGGTTTAAATGTGAAATTACATCCAATGACCAACATTTTATTAAATTGTAAAAATATATACTCTAAAACCACTCAAATTAATAATTTATCACTATTAATTATTTCAATTAAAAAAAATTGTTTTTAATTATAATTTAGTAATTTTCACTATTCATGAGAATATGAAAGTTATCCGAAAAGTACCAAAATTTCACCTTAGGCTAAATTCGATACTCCGAATCGAAAAATGAATTCCATTTTGAGAGATAAAATTTCTAAAATTTTAAAAGGTGGTTATTACTATTCATAATAGCTAGTTTTAATAATATTTTAATAGCAGATCATTGTTTAGTGAAACTCGGTATTGCGTACTACACACGCTATCGAGGAAGGTCGCGATTGCGTGTAATGCAAGGCAAGTTAAGGATGCATGTTGAGCAAGCTTCTTTTGGTGTAGCGTACAACACAAGACATTAATGAAATTAAAAAGAATATTTTTTTATAAAATCTCGGGCTGTTACATTCTACCCCCCTTAAAATGAATTTCGCCCTCGAAATTCGTCAGGGTTATAAATCGTTTACTATTCATAAAAACCCACATCGTACAAATGAATACCAAAACGTGGCTTTAAAAACTAAAGTATGAAATGTAATGGTTACCCAAATTAACTCATCACTGGGTTTCCACATAGGTGAAAATATGGATATAGAAGAAAAATCTAACCATCATGTTCTGATGGAGAGTGGTAGAGAACATGGCTATGAAAAATCCAACAATCACAAAGCTACTGATTTGTGATGATCTAAGGTACCATCTGATTCATCAGATATAAAAGCACTAGGACAACATTTTTGTTTTTCAAGATCGTTTCCCTAAAGTTGATGAAATTGGAATTAGAAGAAATACTTTCGTGATTTCGGTATAGTCTCACCATTGGTCATTCTTTGGACAATTTCCACTTCAACTCTTAAAGAAATGAAGTTGAATTTGTCATTCGTGATGTGTTAGAAGATCATGTGATAGAATGATGGGTCATTCCATCTGTCTGAAAGGTTAGAAAAGTTATCAAAACTTACATAAGTCCATCTATAGTGAGATTAATCATATATGGTTCCTAAAATGGACTTATACTTCATATATCATACTGCTTAATATAATAAAACTAGTTTCCTACTAAACAGGGACTTCCTGTAGGCCAGTGGTAGGTGTTAAAGGCCAGTAGCACTTCGGTTATGGGTTCGATTCCCACGGCCTTGTCCGAGCGATGGGCTGTCGCCCGTCCTGCAGGTTGTCCTTTTTCTAAAACTATATTACTATAACATCCCATCAATAATATAAAAAAAAACAATACTAACTTATGTCCAACATAATCCATTCCAATCTTTAGGCTTATCCATAATACTGAAGTCCACTCTCAGAGATTTAATACCATCATTGATCCCCATATATCATAAGATATGTCTTGTTGGTCACATTCCAAACATTCAAAGGCCTTAATCATGTACTCTGTTGAATAACCATTGAACCTTATTGAAAACATGAGTGCTATTAAAAGTTAACTCTTTCCACATACCAAAATCCTCAAAATTCTATATACTCAAACCATGATATCACTTTGTCCTTATATCAATCATGAGCTCATGAATACTGTCAAATATTTCATTTTCTCGTTTTCCCTTCATTATGCGCATATCATCTTATTTCCAAAAATATCTCAATCACTTTCCATGGTTACCGGTACCATAAAATTATTGAATACCACAATAGAACAATACATAAATATTCCAATATTCCATGATACTATATACAACATTATTTTGGAATCCCATTACATAAACACTTAATCACTCCACCACATCGTTGTCATATTCAACATCGCCAATAGTGATCGCATGTGACTTCCCTTTGTCCTTTTCCTTAAGTGGTTGCTCATGTCGATCATCACTAATCCTTGGATTAGGGCATTTATTAGCACAATGCCCCATTTCCTTTCACTTGAAGCATTGAAGTGTAGTAGGTTTATTCTGTGTATCCCTACCTTTGTTTGCATCATTAGTCATCTTCTTCCCATCATTGCGGCATTCAAATGCCCGATGACCTTCCTTTCCACATTTGAAATATTTACTTGTCCCTTTAAGACAATCTCCACCATGCTTCTTTCCACACTTTGAGCATAAGGAAACATTCATCTTCTTTTCACCATTATTCTGAGATTTCTCCTTGAACTCCATCTTTCGTTTCTTGTCAAAACTATGAGATGGATAAGTAACACCAACTTCCATTTCTACCTTGATAGCACAACGCACAATTTCTTCATAGCTACTGAAGTCTCTTATAGCTAATGCCCTTCGAAGATTTGGTTTTAAGCCACCGAAGAATCGATCAACATTACTTTCAGGTTACATGATAAATCCTGATGCATACCTTTCAAGCCTTGTAAAATTCGCCTCGTATATACCAACAGATTCATCATCCTTTTGCTTTAGTTCAAGAAACTCCTTATCCATCTTTGTTCGAAGAATACGAGGGAAGTACTTATTGAAAAATAAGTTCTTGAACTCGTCCCATTCCATGGACTCAATTTCATCTCTTTGCCTCGTATTTTTGATAAGATTCCACCATTGATCAGCTTTACCTTCTAAACGATATACTGCCAAGATGACTTTATCATGTTCAGAACATTGAATAACTGAAAATATCTTTTCAGTGGTACTGATCCATTTTTCAGCAACTAGTGGATCAGAAGACCCACTGAAAGATGGTGGACGTTGCCTCATGAAGGACTCAATAGAATGTTGTTCCCTTCTCTGCTCATTTGGATGTCCAGAATGATTCATAGCTTGTGTAAGTATAATAATAATATTTTGCACTCCATCTCCCATAACATTTGTTTGTTTAGAAGGACAATCATTTCATTGTCCATTGCATTGATCAACACGGTTCCTTCGGGTTCCAGCCGTCGTCTAAAACCCAAAAAGAATAGTGTGAGAGGCAAAAATCATCCTAGGGAAAACAACATAATAAAGGGGGAGTATCCTCAATATCTAACATCTTAGGATAAATTCTATTATCGTAACCGTAGTTCAAGGACTGTATCCTATACGTATACTTATCCTTAGGGACATCCCTAGACATACCTTAGAAATATCTCTAGGGATCTCACTAACGTTTTCGCATCCTAGTTTCCAAAGGTTGAGTAAACCTTTCCTCTGATACCAACTGTAGAGACCCTAAGCTTGACGTACATTGAAATTACATTACTTTTGCAGAATACTTAGTACATAACAAAAACACATACACAAGGATCATAATAGTTTAGTGTCTTTGGAAACTCGGAATATAATCTTCTAATCGTGGTGAAAGATCTTCAACATCTCCCATAAAGATCTTCCCTTTTTTTTCTTACCTAAAACCTTTCTTTATATCCTGGGGAAAATAAAACATAAAAGGGTGAGCTCAAATTCTCAGTAAGGGTAAACAAAATAAATATCAATCACATCATATTCATAAGAACATATCTTTTGGAAATCTTAACCTGCAAAAGAGATCATAATTTCATAACATGGGATAAATCATAGTAGTGAAATGTAATCCCAATAATCATAACTTAAAACATGAAACTTTGTGGCATACACACATAATCATAGAGAATCATTTCTTGTTAGTCAAGACTCATTACCAAGACTATCTTATTGGACAAAGTCCCTTTCTGAAAGGAGTTCATTCCTCGTTTCAGTCCTGTTTCACTGAACAGGTATAACCTACCGTTCCAGCCATGTCTATCTCATGAGATATAAAATCTTTACCCAATGCATTGGAGGGAGATATAGGTCCCACCCATCTCATAATGATACCATTCTTATGTGTGCCAAAAAATCAAAAATAATACATCATTGCATAACCCATGTAGTAAAAATGGGAATCTTAAACAACATGACATTATAAAACAATTCATATAAGATAAAGGAATTTATAAAAAAAATTCCATCACAACATAATCAAATAAATGTAACAATAGGGATATAAACAGAACCCTATATTATCTTAGATGGAAAATAATTTTGATAAAACACTTGAACTCCATTCTTGAGGAAAATATCCTTTCTACTTCAAAAACATTTTCCTTTCTTAACATGTCATACAATTTTAAACTAAAAGAAGTTGATTAAAAATAAACATGAAAACTTGAAAAGGAAGCTTCTTGGAAATAAAGTTTTAAAAATCCATTCATGCCGTATAAGTTAAAAAAAACATTCTTCTCGTACTTTTGTCGGAAAAGTCAAAATGTACCTCGTACGAAAAACGACAAAAGATTCCATTCATATCTTTTACTAAAAACTCACCAAAGGGTAAAATAGGTTTTAAACAATTTTAGGTGGACGGAAATATTATTACATATTGAGGAAACATGGATGTGGATGATAAAATACCCCCCAGTAAATACCAAAGTATAAACAATCTCGGATAAAAATGAGATTGTAATATTTTCCCTTACCTTAAGTCCGATTTGCTTCGTAAGTGTCTGAACCTCCTGTATAATGATTTAAATAATGTCATTAACTTATTAAAGAATCATATTCATTGTTATTATATCATATATGGTTCACTTATGACTTTATATTACTCGTTCTTTTGTAAATTCAATGTTAAAGAAGCGTTTTGGGTAAAATCGTTTCATTTATCGTAGGTGTTTGGACTTGTTGTTCTTGACATTATTATTACTTATATCATGATTTACTTACCTCCAGAATATAAAACATGATTTATATATCATATATATTCTGTATATATATATATAATAGATAGATAAATGAAATGAAACACACCGTTCATGAAGACGGTAGTCCATACGTACGCATGAATGATGTTTTCCTTTCCTTATTGTCTTGAATGGAAGTAAGTAGATGACATACATATATATATATACATAAATCCAGTAGATTTAACATGTCATATATTTCATTATTATTCATTATATATACTTTATAATCATTCATGAATGGTTAATGTGGATACTGAATCTCATCGTGTCATGGAGACGGTAGTCCGTACGTACGCACGAGCGATGATATCGTTCTCATGATCGTGAAATTGTGTTGAAGTGTATGTATACTATTTCAGTATCAATATAACTTTATAATAATCATATATAGTTACTCATTACACCATTATACCCATCCAATTAAGGTGGTGGCGGAAAATAGATTACACCACGACGTGGAGATGGTGTTCCGTACGTACGCACGCGCGGTGATTTTGTTTTCCGTAGGATGGATAGATGGTGAAATAAGGTTGTTTCATAATTAAAATAACATATCAGTATATAAGTGATTCTTATGTTATTAATTCATAATGAAACAACCTAAGAATAATAATTGGAATAAGAAATAAATATGAAAGAATCGGTAAAGGAAATTACCTCTTCTTTGAAGCGCCTCTTTGAGATCCCCTTTTAGGGCACTAAAATTGGTCTTTGAGGAAGACCAGAACCTCTAGGATGTTTCTAGGGAAGTGGAGAAGAGAATTTGGCAGGTGTTGGCCGATCTTGAAGGCTCAAAGTTGGTTGAGGAAGAGAGGGAGGAGGTGCCCTTTTATAAGGGAGGAGAGGGGCACCTTTGGAAAACTAAAAATATTATTTTATTATAAAGTCATATTCGGTTTCAAATAGCTCCAAATTGATTTATTTCGAAGCTAAGGTGGTTATGTATCGAAATACTCTCATCCAATAGAATTTAGACAAGTTTAGGTTCCTATTTTAACCTTATCATTTAGATTTAACATTAAGTTAAATAATTTTACTTTTACCGTGTCTTCTTGTGTTCTTATACTATAAGGTTAATAAACTTACTATAACAAGCCAAACGAACCCCAAGTTGTTTATTATTAATATATATAACCGTATATAAGTCATTTGGCCGAACATTAGATTTTTAGGAATAAAATAACAATTAAGAATATAATATTTGTTTTAAAAACTATTTTATGTCAATTTTGACACTATTTGGTAAATGATTTTTTTGAAAATCATAACAGAATGATTAGTTCAAAAAAGGTAAATTAAATCAATAATAACATGTCATATTAACCTATAAAATTAGTGGAATTCATAAAAAGTCAAAAATTACATTTATTTGGGTATTTATAATATCAATTATTCTAATTTTTCACTATTATGGTAATTACTGCATCATCATTGTGTCGTAAATAAATTAAATTATTTAATGTCTAAAAATTATAAATAAAATATTATTATGTATAAAATCTTATTATATTTCTAATTAATATTTACAATCGAATTTATCTTATGTATAACCCTATATTATAAATGTTTTAGTAAATAAACTTTGATTTTAACTCTTTTAACTCTTCTTTGAATTAAATAATAATAAATGTCCTAATCTAATCCAAGTGGGCCTAAATGGTAATATTTTATTCCGAAGGTTGTTTTTGGTCGAATTACACTTATCCAATAGAATTAGGACATGTGTTAGGGTAATAATAATATCATTTTTACCCTTAATTACCCTATTTACTTTTAACCGTGGTAAAAAAAAGTAAAAAGTTACTATTCACCAAAAATTATTTTCATCTCATTGAACCACATTTTACTTACTGACATCAACCGTGTGTCTCGGATATTTGAAATTCCACTCACAGAAGCAGTAAAATTAAGTTTTATGAAAAATTCAGTTTTTTTAACTACCACTTAGTGGTTTCACTATTCATCAAAAATTGAAAGTTTTCAGAAAAATACCAAAAATTAGGCCTAAGCTATATTTGATATTATGAATTCAAAAATGATGTCTATTTTACCAAATTCAAAACAAATCAGTTGAATTAATTAATTTAAAAATTAATTCTCTTCGTCAAAATAAATAGCGTATTCTTATGAGATAATAACTATCAAAAGATTGACACTTGTTTATGACTGGTTTAAATGTGAAATTACATCCAATGACCAACATTGTATTAAATTGTAAAAATATATACTTTAAAACCACTCAAATTAATAATTTATCACTATTAATTATTTCAATTTAAATTTTTTTTAATTATAATTTAGTAATTTTCACTATTCATCAGAATATGAAAGTTATCCGAAAAGTACCAAAATTTCACCTTAGGCTAAATTCGATACTCTGAATCCAAAAATGAATTCCATTTTGAGAGATAAAATTTCTAAAATTTTAAAAGGTGGTTATTAATATTCATAACGGCTAGTTTTAATAATATTTTAATAGCATATCGTTGTTTAGTGAAACTCGGTATTGCGTACTACACACGCTATCGAGGAAGGTCGCGATTGTGTGTAATGCAAGGCAAGTCAAGGATGGGTGTTGAGAAAGCTCCTTTTGGTGTAGCGTACAACACAAGACATTAATGAAATTAAAAATAATATTTTTTTAAAAAATCTCGGGCTGTTACAGTTATACTATTTGGGAAGTTATCCTTGATTCATGTTTATGTCTTTTTATATGTTTCTTATACATTTCCTATGTTATTATAATTATATGATATTGTGTTCTCTATGTTAGGATCCCATATAATTACTCACGTGCATTATCTTTTATGATATATTTTCATATGTTTGAATCAAAATTTGTGTTTCCTTATCATGTTTATTCTCTTACTCAAGTGTTTAGATTACCCTTTTATTTTATGTATTTCACAGGTAATCTTATGCAGTTTTAGGAGCCCAAATGGATTCAGGAGATCATTAAGAAGAATAAAATACATATTTCATGTTTTATGTTTCCTTTTAATGTATCATTAATGTTGTATTCCAATGAGACTAGGACTCATGATCTTTGTGGTTTTACTAATTATTTATTTTTATTGAAAAATTAGGTAATAATATATATAAAAGGCATGGTCCACTATAGTTGGTATTAGATAAAGGTCTAGCAATATTTGGGGATTTTCATTAGAAAACTATATTGAAGGGATTTGGGATAATACTAAACATATGAAACCATCCATAAATTTTGATAAAGTATAGAGTAATTGGTTTAAAAGGAAATACATCATTATCTAGATACTACAAGTGGATGTGACTCTATCATAGTTGGGATTATGGGTAATAACATTGAAAAGGGAATATTTAGTTCGAATTAATCATCACATGATGTATAATAATGGTTCTTACTTTAAACCTAGTTTGACACTTTTGAGGGATGTGCTTTAGAAATTCCAAAAACTCTTTACAAACTATTTTGATGGACTTGAACAATTTTTTATGTTAGAAAACCTTCTAGGTAATTTACCATGGTTAAACTATATTTAAACCTATACTCTCTTAAGTTAGGATATACTTATAATTTATATGTTATTCCTTATTACATTATATGTTTTCCTTTTTTATGTTTTTTAGTTAATGTATTGTCATATTGTTTTTATTTTCTTAGTTAGTGATGGGAAATTAGAGAAACGATGAAAACAACTGATATGATAGGAAATGTGATGATTTCCCTAATGATATTCCTAACCTTATAGGATAGTGACATGAGAAATTCATGGAAGTACCAACTCAACTAGCGCATGTTATGAATAATAACATGAATCATGTGGAACACACTCCTCCTCATAAGAAGGAGGAATCCATAGTCGATAATTTTATGAGACAATGTACCCTAAACTTTAGTGTATCTTTTGACCCTCTCATCTCTAGAAAATGGATTAAATCCATTTAAAAGATATTCTCTATCATCTAATTCTCATAGAAATAGAAAATCATGATCACCATTTATCGCATTAAGGGAGATTTTGATTAGTAGTGGACATCAATCAGGAAGAAAACATCCAAAGAGGATATTTATTCCACAGAATGGAATGAAATCATGGAAATATTTTTCAATAAATATTTTCCATAAAATTTATTTCGTAAAATAGAGAGGGAGTTCCTAGATCTGAAGAAAACGAATATGAGTCTATCGTAGAGTTTGAGGAAAAATCACTAGGCTTACATGATATTCCTCTGGATTTCTCAATAACATTGAATATAAGGTGGAATATTTCTTTATTGGGTTAAATATTATTCTATAAAATGAATTAGAAATTCTTAAATTTTATAGTTGTGAAGAAATTTTCTATTGTTCCCCAAATTTGAGATGAATATTAGTGACTCCTTGTGGTATAATGGGACTAAATAAAAAATGTTAAATGGAGTTTTCTTCAGGAGTATCAATAGATAAATCACACGGATGAAAGACATCTGAACATCCCACTTATAAATATTTTGGAAAGAATCATCCTAGAAACTGTCTGATGGGAACTGAGAAATATTTCAAATGTGGAAAAGAGGGGAATCAAGCTCATTATATCCATTTAGATATTAAGAAACCCACGAATTTGAAAAAAGAAAATAAGGTCTAGGTAAAAATTCATTATGTTATTCAGTGTTTCAATTTGAAGTAACATGGTAAATACATAAGACAATTCCCTAAGACAACGTTTTCTAGATTCAATCAACAAAAAAACCTCTAAGGACTAGAGAGAAAGTAAGAGTATATCTTTTCACTATAGATAAGGTGGATCCCAATAATGATGTGGTGAAAGGTACAATAATTGTTTTTTAAAGAATAATTAATGTACCATTTCATTATAGTTATACACATTCCTTCATATGTTTCATGTTTAGAGGAACTATACAAGAACTACCTCCAAATATGGGGGTTGATCTATCTGTGAGAATAGAAAAAGTAGAAATGGTTTCATCCCAAGAATCTAACTCCACCTCATTCAAGGCTTATGGTCTTAATCTTTGATAAATCTCATATTACATCCTTTAGTGAAGTTTAATTCTATATTGGGCATGGATAAGCTATATTTATATAATGAAACATTAATTTTTGAGATAAGGTGTTCCCTCTCAATGTTCCATGTCATCCTATGATTCTATACATGTTTAAAGATGAGGATGGATCTCCCATATAATATTCTTTTCAGGAATGTATGTTATTTATTTATAAGAAATAATATATAGGCCAAATTATTATGAAAACGTATAGAGTCATGATCAAATAAATTCCTATTAAGCGGAATCATAATGATATATTCCTGGAATATTTCATTGGTCTTCCTCCTGATCGATAGGTTATGTTCTCAATTAAACTTATACCAAGATCTCTCCCAATATAAAACACTCCTTATAAAATGGCCACCATTGAGTTTTAATAGTTGAAAAATATGTTAAAAGAAAATTTAGAAAACGGTTTTATATTTTTTGTGATTTACCATGGGGTGTTATAGTTCTCTTCATGAAGAAGAATGTTGAGTCAAAGTTCCTCTTCATTGATAATCGAGAACAAAGAAACATAATAAAGAAAAACTTTACCTACAATTGATAGATAAATTATTCAATAAAATACATGGAGAACAATATTTCTCTAAGGTGGGACTTTAATTTGAATATCACTAATTAAAGTTAAATAATGAATATATTACCTAAAACTACATTTGATACAAGGTATGGACATTATGAGTACATATTGATTCCATTAAGGGTCAATAATTATCAAGAAATATTTACAGACTTAATGAATAAATTCTTTAGATATTACCTCATCATATTTGTAGTATTGTTTATAGATGATATTCTAATTTACTCCAAAAGAAAAGAGAAAGATGAGGAGCATTTGAATATTGTGCTAAAGTATTTGAAAATGGATAATATATATTAAAATTATAGTAAATAATAGTTTCAAATGAAGGAAGTATCACTACAGGGGTATATTATCACTTAAAAAGGGATATATATGGACCCTTATAAGAAGAAGGAAATTGAGGACTTTCTTAGACCGAAATATATAATGAAGATCTAGAGTTTTCCTAGACTATCAGGGCATTATCGATGTTTTTTTCAGAAAATTATCATGATTATAAAAACCACTAACCATGATAACATGGAAGGGGGTAAATTGTTTTAGAACCATGAATGCAAAGAGATATAAAAAGAGTTGAAAAGGAGGATTATCACGGGATTAGTCCCGACACAACCCTCAATAATGGAATTTCTTATCGTATTCAATGATTCATTAAAGAAGGGATTGGGATATATATTGATGCAGAATGATATAGTGATAGGATATACCTCAATGAAGGTGAAATTAATTGATTAGAACTATCCCATGCATGATCTGTAGAAGGGGATAGAGATCTTTGCGTTGAGAAAAATGGAGAAATTATATCTATGTGGAGAAGTGTGAAATATATTTGTACTATAATATCCTATAATAAATATTCACATAGAAGCTGTTTAATATGTGTTAGTAAATATGGTTATAAATGATCAAGGACTATGATTGATCAATCCATTACTATCCTAGGAAAGAAAAAAACCTAACAGATGATCTATAAAAAAGGATCTGATAACCTTATTGTTAATGGGAATTGTTAAGGGAAAAATCTTATCATAATTACAAAGTATGGATATGGGAATCATGAATGTAGGAAAATAATCACCCCTTTCTCTAATGATTTCTCATCCAAAACATATGGGGACGATAAAATATTCACAACGAAATGACGTGAAAATTCATAAGAAGGTGGAATCATAAAAAAATGGAAATTTATGGGGTTAAAAATTGATGAAAAAAAGTTTTAATATTTGGGTGATGACTATGTGTACCATAAAATCCATATATAAATAAATAGTCACTGAATAATACACATAGTTAGACTATCTCCAACCAATTTGGGAGTATGAAGATGTATCAAGATCACTGAGAGTGCTTTTGGTTGGAAAATATGAAGAAGTATATATCTAAATATACATCAATGTGTCTGGTATGTCAAAAAATAGGATGAAAGAAAAATTATAAGGGGATGATGTAACCATTACCCATACCTACATATAAGTGGGAAAACATCACCATGGATTTTTTCATTAGTCTTCAAAACACATCAAGATAAAATAATTCCATTTGTGATTTGGTGGATATCTTATAAATACAACTAATTTCATTGAAATTAAATAGGAAATATCACTCAAAATAATTAAAAGGATATATATTAGAGAGGTGGTGAGGATTCATGGAACACTACTATCAAATGTATCTAACCAAGATCATGTATTTACCTCTATATTCTGGAAGAGACTCTAACATGATCTAAATAATAAGTTAAACATTATTATGGTTTATCACTCTCAAAATGATGTCCAGTATGAGCATACTATTCAGACATTGGAAGAAACGTTGAGAGCATTCTTAATGGACTTCGAAGGAGGATGAGATCAATATCTTCCTCTGGTAAAGTTCTCACACAATAATAGTTTCCACTCATGCATCTAAATGTATCTACATATATCCCCTTATGGGAAGATATGTATAAAACCTTTATGTTTGGATTAAGTTGGCGAGCACAAGTTTTTGTGACCTGAAATGGTTTTGAAGATCATATGAAATTCCATGAAAATTCAATAATACAACTGGACTACTCGGATAAAAAAATATCTATATTAGCAATCATCAATAAAACCTGGAGTTTGAAGTTAGGGATAAACTATTTCCCTATATGTTCCCCTAGAATAGATTCAAGATATTTGTGAAGAAGGGAATGATAATCCCTATGTACATCTTCACCTTTGATATTATTCATCACATTAGATCTATGGATTATCGACTTTAACTCCCATAAACCCTTTCTCATGTACAAGACGTATTATATTTATCCCTATTAAAGAAGTGAATACCATATCCCTCACATGTAATGAATTTAGAGGTTGTATAGTTGTAAAATGATCTATTTTATACAGAGAAACTGATGATGATATTGGACTATAGAGATAAAGTTCTACGCTATTAGACAACTCACCTAGTCAAAGTGTTGTGGTCGAACCATAAATACAATGAGGCAACCTGGAAACTAGAGGAAGCCGTGAAGTAGAAGTAAACCTTACATATTTTAACTATATAATGTAATAAAAAAATTTTGAGGTTGGAATTATTTAAGCGGGTAAGAATGTTACTCCCCTAGTTTTTAAAACATGAAACTATTATTGATATTGCATCTGACGCATAACATTGTGCGTAAATGAACCATTATTATTTACAATGGTTATAACCTAGATGTTAAATTTTTGGGTATTAATATACTAAAATAATTTATTAAATACATATAAACATCATAATTGATATAAATTTATTGATAAATTATCTTAAAATAAGTACTTAGTTTTTAATAATGACATTTTATTCATCAAAAACATATTTTTTCTAAAAAAAAATTCTGAGAAAATATAATATATAATTTACTAAAAATTTGGAAATTTTATTTTACATAATTTAAATAAATTTTTAAATAATCATATCAAAATTATATTTAGATGATTTTTTGGTATTTTTCTCAAATGAATGTTTTTTTTAAGAAATAGTAATTTTTTTTGATTTTTCATGTACTAATATTACTTTTCATTAAATCAAGTAATTTAAAAGTTATAATTATATTTCAGATTTTTTCATAAATTTACATATGTACCATTTGATATATAATAATTTAATTCATTTTTTTGAATCATCAATTTTAAATATTTTTTATTAATTTATTTTTATGTATAACAACGTGGTTTTCAACAAACTATTTTTAAGTGAGTAAAGTTTATCCATTATAATTAATTAAAATAAAACCTAGTAGGAAAAAATTTAATCGAAATTAATAGATTATTAATATTTATATATGAATTTAAATTTATATAATTATGATTTATACTCATATATTAAATATAATATCATCTCTTTCTTGAAAAATAAATTTCATAAAAAACCATTTTTCAACATATTTTTCGGGTTTAATTTTCAATTGAATTATGCCACTTCTGTGATTTGAATATGATAAGATGGATTCCATATTTTTAAAAAGAGTAAGTAATATTTTTTAATAATTTCAACTTAATTTTAGTCATAATGAATTAAAAAAACAATAATAAAACTAGTTTCCATTATAAAAAACTAAAATGATAAAATTGAGTAACCATAGAGGTAAATGGAATAACAGGATTATAACATGTTTGTTATTGAATGCTGGAGGCATGGATTGACCGTATCACTAATTAACTCAATTATTTATCAAATTTGGAGGTACACAGTGTAATAATCCATGTAATAATAGAAGTAATCACTTTCATATTTTTAATCATTATAAAAGTATTAAGTAATTTTAAAATAAAAAAGGAAATAATTTTAATTAAACAATTTTCATATAAGGTTTTATTTAAATGTTAAATTTCTAAATTTTAGAATTTTAATTTTATAAAATTAATATATTTTTTAAATTTTCATATAATAATTTACATTGGCTGAACATTAGAGGTTTTTTCTTCAAAATATTTATTTTTTAGTGAATTGTAAAAAATAATTTTTTTTGTTAAAATGTCATTTATTTTAAATAAATTAAATAATTAAAAAGTCCCAATTTGTATTAAATGTGATTTAAAGTATCAAAATTATTATTTGGTTATATTTAATCCACTAAATTACTTCTTAACCTATATTATTTTTGGTTTTTCTATATGATTGTTTTTCTGTTTAAAAAAGATATTTTTTCAAAACATGTTTTGAAATACATAATGTTTCTAAATTTTAATTAATTAAGAGAATAAAAAATTAGAAATGTTTAAAATTATAATTTTAGATAACACATAAATAAATATTAATTTATATTCATACAATTATTATCAGTGGTTATACAGTTAATATATAATCACTATTTACTAAAAAAATACACTTCTTGAAAACAAGCATTTTCGTAGCATTTCGAGGTTCTAGTATAAATTGAAAATGTCCACATATGTGATATTAATTTTATAAAATGTATTATATATTTCTATTCTAAATAATTTTTATTATATAATAAGTTCAACTTAACATTTTACCATAATGAAAAGTGAAAATAGTTAGAATTAACTAAAACGATTAAGGTAAAAATGTGTTTACCACAGGGGGGTTACAGTAAAATGATATGTGATCATAATGACCCAAAAACATGTCTAAATCTTATTTTAGGGATATATTTTAATATTAAACTTCAAAATATCAAATATATTTTCATTTTGAATTATTTATCATGGGAATAACTTTATCATTTTTGAGTCTTTTGAGAAATTTCAAAGTAGTTTTCATGTTGGCTCCTTTCCCCACTTATAAAATAACCTGCACTATCATGCCATATTTACACATTCATATCCATTTTTATTAGCCAAGATATTACAAAATATATTTCATAAATCCTACCCCATGACCTATATCACTTATTTTGATCAAAAATTCATCCTAAGCAATGTTTGGGTGGAAAGCTAAAGAGGTTACCTGAAGAAGATGTATTGTTATTCAACGAGCATTTTTTATTTTCTTCATATAAATTATTTAATTATTATTAAACCATGCAATTATAATAACCTCAGTATCCTCCATATACTGATATTTTATTAATTGTTGAGAATTAATTATATCCGTCTCCTCTTCCATAAAATGGGAAATTATAATATCACTCATGTGTGTGGCGGACTACCGCCTCATAAACTAATGTGACATGTTTTCCATAAACACATCTCATGGTTGGGTATAATGATGGATATAAAGAATAAATATGGTATTTATAACATAATTATACCAATTTAGTCATTATATCATATATTCATTTTTATCTTTTTATTTCGTAGGTAATACGATAACATCGCTTGTATGTACGGTGGGCACCGCCTGGTGAGGTGATGTGATTTATTTTTCAATAATTATTTAAATAGAAGTTAATAAGGATAAATTTAATGAAAATATTTTATAAAAATGAAATTATTATTATATTAATTACATATTTATCATTATAAAAATATAACATATCAATTTCTTTCTTACCTGTTCACTCACTAAAAAATGATAACATCATTCGTGTATGTTTAGACTAGTGCCTTCATTAAGCGATGTGACTCTACATTCTTCACAACACCACATGATTGATATAAATAAGTATATTTATAAATAAATAATATGGTATATATGATATTATGATCATTCTATAAAGATAAAATATTACTTGTCTCCTTTCAAAAATGAGCATTGACTAATGGAAACATTACTCATGCATACATATGACCAACCATCCCCATGATCACAACATACATAATTTCTCAAAACCATTTTCAGGATTGGTCTCGCAAGTATAATTGATGTATAAATATGATAATTTTCCCCTGAATATTATTTTGTTTATGTTTTAATAATGACTTCTTTGACTATATTCACCCTACCAAAATTATTTTAGAAATATTAGCCAAATATGGTAAAAACATTGACATAATCTTATTTAATGAAGTAATCCTATATAACTAGAAAATGCAGTGATATAAAAGGAATAATATATTAAAAAAATTATTAAGAAATTAAAAAATTAAAATAATATTATTGTTTAAGAAGATAAAGAATGTACGTGATGATATAGACTCAAGGTAAGGGACTTCGTCTCATTTTCATTTTATTAAGGAATATTTTTATCTTATGTAGCTATCTTATTTTACAAGGTGTATATATAAACCCTTTTAAAATTGCTATCATTAATTAAACTATTCTCAAGTAATTTAATAGTTTTTAATTTTATTATTTCACGGGGATTATGATTCAAATATTTTCAAAGTGATAAGGTACATTGCAATAATAAATTATATTTTAATATATTCCATATATGCCATTTTTTCTTCCATGTCCACATTTTATTGAAATAATTCTATTATGGAAATGAGAGTTCGATAATGTAATTTGTTATATACTCTTCTGTTTATTTCCAAAATAGGTAATCTCTGTATGAAATTCTTGACTTAATTTACAAGAAAACAAATGGAATGTTCTATTTTTTTGTATATGGTGACAATAAATTTTCCACCCCCATAACCATTATTTGAAGTTTGAATTCATTTTAAAAAATTCATCTTTTATTCAAAGAAAAACACTCATTCCTTTTTTTTGGAATTTTATTATTCAAAAATTGGGGTTCAAAAGGGACAAATGTTTTAATATCTGAAAATGTTTTCTTTTGGGTGGAGAGAAAATTTTACGAGTGTGATTTTTAAAATTACAATACTTTATGTGTTATGAGTATGTTATGGTTCTTTAAAAGTATTTTTATTGATGAATGGTTATGTTATAAACCAAGGATGGTTGGTTACATTTTATACCAAGGAAGGGTGTTTACATTATTAAACAAGGATGGATGGTCACATAATAATCCATGGATGGGTGGGTCTATGAAATCCCTCCAATGCATTGGGTGTGGAAGTCAACTATATGGTTATTCCATTTGTATGATTGATATGGATAATGATGTCTCAAGATACCTATATGAATTATCTATTTATTAATGGGATTTAATGATTTTATTTTAGAATAGAAGTGTGTTTTTCCAAGTTATAAAGATTTATTTATTTCTCTAAAATAACATTGATATAAAGGTAAACAGCTCACGGGTTTCATGTTTTCTCTAGAATACCAGTTTTCATTATTTTTATATTTCTTACTAATATTTTTGGGCTCATCCCATTTCTTTTAAAAAATATTTATAGGGTTTAATTATACGTAAGGGAAAGTAAGAATCCAAGTTTAATGCCATGAAAATTTTCATTAAAAATCATTTTTTATTATAATTTTTCATATTGTAAAAAAATTGATACTAAATTGAAGTTTCCACTTTGTGTTAAATGGCTAGGTTATGTAAGAATCATAGAAAAATTATCTAAAGATGTAAACCTAAATAAATAACCAAATTTAATAGATTCGATTCTTGACATAAAAAGGAATATTAAGTAATCATTAAAGTTAGGTTAATATTGTTGGTAATAGTGGTTGGTTTACACAACTAATGAGTTTTGGAAAATGCTAATAGCATAACCTTGAATTATTTTACTTTATATTTAAGTTGAAATGGTATAGAATTTAAATATTACCATGTTGATTCATATAAAAATTTACTATTCATAATGGTTTTTCATAGTGGAAACATGGATGTTGTAGTGGTAAGGAAATAAGAGGAAAATAACCCCCCAAATTAGCATCCTTAGATGGTTTGAATTGGATTTTTTTTCATGGATGGATTCGTTCATAGAAGCTATTAATGGTGGTGGTATCAATTCTAGAGATGAGATAGATCAACCATTAAGGAACTTGTCAATATTGGATCACTTTTTATGATAAAATCCCCCATAATTTAGGTGATTATATAACCCATGGTAGATTAATGATGAATTAAATCCCTATAAAAGATATTTGATGTCATGAGATATTCATATTATCAAATGGAAAGTCATAATATTAACCATTTTTAAGGTGAATACAACCAGTGGTGGTTAATGATTAAAAATATCAGAAAAAGGTAAGATATTTATGGCTTGTCATGGTATGAATTTAAGAATATTTTCCTTAAGTAATATTTTTCTATGGATTTTTTACTAAGGACGGAAAAAAATTATTAGAATTTGGAAAAAAGGATTAAGATTAAGTGGCTATATATTAAGAAAACATCACCCAATTTGTAAGATACCTTCTAAATGTTATCTGGGATATTGATACAAAAATTAATCAGTTTTACTTATGATTGTATCCAATATATCAAATGGAATTGGATTCTTGTGAATTAAAAATCTATGATAAAATTTTTCAATATGATAAGAAGTTATAAATGAAGTTTTCCAAAAATCATATTTTCCATGAAAACAAGTAAAATAATAAGTCCAGTTGACAAGAAATGGGGAATAATTCATTAAATAAGTATAGTGGTAACAAAACCAAGTTCCCATCTTCTGATAAGTGTGGTAAAAAAATCCAGAATAATGGATTATGAGTTTCTGGAAGTACTTGTGATGTGGTAGTTTTGGTCATATAGATTTTGGTTGTAAGGAAAATGATCACAAAATCAATGAAAAGATGAAGGTAATATGTTTTAATTACAATTAGTTTTGGAATTATTCCAATATATTTCGAATGATGGTTACTTAGGGTGAAAATCAGTAAGACTGAAAGAAAAAGTGTGTCAAAAAATCTTTTACTATTACTATATATGATGCTGGGATGTCAAATAAAGTGGTGACATGTATGTTATTAGTTTATTAAAATTATTCAAATACCCTATTTTAATCTAGATATTCAAATTCTTTCATTTAATAGAAAATTTCAAGAAAAATGTGAATATCGCCACATGAATAGAAGATATAACTTTTTGTGAAAACTCCCTGTGGAAGTATTAAAGAATCTAAAATTTATAAGAATCTTCCTATTGATATTAGTAGGATATTCTTTCCAAAAAATATTGTTGAACTAGATATTGTATAGATTTATATCATTATTTTTATAGATTGGATTTTAGTTTATCTTGTTAAGATATATTTATGACATAATAAAGATTAGTTCAATAATGTCATGCCTTAGATAACTTTACAAGAAGATGAGAAATTTGTTATAGGTGGTGATGAATCTTACCTATCTATTTTTGTTAAAAATAAATAAACTATTCCAATTAGTGATGTTCCATTTGTAAATGAATGCATATATGTAATTCCTAGTGATTTACATGGTGTTATTATAGATTGGGAGGTTGAGTTTAATGTTGAATTAGTACCAGATTATATGCATATATCTAAACCCCTATATCAAATGGATCAATTAGAACATATAAAATTGAAATGGAAATTATAGGTGTTATTATATAAATATTTCATTCCACCCATCACTTCACCAGGGGGTGATCATTTTTTTTGTTAAAAACAAATATGGTTCAAAAATACCATTAATTGATTATAGAGCCCCTAATAACATCACTATTAAGAATACTTACCCTTTCCCTCATATCATTGATTTGATTTATTAGCTCTAGAGAGCACATTATTTTTCAATAGACGATCTTATTTCAAGGTAAAATCAGATTAAAGTGAAGGAAGAAGATATTTTAAAGATTGGGTGTCAGAATTGATATAGGCATTATGAGTTTGTAGTTATTTTATTTGGTTTATATAATGCACATACTGTTTTTATATACCTTATTAATAGATTTTTTTTAAATAATGGATATTTGTTTGGTTGTGTTTATTGATGAAATTTTGGGGTATTCTAAAATTTAGGTGGAACATGAATGACATTAATATATTTTCTTTAAAAACCTAAAATGAAAAGAAAATATACAAGAAATTTAGTAAATTTAAATTTTGGTTGCATCAAATTTCTTTCCAAGGACAATTTTTTTCTAACGATGTAATAACAACTGAAAATGATAAAAAGTTTTTTATGAATGGAAAAAACCCATAAATGTTATATAGATTTATATTTTTCTTGTATTAGAGGGTTAATAAAAGTGGTTTGTTGAAAAAATTGTTTGGTTGGCTTACACATTGAAAAAATTAACTTGAAAAGAAGTTAAATTCATCTGAAAAAATAATATGAGGACTTTTTTCAAGAACTAAAAAGAATATTATTGAGATATATTAATTCATCCATTTTTTATAGAAATGGATAATTTATTATCTATAGTAGCGCCTCATTAAAAGTACTTCATTGTGTCCTAATTTATTATACTCAAGTAATTTCTTATATATCCTGTCAGTTGAAACCTCATGAGTTAAATTACCCTACACCTAATCTGTAATTTGTTTTTAGGTTTCTTAAATTAAAAATTTGTAGGCATTATATGTGTGGAGTAAAGTGTGAAATATATACTAATCAATTTTTTTAATGTTTATATTACTTCAAAAAGAATTAAACATGAGATAGATAAGATGGATATAAATGATCAAGGATTATGATTACATTATTATTTACCCTCTAGGAAATAAAAAAGAGTGGGTGATGCTTTGAGTTGAATAAATAATTCTACACTAATAATTTTAGATTTTTAATATTACCATTTCGTTAATGAGTTGATATATTTTGGTATTGGTGTTGTTGATCCAGGGAAAACTTTTTCTATTTTAGGTTTCATTGCAATCATCTTTTCCAGAAATAATTAAAAAATCCTAAAAGGATGATCAATATTTGCAAGAATAGTTAGAATATTTTAATAAGGGTAAATTATAAAATTTTAACATTGATGAATAAGGTGTTTTATAATTATGAAAATGATATTGTCTACATTATGAATCCTATTTTAAGAATGATTTATTGAGTGAATGTCATAGTTCTCTGTTTTTCATTAATTTGGGAAACCCTAAGATGTACAAATAACATATGGAGTATTACTGGTGGGATGGAATGAAAATGGATATTGATGAATTTACCATGAAGTGTTTGATTTGATAGTAGGTTAATGAATAATTAAAATTATCAAAGGGAATTATTTAACCTTTTCCATTGCTGGAGTATAAATTTTAAAATATATCCATGTATTTTATTATAGGATTACCATAGACTTCTTTAGGTAATAATGTGATTTATTTAATTACTGACTGATAAACTAAATATCCATGTTTTTTTTAATTTAAGATATAATTTTTCTATATTAGACTTCTCAACTGTATATAAAGGACATAATTAGGCTACATGGAGTGACTATCTCTAATGTCTCGTACCATGATCTCACATTTAATTTTAATTTTTATAAGGGACTTTATATATCTCTGGGTACTGAATTAAATTCTAGTAAAATATTTAATCCTCAAACCGATGGCCAGTCTGATAAAATGATTCAGATAATGGAGTATATGCCTCTTTACTGTTTAATGCATTACTATGGAAGTTGTGATCAACATATTTATATGGTTGAGTTTTTTTGTAATAACTATTTTCATTCAAGTATACATAAGGCACCATTTGAGGTGTTATTTGGAAAAAGTTGTTGGAACACATTTTTTTGGGATAAATAATGATAAATAAATTTTATGAGACCATAAATTGTATAGGAAATGGATAATTAGGTGAAGTTGATTTTGAAACATATGAGGATGGATCAGAGAATGCATAAAAGTTATGCAGATAATTCTAGGAAGGATATTTATTTTGAGGTTGGTGATCTTTCTTTTCTTAAAGTATATCCAGGAGAAAGTGTTATGAATTTTCCTAAAAAGTGAAATATTAATCAAATATTCCTTATTCCATATTAAATCCTAGATAATGTAGGATCTTTTTCCTTTTGAGTGTCCTTATCACTAAGTTTATCCCAAGAATAGAAATATTTTCATGTGTCAATGTCAAGAAAATATACAACCGATTAATCTGATGTTTTGAACCTTGAAGTAGTTCAATTAGGAGAGAATATTTGTAATGAGGAACAACCTGTTTATATTATTGAATTGATAGAGAAATAATTTTTTAATAAGGTGATTCACTAAGTTAAGGTGTCAAGGGAATCCCAAATGGTTTAATAAAAAAACATTGGAATAAGAAGTTGCTATGAGGGAAAGATATCCTTACTTAAATAATAAGTGAATAAAATTATTAGGATGTAATTTTGAAAATGGGTAAGAATGAAATAACCCAGTTAATGATATAATAAATCACTTTCATGTTTCGATTCATTTTACAAATATCATGGAATGTTCAAATCAAAAAGGAAATAGTTTTAATAAAACAGTTTTGTTATAAAGTTTTATTTAAAGGTTTAATTAATAAATTTTATAATTATAATTTCAAAAAATTGAAATAATTTTGAAAATAAACTTATCAAAATTTAATTTTAGTTAAATTTCGGGATTTTTTAGAAAATATAGATTTTCTAGTGAATAGTGAAAAATACTTATTTTTGTAAAAAAGTCATTTCATTCCAATAAATTAGGTATTTTAAAAGTCCCAATATTTTTTTAGTATGATTTAGGGTAACATAATTATTATTTAGTTTTATTTATTACACTTATTTTTTAGTCAACTTTATTTTTTATTTCAATTTAAGTTTGTTTTTAGGTTTAAAAAGTGGAGTTTTCTAAAAAATGTTTTAAAATGCCGAATGTTTCTCCATATTAATTAATTAAAATCATAACTAATAAGAAATATTTTAAATGAAAATTTCATATTATATAAAAATAAATAATAATTGATATTCATACATTGACTATTATTATTCATAGAGTTAATATAAAATGATCTTTGCTCAAAAAATAGACTTGTTGAAAACCTATTTATCATTGCAGTTATAGGTTTTGTTTTAAATTTAATTTTTAAATATTTGTAATTATAATTTGATAAAATGGATTCCAAATTTTTAATCATAATAATTTATATTATCAAATAAGTTTTTCATTATTTTTAATGATAATAAATACTAATAACAATAAAAATCAATTACCATAGTTACGGTAAAAATAACTTTATCGGGGTGTTAAACTAAATGGATATGTGTTAAAAATGACATAAAACATGTAAAGATCATATTTTATGAAACTATTTCAATATTATACTTTCCATTTTCTAGTATATGTTCACTTTTAATTGTTATTAATGGGAATTACATTATAATTATTATGTCTTTTGAGAAATTTTCATGTAATTTCTAAGTTTGTTCCCTTCCCTACTTATTAAAGGATCTACCCCCTCCTCCCCTATTAACACCCTCAAAGAAAATTTTATCCACCAATACTGATAAAAAATATATTCCTTACTTCCCTCTCTATGATGACTATCTATTATTTTGATCATAAATCAATCCTATGAAACCGTCGAGTAAAAACCTATCGAGGTTACCCAAAGAAGAGGTGATATTCTTTGATAAGCATTTTTATTTTATTTATTCTTCCAAATACTTACTTTTTTATTAAACCATGATAATATAATAACCATATTATATTAAATAAATAAATATTTACTTTAGGTTATGTTCATGAACTAAATCCATTTTATGTTCCCTCAAATTGGAAATGATCATTTCGCTCGTGTGTACGGGGGACTACCGCCTAACGAACCAATGTGACAAATTTTCCATAAACACCTCTCACAGTTGAGTATGATGATATATATAAAGTATATATATGATATTTATAACCAAATTATACATTTTTAGCAATTATATAATATATAAACCGTTTTTTACATTCTATTCTACAGGGGATATGATAACGTTGTTTTTTATAATTAGGACTACCGCCTCTCGACGTGATGTGATTCATTTTTAACTAACACTTAAATGGAATGTAATAAGGAAAATTTTGATGAATATATGTGATATAAATATTATAATTATTTTATTAATGAAATAATGACCATTATAAAGAGATAGTATCTATTTTTATTTCTTATCTTTTCACTCACAGAAAAATGATAATGTTGTTTGTGTACAGGTGGACTTCCTCCTTTATGAAGTGATGTTACGATATTTTCTTAACAACACCCCATGGATGATATATATAAGTATATTTAAAGAATTATTATTATTTATATAAAATTATAATCATTATTTAATGATAAAATATTACTTAACTCTTTTCTATAATGAGCTTTTAAACTAGAAGTGTTACTCATATGCATATATGACCCACCGTCTACATTATCATAACATACATCATTTATCAAATCCATATAATATTATTGGTAATAAAAGTATAATTAGTTTATAAATTTCATAATTATTTCATGATGATTTTATTGTATATGTTTATATAATGTAATCTTTTACCATAGTCAACCTTCTAAAATCATATTTGACACATAAGCCAAATATAGTAAAAAAGAACCGATGTAAAATTAATTGATTATGTAATCATGTATAACATGGTAATAAGTGAAATAAAATGAATAATAAAAATTAAAAAGGTTATTAATCAAGTAAATAATTAACATATGTTTATTATTCAGGAATATAAAGAGCGTACATGACTAGTTAGCCTTAAGGTAAGGGACTTCGTCTCAATTTCCTATCCTTGAGGGATATGTTAATGTTACGAACCTATATTTGTTTATGAGGTGTATTTAAAGAACCTTTGAAATATTATATATTTAATTTATCTATTATTATATTATTTAATGGTTTTTTAATGTTAATCTTTCATAGAGATTATGATTCAAATATAAAAAACCGATCATGGACACTTCTTAAAAAATTATTTTTTAGCTTTCCTTATAAATCTATTTTTGTTCCGTGATTATTTTTTTAAAAACTGATTTCAACATTTATATTAGAGTTTTATAAAGGAAATGTTTTCATTTATTTCCATGTTTTTTTAAAAAAGGAAATATTTTTATTTAATGTGTAAAATTATTTAAAAATGACAGAAGAAACATTTTATTTTAACGTATACTATGAAAATGAATTTTTCTCCATCATAAGCAATATTTGATGTTTGGATTCCTTTACAAGATTTCATATTTTAGTCAAATAAAAACCCACATACACTTTTTTGTTAATTGTTTTATTGAAAAATGGTTTTCTAAAAGGGATGGATATTTTAATATCTAAAAATGTTTTCTAATGGGTAAAGAGAATATTTTATTAGTGTAATGTTGAAAATTGAATTCTTTTATATGTTATGAATAGGATATGGTTCTTAAAAATTATTTAAGATGATGTACTGTTATGTTATAAAATATGTATGGGTGGTTATGTTATAAACCTAGGATGGATGGTTATATAATTAACCAATTATGGGTGGTGACATTATAAACAAAGTGTAAGAGGGTCTTTGAAAGCCAGACAATTCATTTGGTATGGAAGTCAATCGTATAGTTATTCCATTTATAATAGTGATATGAATAATGATGTTCCAATATACCTATATGATTTATCTATTATTTATATGGAATTTAATGATTTTTTTGATAAAAAATTATTGTTTTCATATGAAGGTGATTCATTTATTTTTCTATAATAAAACTTATATTAAGGTAGAAACTTTATGAGTCTTCATTTTTCACTGGACTATCAATTTTATTTCTTTTTATATCCTTTAATAAGAATTTTATTTTTATACCATGTTTTAAAAATGTTTTTCATGGGGTTTAAGGATGGGTAATTGAAAGGAATAAGTCAAGTTGAAATTCATGAATATTTTTCATGAAGGGAAATCATGTTTCATATTAATAATTTCATATTGTGAAAAATTGATACTGAATGGATGTGTCCACAATATATTATAGTGAAAATTTATGTCTAAGTTATGACATGACTCTCCAAAACTATAAACCTCTAAATATTATCAACTTTAATATAAAGGATTATTGACTTAAAACTCATTATTATATAATATTTATGGTCGGGTTCATATACATGGAATAACAGTGACTTCTCATTATTGAATAGTTTTGGATTTTTAGAAAAGTTTTACTACCTCTAAATTATAAAAGGAAACCTCACCTCCTCTCATTTAAAAACATAAAAAGAAATGAGGATTAGCCAATACCAACCCAAATACTATCCTTACATCTATCCCAATATCATAGTGGCATTGTTTTGATAAAAATAAAATTTAGGGAGTCTTTATATATAATTCTAAATAGGTTTTATAAATAATTGGAAGATAAAAAATGCATGTGATGAATAATGATTTACGTAAGGTATCTCTTTAAACCACTATTTGCTATGGGTTATGAAAACTCTCTATATAACACACATTATCTATCACTTTAGTTTTATTGAGTGATTCAAAAATATTTATATATGTTTCTCACATATGTACCTAGCTCAATTACCTTCCTTTGATAGGGTAACAATGGACATATACTCATTTCTAAAATTTCTTAATCATGAAATTTCTATTTATTATGATATGACGAATGATTATGGAACCAATATTTCTATGGGAAATTCTTATTTTATGCATTAAGATTGCTTTACTTTTTGTTCCACAAAAAATCATGAAAATGTTATGATGGGTGCACCCAAATTGAATTATAATGAACTAGGTAAATATTTAGTCTCATGAGATATCTGGTATGGTATTAAGGAGTAAACCTAATCGATTATGGGACTTCTTCCACCATGTGATATTGTCCAGATAGTTAGCCTTTACTCATTTTTATGTAATGTTTCATGTTGCTTCTACCTTTACATTGCTATCATGATATTATGATACTATGTTCTTTATGTTATTCTTCTATATGATTAATCAAGCGACTTATTTTTAATCTTACATGTAATACCTTTGAATCACATGTCATGCTTCCTTATAATGTTTATTCCCTAATGGGGTTTTTTAGCTCACCCCTCTTTTATGTATTCCCTAGGTAATCTGATGTAGTTTCAGTAGTTCAAATGGATTTAGGATATAATTATGGAGAATACAATTATTATTTCATGTTTAAAGATTCCTTATGATGTATCATGAACCCAATATTTGAAATACACATGGCCTCCCGATCTTTGGGGTTTTTATTATTAGTTATATATGTTTAAAATAATGTAATAATTTGTGTAAAAGTAATGGGTCACTATAGTGTATGTTGATGAGTTCAATGTTCCATACCACATGCCAATGGGGATTGATTTGAAATGGTTTGATAATGTGGATAAATTACATGGTTTTTTGTGTCATGGCATGCTATGTTTGAGTTGTTCATGTGTTATCCACTGTCATATCACAAGTTATAGATTTTTGGGTAACTGGTAGATAGGGAATGAGAAATGTTCTATGTAAAAATATAATTTATTTGGGATTGATTATAACTATTGTGTTATATGGGATGTGTAGTTATTAGATGTTAGAATGAGTGTGTGGATAAAACTTAATATAACTCATATATTAAATACATTGAATGGTGTGAATTAATTACACAACCCTTCCTTGAGTGAGAGGGAAGAGTTCAAGATTCAACATGGGGCCTTGCCATGAAATAGAGGGTATAAGACTTGATTTTTTGGGGAACTTAACCTATTTTAAATAGTATTATTTATGGTTTAGGAATGATAACATACATTTATTGAGAGGGTAGTGCTCAATACTGAGTTGTATGACCTCACCCATAGTGACAGCGTATTGGTGGATGACTTAGTTGTGGTCCTAACCCCTATTTAGGGGGTGGTGGAGTAAGAAGTTGTTGTGGGACACATCCATAAGTTATAGAGTGTAATTCTTGTGTTATGGTATAATATGACTTTGTTTTCTAGTGGCATGACCTACAAGGTTCTCCATATGTTAACCTACTATTTATGTTTTGGTGTCATGTGGTCCTGGTTAGTAGATTAAAACCTGACATATTTACCTATATTTTTTGTGTTTCTATTATTTATTTTCCACATGAATACATGAATATATATATATATATATATATTATAATAAATTAATGATTCACTAGTGGTTCCCAACTGAATATTTTTATCACACTCTGCATGGTAACACTACTGAGCATGCAGACCTTATGTATAGTATATAGGTCTCAGAAACGGTTGGAAAGGTGATCATGAAAAATTACTCAATTTGTAGTTTAAATAAATATGTTGGTGAGGTTTGGGGTAAGTATAGTAACCTGTGTGTATATTTTTATCTATTAGTTATTTTCTATAAGTGATCATCCTATGGGTAATTTGTTGGGACGTATGTGATGTATGACACACATTACACATTTGTTATAGTATAAGTGTGTGTTATTTTTTATGGTGTAATTTTTTATATAATTTCAGTTATGTGTACATTGATTATCTATCTTGAGTTTCTTTTGATTATTTATTATTTTTGATGACCTTGACTTTGAGATTATATTTTCCCCAACATTGCTCATGGACTCATGCCCCTTCTTAACCCCCCTCTCATGTAAGGGGAGACAATCCATAAGATATATGGTGCTTTGTATTGTGTTATTTTTGAGAAATTTATTAGGGCTATTATATTTAGACTCAATCCCAGTGGTTTACAATTAATATAGAAATAATTACATGTTAATGATATCTAAATTTACTTTTCAATTAAAAATGAATTTCCATTTTTGTTCTCCACCCCCTATGTTGATGCTTTTATAGCTTAATCCTCTAAGTAGTACCATGAAACACTTAAAGTAGTCTTCAATCCATTAAAATGGTGCTTATTTTTCTCCTCCTTTAGATTGTTAGGAATCAAGTGGCATTGTTCATTATAGTCATATTAAATAGTATTAAAATTTATAATACCTTTACCACTACCTTTATTTTTTCTCTGTTTTTTATTTTCTTTCTTCTATTTATATATTTTTCTTAATATATTCAAAAATTTAGATATTTTTTCTATATAATAAGTTAATGATCCTGAATAATCATAGGAATAACTTAAATATAAAACTATAGTTTTAAAATAAATACTCTTATTTTTTTTCTATCTCATCTATTTTATTAATTCTTACATATAATTTTGAAGAGAACTAAACAAAACATTGTCGGATGGATGTGTTCTCCCCAAGAAGTCTTCTAATTTTCCCCCTTCTAGTGCACTAGAGTTTCCTCATTGTTTTCTTCTATCAGTAACTCCATCATACAATGTGTCTCTTCATGTTTTTCGTTATTCCCCTTTTAACATTGAGGGAAACATTTGCCCTAAACATCCTCTCATTCTACCTAACCCATAATGATATACCCTACCTTTTTTCTAATGAGATGGTGTTATTGGTGGATTTGGGTTTTTTGGTTGAGAAAATTGGGTGCCTCAATTGCATCAATTTTGGGTTTGATCTCGAGGGTTTATTTTCATATTCAATGATCAGTCTGTTCATCCTCCACTTCTCTCTTATTTCATTTCCCACAATGCTCAAGATAATTTTGGTCAAGTGCATTGGCGCTCGAGGTAGTTTTGTTTTTATAGAGTACTCATTTCCTGCGAGCATCGATGCCAACCGGTTTCCTTAAACTTATATAGAGGGGTAGTGTTCCTTGCGGTGGTTCCCTCCATTGGAGTCTAAGATAATAGATAGTTGTTGTTTCCTCTCCTAGTAATGGCCTAGATGTTACCCCTATTTGGTCCTCCAACTTCTTGGTGTTGTTGCATTATCATTTTTTTCTATGCATTCATTTCCCACATTTTTTTACCTTAACCATTTTAATTACCTCCCCATAGAAGATTAATTTTCATTTATCATTAATGTAAATATTTTAAAATTTTGACTACACATGAAAATGTTTTCCACCACGGGATGACACCACCATATTCCAATCTAGTTCATATAGCACTGTTCTTCCCACCCAGAATATATTACTTTCCTAATATCTTTTATCCATACTTTCCCCAACAATATCATCTCTATCTTTGTTTATGTTTTTAGTGGTAATATATTTTTGTGGATGTCCCTCAATATGCAACGATGGTGCATGGTCTCTAGGAAGTGAGCTTCTGAGGGTGGATACTGTTATTTGAGAGAACTCTATTATGGGTGAATTAGAGTCTTGGTGTTTGGGGTGAGCATGATAGATTTTCAAGGGCATGTTATGGTCTAATAAGGAGGGTTTACTATGGTTGGTGGGTTCGAGAGTTATTTTATTGAAAATTTTAAATATTCTATAGGCATGGGATTTGGGAATGTTTTTGATGGCTTGACAAGGAGTTTTCATGGGCCCTTAGACATGATTATCTAGGAATGATCCTTGAGTAATCATAATTGGATGGTGATGTGTGAATTAGAAAGTAAGATTAGACCAGCCTATAGAGGCTAGGTTAAAGGATTTCCTATGGGTTTTGGTTCACCTTGTGGTACTATATGCATGTTCGTATTACTAGTTAGAGATTAGATTGGTGATAAGGAACCCAATAGTTTTGTTACTCAAGTGTGGTGGGTATATTGATGGGTTTAACATGCCATACCTTGTGTGATGGTGGATAAATGTAAAAGGTTAGTATATGAGTCTATATAATATGGATGTTTTGGATAGGGGAGGGTATGTTTGAGTTTTTTCCCCATGTTTTCCTATATTAGATCAGTAGTTATAGACTTGTGGATAACTGATAAATAGGGTATGAGATATGTTCTATGTAAAAAGAGAATATGCCCAATATAGATAGTAAACTATTATATTTTATAAGATTTGTAATAACATGATGTTAGGTTTGAGTTTTTCGTTATAACATTAGATAAATCATAAATCATATGTGATGGAAGGTGGGAATTAGGTGGAGGATACAACCCTGAGTGAGAGGGTAGGGTATAGACAAAGTACGGGGACCTAACATGAGTGAGAGAGTATAGGTTGAGTGTTTTTATGAGAACCTAACTATTTTATAGAGTATTAGTCATGTTTTAGGAGTAAGAATATTCATTGTGTGAGAGAGTATTGGCTGAAATTTGGTTGTGGGACCTAACCTTGAGTGATAAGGTGTTGGTTTGGGACTTAGTTATGGGATTCACCCATGTTATATGATGGTGGCATACGATTTTTTCAGAACCGTAACCTGAGTGATTGGATCTAGTTCAGGGTTTGTGGTTTGAGTTGGATTCATTTTTCTATATCATAAGAGGCATGGTTCACTAGACATGGTCCCACTATATATGTTTAAGTCTCTTGGTGTCATGGTTAATACACAATAACCTGATGTGACTATGTGTATGTTGTGTGTTTCTATTATTTTTATGTCATGATTATATATGTATATAATAACATATATTAAGGATGTGATAGTAAAACACTACTGATACTTTTTCTCAAATCCTGAACGGTCACCCAGGTGTATGTGTAGTCTTTGAGTGTAGTATATAGGTTTGGGAAAATCTTGCATAGGTTATCAAGAAAACGTTCCCATATAAGATTTTATATAGATAAGGAGGTGATATTTTGGGTTAGTAGATGATATTTTGTGTATATTTTGTTCGTTCAATGATTTTTTATATCTGATCAGCCTAGTGGGTTATCTGTTGGGATATATGAGATCTATGATCTATATTTCTCATTTATTATAGCATGAGTGTATATAATTTTTTATGATCTATTTTTGATATAATTTAATCTATGTGTACTTTATTATCTCTCTTGGATATGGAATTTTTATTTATTATTACTTATAGACTTGATATTAAGAGTATAGTCCCTCTATCATTGTTGATAGACTCTTTCCACTAATTGACCAACTATAGCATATTTAGGGGTGTGATTGAGGTTATGTGGTGCTTTATATTGAGTAATTTTGGTGAAATTCTATCTTGGGTGATATTTTAGATTCCCTTGTAGTGGTTTCACTATTATAATAGTTAGAGGAAGATGTAAATGAAACCTAAATTGATTTATCCACAAAATAAACATTTCTATTTTTTCTTTCCCCCCTCTCTTAATGAATTTGTCAATTAATCCTTATTTCATTCCAAGATAAAATTGGATACTTTTTCTTTCCATTATATTGGGGCTTCATTTTATTATCCTTTGAAAAATTAGGATTCAAGTGGCCCAATTCATTTCATATAGATTGTAATGTTATAAATTTTTTGTTCATTTACATTTGTGTTTATTTTGGTTCATTTTTTAATTACATTATTTACTATATTCTTTTAAAATATCTTGAAATATTTATTTGTTTTATCTTTATAATAAGTTTAATAAACTATATCATCAAATGAATAACTAAAAGAAGTAATAAATTCCTTAAAAGAAATACTATTTTTATTTTTAGGCTCACATATATTTATCAATTATAAGTCATATTTTAGAAAAAAAACCAATCAAAAAGTAGTGGGATGGTTATATTATAATCAATATGTATTTTTTTATTCTCTCTTTATGTGTTTTAGGGTTTAATTAGTAGTTTTATCTATTGATAGATCTCTCCCAGACTCCAACTCTTTACATTTTCTCTCATTCCCCCCTTACATAGATTGTATCATCAGCCCTCCACCTACTGTCTTTCTACCCCACCCATAATGTGGAACTCTGAAATTAGTCCAGAGTGATGGAGTACATGGTGGATTTGGTTTATATTTTTAGATGGAATTGAATGATAAAAATACATATTCATTTCAAAATTTGGTTGAAATACGTGATCTTTGACGTGCCTTTGCATACGATGGTGGTGCATGGACTCAGGGATGAGAGATTACTAATTAGAATTTCATTGGTTCTTAGTTAGGTCATGGTCGGTTACATTAGGAATTTTGAGGTAGATCATAGTGATTTTTTTTTCTTATCTATGGTTGTGGGATTGTTCATTTGTTATTTGGTATTTTACCTATTAGTGATTTGGTATTCCTGGACATAAGGTGTATTTTCATTAAATTTTTTTTTGTAAAAGATGTAGAGAACCAATTAGCTCTTTAGTTGAATGTTAAACTAATTTTTTTTATTTCTTTAGTGAAAAAATTATTAAAACTTCACATAGGAAGGTTTTTGAGGATTCGTTCAGATGATAGTTTATTTTACATAGTTTCTCCCAATATAATCATTTTACTCAGAATTATAGAAAACTAGTGGTGGATCATATTTGAAACCTTTGTATAAACATTCTAAAATATTTAAATTACAATAGAAACATTATATTTTTTATCCTGTATAGGTTATATATACCATGATGAGTTAATTGAAAACTCACCAAATTTTTTGATTTGTTCCAAATATAATAATATTTAAAAATATTTCGATTAATTAAAATATTTATGATATTCAAGAATTTTTTTTAAAACACATTTGATTGTTTCATTTAACATTTATACATTTTTTATGAATTTACCATAATAGTCAATTATTTAATAACTAAATTCATTACTAAATCATTTATTATAAAATTCCAATAGTTGTAATCATTTAAATTGAAATGAGATGGTCTCATTGGATTTGCTCATTTTTTTTCTCCTTAGTTATACATCATACAATGAATATTTCACTCAAAATTTTTATGTTATATGTCTTATAAGATATGTTCGGATACCAATTACTATGTATATAAAATATAGCGAATTCACAAAGATTACATGGGCCTTCTTTAATACTTATTGTTAGTTCATGTATGGGTATATAGAAGGGAAAAGAGGGGTGGGTAGGGGGTCATAGGGTTATTTTTCAACCATTAAAACAATAAATGATATAAAATTTATTGGACTAAATAAATAATGTGAAAGTTCTTGGTAGAAAGTATATAGAAATGAAAATTTTCTTGAATGGATAAATAATGGTTTTGAAAGACATAATTAGAAACAATAAGGAATAAAAAAGAATATAAACAAGTTATCAAAGGTATTTTACTTTGGTTTGGATCACATGATCCCAATCCACTCTTCAGACACTCAAACACAATGAGATGTGGTTATATATTAATAAATTCCTAAATTTTAAAATTAGTTTATAATTATATTATAATATTTATTTTTTTCATTGGAAAACACAAACCCGAAATTATTTAAATGGTAATAATAAACCACTTCCACAAAATTTTTTAAATGGTAATCATTAACCACTTACATCCTTTAATTAGGATGAGGTAAAACCAGTGTGCATGATTTTTGATTAGGTAAGCATAAGATAAATGTTCATATTTTAATAAAAACATAAATTAATATTAGAAATCAATTTAATACAATTTTAAAGGAATAAATAAAGATATGTATATTATTATATATATATATATATATAATTCATTATGAATCTCTATCTTTTTAAATTGATAATTATCTGATGATCATCTCCAATCCATTGAAAACATGGATCTTCACATGGTTTATATCTGATAATTGTGAAATATTTAATCTAAGATCTTGGTTTCCATAAATTATTCAACAACCTAGAACAGAATTTGTTGATATTAGAAAACATAAAATGTTACTATTTAAATTATATTATAAAATTTATTATAGATTTTCCATTTTTGAGACTTCTCCTTAGTAAATGAACTCATGTTCACATTTCCCTCATCGTCTACTCATACAATGAAGTCCCATGATGTTTTATGAGTTATCCTTCCAATTGAAATTATCTTCATTACTCTTTCTTTATCCACTAGTATATGAATCATTTTGTATGATAGTATTCATGTTTTAGTAATGTAAACTAGACAAATAAATTTCCACATTTCACATTATTAAGGTTCATTACAATATTTGTTGTAAACATGGGATTGTTTTTGATAAATATAAATAAAATAACCAATACAAGATAAATCATCCAAACCAAGATAATAATTTATTGAAAATAAAAAAAATAAAAGTTTATAGTCATGATAGATATGGTATTCTTAACTACTCCTATTTCATATTGCTTTATTTAATAACATTACCTTCAATTAACTATCTATGTTAACTTTTTTGAACCATTTTAATGAAATAAGTTTTCATATTTCTTAAACAAGTGGTTATTTCCTCAATTCCCACCTTGATTCATCAGCTTTATTGGATGAAAACCCCAGCTCACTCTTCATAATAATCTCATTGTATTCTAAAAAAACATATTCTCTATACAGATTTTGTACATAGTAGTCTAGTTCCCTCTTCATAGTATACTATCCTTAATTGCATAAAATTATTTATTTTAATGAAATAATCAACTAGAAAACATATAATGATAAATTAACTATATTTCATGATCAACCTTCAAACCATGATCTTTACTTCACAAAAAACTCTCTAGTATTATATAGTCAATTTTCCAATGCTACATTGTTGACTAATATCTTTTTCATAGTCAATTTAGTTCTAATCCAAATTTTATGATCTCTTTAATCCAAAATAATTGTTCCAAAGTATAATGTAATAAAATATATATAATATCATAATAAAAAATACAACCAATATTTAGGACAACATAAAATAATATAAAAAAACAATACAAGTTAACAATAAAGTATTATTTATATATCAAATTATATAAATATAATATTCAAAAAATAAAAGAAGTTAATATAAAATAATTTAATGTATGTGTTTTGTTTACAACAAAAAACAAATAATAATATGGCCATGGAGTCAAAATAATTACTATTTAGTAAATATTTATGGATAATATTTTTGATACATTTAATAATGAGAATCACTATTTACTCTAATTTCATAATTAAAAGACTCATTATTTTTTTGTAAAATATTTTTAATTAAGCAGTATATTTTAACATTTAATAATTACAAAAAAATGTTATATAAATTATTACCAATGGTTGTTATATGATAAATTTATTATATGATCAATGATTAATTTTTTTTCCTATGTTCATTAACTTATAATTTCTTCTTAAATAATTGAACAGAATTATTTAGGATAGTTTCATAATTTGACACAACATATTTAATATGGAAATGGTAACCCTATATATTTATACTAGTTATACCAGGTCTAGTTCTTTAGAATTAAGGGTCATCATCTCTAATTATTTATGATGTTTTAATTATTTTATGAATGGAATAAATTTTTGGGTTTTGGAAAATATGGAGCTGAAATAATGAAATAAATAATTAAAACATTAATATAGATTTAGGGATAATGTAGGTTTGGATGAAAGGTTTTGGTACATAGGGTATAGTAATATAGGTTGATTTATTATTTACTATTTGTTTAAATTCAATCTGATAATTTTATTTTTAATACCTCATGAATGAATTACTCTCCTTGGATTTATTGAGTGTATAATTATAAAATTTCTTGGAAACATATTTGGAACACTGAATCCCATATCCTCTAATATCCTAGTAAGATAACACTTATATTGAGAGTGAAATTCCTAAAATACTGGGCTCCACTGTATATGATTTCATCCCTTTAGGTATCATAAAATCCATCGTATGAAGATTTTACTCAATATAAGGGAGGGAAATGGAATTAATCAAAGAAAAGAAATGGATTTGAAAATAATTTCATGTTCTACGACCTCCAAACCCATGTAATATTCTCACATCTACTATATAATTTTAAAAAACAATTTGAAATTAACATGAAATAATTAAGAATACCATAAATCCTCCACCAGGTACAAGCCTTGCGTTAGTCACTTCAAATAGGGAAGTGAAACTAGATCATGGTGGAATAAGAAAGAGAGATACATATATTATGATTGGAATAGAAGTAGGGATGGATGAAGAAATGTGAATCACTTAAATTAAAATTTTGAAGCTCTGATTATAAGTGAAAAAAATTTAAAACTAAAAATAGAAATGAAAACTAAAGAAACAGTATCCCTCTAGCACAATGTAAAGGAAGGTACTTGGGAACCGATGATATTTTCCAATCTCCTAGGCCATGTATTTATAGGATTCAATCCTCTTCTAGGGAATCTTAAATGGTCCATTACTAGGAGTCATTTCACAGTGGGGATTTTTATGTCTTTAAAAGGTTGTTCTAGTATTAATTTCAATTAGAATAACCAATTCTTGGTCATTCCCAAGAGTTTCATGCTGAGAATAATGTTCATGATATTTAATGTTTGGGGGATAAATTTTTCTCATGGATTGTTTCATGTCCTATATTAATTAATGTTACACTTTTTGAATGTTATTCACGATTTTAAGGTCATTTTCCAATAGATTTATGATAGTTTAAACATGGTTCATTAGTTTTAATATTTGGAATTAGTCATTCACTCATCCTTCATCACATTACATAATTTTGATAATCAAATCATAATTTGTTAGATTATTTTCATTGAAGTATATCCCATATTTCTTATTTAATATTAATGTGTTGCACTAAACTACTTCACATCATGGCACGAAGTGTTTTCGTCCGTCTTAATTCATATTTTTTTTATTTTTTTTAATAAATTTGTTGTATCCTACCTTACAATAATAAAATAATTAAATTACATGAACATTAATAATTTAATGTCTAGAAAATAATGTTTTATAATATAATAATAATGTAAATTATGACTCCATCAATTCCTCAACACTCAGAACATTATTTTCCTCAAACATCTAATCTGAAAAAAAATTCAAAGGAATTTCATTCAAAAAATATTTAATTTTCAAAAAAATAAAAAAAATTAATTAGGAAATAAAAACTCATTATTCACGAAAAATTATACATTCTATTTCTCATTCATTAAAGAATCAAAGAAAATCCTTAATTTTACTTTTTATCCTTCAAAATAATAATACTTATCATTCCTTCAACCTTTATTTCTTATTTTGATATTAATGCACATGCCCAATGCAATCTACCTCACAATAAATTATTTTTACTCATCTATAAAGGTAATAAATGTAACTGGAATTTTTATCATACCTCAAGTACAAGTCACTTATCATAGGCTTACAAGGCATCTAACATCTACACTTCATAAAGGCAGAAATCAAAATTAATCATGAGGGATTTCCATTATGGGTATAATGTCTCTCAGGATTAGGGTAGGTAGGTAATGAATAAAAAGAAGCTCAAATATGCAGTTTTAATCATTATAATACTACGTGATATCAAAATCAAAGACTAATGAATCAATCCTATTAATTTAAACTCCTAACCCCAACACTCAAAGTTGGAATATAAAACAAGTAAGCATAATGAATGAATTTCCGACTCTTGATTTTTTCTTTTTAGTTTTTACATATCATTTTTTATTTCTAAATAGTTTGAAAAAATAGAAATATAATATACACCACCTAACCACATATGATCATAATTTCATCATTTTAGAAATGGTTATTTTTCATCCTCTAAAGTCAAAATAATTTTTTTATTTTGTTTTTAATTTTTTTTATAAATAGAGGCGAATAATGATTTACAATGAAAACATAGAATATCTGAAAATCTATTTATTACCCCTAGAAAAATTAATTACACCCCCATATTCCAAGGAAATATTTTCCCTGACACTTATTATTTTTAACATCATGCAATAAACTATTAGTAGGGTAAGAATAGATATTATAGGCTTGTAGTACATATCATTTTTAATAAGGTTATTCATAAATTCTATAAGAAAATATAGGATTTATATCAATTTGGGTCGATGGTTAATGGGATAAATAATAAAAATTCCTCAATAAAATTAAAAATGATTCCTTTTAGTCATTAGTTTGATAAGATATCGAGAAAGTTCTATAATAGAATATGACTTGATCACTTAAGAAATATACCATAGAAAGAAATGAGAAATATTTTATTCATAATTTTTCTCAGGGATGAAAATATAAGGGTTTTTATAATTAAAAATGTAAATTCATTAAACAACAAACTAATCCATATTAATTTTAGTATTTCCAAATAATAAAATCAAATAAAAATATCATTAAAAAATTCAACTCACGTAAAAAAAATAATTTTTTATAATTTTTTCCTTCATAATTAGCCTTACTTATTTTTTTTAATTTCAGTCATCTAACAATGTATATAGTGAAAATAAAAACATGGAATAATGATTATCCTAGAAACTTGTGTCTCTTAGATCGATACTAGAGTTCATGAGTTCAATATGGGGAATACAATTTTCATTTAATATTAGAAAAAAATTAAATTTATGAGAGTAATATAAATTAAGTAATTAAAAATCATACTAATATAATAATGGATATTAATATGGGTTTTACATGTACTATTTACAAAAATTATATTCTACCGCATGTTCCCAACATTTACTCCATTCACGATGTGAATTCAAATGAAAATGGGAATTTTGTCAAGTTTTTCTGGTTTGTTGATTCTTACACTTTGTTACAAGTTGATGGACTAGAAACATAAATCATGTAATTATTTAGAACATGAATTTTGTGTTAAAAAATATAGACATATTTGGGATGCATAATAAATTAGTTCAAAACTAATAATTGAAATTGAAAACTAAACCATTTTAAGGAAAATAAAATGATAATATTGGGTTGATCCACCATGGGGGCCCTAGATTTCGACTACCTCTAGAAGGGAAATATCATATATTATCCAATTTCTGATAGTGGGAGGAGTTTCACAGATTTTAACCACCACATTCTTTTTTTATCATCTCGTACTTTTTTTCAATAGGACTATATGAATAGAGTACACCAAAATTCGCCATTTGTAGTGTGGCACAAATTTTATGGTGGGGGTGCAATGAAGTATGGATCCTACTCCTTAATAATTTTACATGTGAAGCATCTTTTTCACTATCCAATCATATCTATATATGTGCTACATGAGTGGGATAAACAAAAGGGGAGTTGAAATGTAAATTTTTCCGAATAATATTTAATCTTGAAGAACTAATAATTTTTTCTCTTTTTGTACACAATGTGTGTCTTTAGTTTTTTAGGGAGATCCACTTATATTTTGTATTGGCATTCCTCAAAAAAAAAGTCAAAAAATTTGACAAGCTCCAAATGTTCCTCAAAATTCACATTTTCTTATTCATATTCCTCTGGGGATCAATAAGATTTGTTCAATTCTAAAAAATAAAATTAATTTGGAGTGATACTCATAAAATATTAAATGAAACAAAATGTTTTTATGTTTAATAAAGGATTGTATCCCTGAATTATTTCATCTTTGATTTCTTCTTCAGTGGAAAGTTACTCTTGGAGTTGAGTAGTATTATGCGCAGGTAGGTAGTTAGGATCTACAAATGGGTTTTTAACTCCACCACTATTATAGTTTATTTTTCTTCTAGTTCTTGAGTAAGGTGAAGTGGTGCCGATTTTTCTTCTTTGTAAATGGAGAGATTTCATTTCACATCATTATTTATCCAATAAATAAAATATTTATCTTTTAATTATTGATCTATTAGATATACACCATCATGTGTGTCTTTATCTTCACTATAATGATCCTTACTGGAGGTTTCGATTTGGATTGTTAGATGGTTAGGCTATTGTTGGTCCTCATATAAGACCTCAAATTATTGGATTTCCTAAAAAAATCATGAAAACAAAGGGTTCTTTACCTCATTCAGGATTTTGATTATCCATTAATGGATAAAAATATCTGAACACCCTTTTAACATGGATCTTTATATGTTCCATGTATTCTTGAACTTTATTCATTTGAGATCTTTTATAATCCATAATAACTTCATATTGTTTTTGTACCTTAGAGTTATTTTCCCCTGCATAAAAATCACTATTTAAATACATCATGGGAATAATTTTTTGTTCTTTTAAATTTTATTAAAATTAAATAAATCATTTGAAAAAGGCGTGACAATAAGAAAAAGGAATGAATGACTGGTTAGCACACTGACAATTATCCCAATTTTGATGCTTCTATCAAAGGGAAGTACAAAAGATAATTTGTTTTTTTTCAAGAATAGAAATATGGATAGAAAAATTCATCTCACCTTAGCAGCATCATAGTAAATCAATCACCAATTTCTAATTCACCAAGTTTAATCATTCTTTTTTGTTTTAATTATTTATTGAAATAAATAAACTTTTGTATTTTAGAAAATATGGCACTAAAATAATGCAATGAGAATTAAATCCTAAATAAATATAATGAAAGAATGTAGTTTATGAAATAAAGGTATTGGTCTTTAGGGTTCAGTAACATAATTTATTTTATAATTTATTGTTTTTTTAAAATTCAATATGATAATTCAATTTAGAAAACCTCAAAAGTTAATTTTTTTCCTTTGATTTATGGAATATGGAAATTTTAATTCACTAGGAAACCTATTGGAATGCCAAATACCACCTCTAAAAATATCTAAATAGGATAATACATCAAACCAAAGTTAAATTCATAAAATAAGAGACTCCTATGTATGTCGTTTAATCCCATTAGGTATCCTCAAATCCACTGTATGAATAATTTAACAAGTAGAAAGGAGGAAAAAGGATTGAATTTAAGAAAATAAATTGATTTAAAAACAATTATTTGGTTGATGACCTCATCAAATGTCCAATACTGTCACATCCACAAAAAAAATAATATAAAAACATCATATTAAAGTGAAAAAACTAATAATTCTATGAAACATCACCCAGGGAAAAGACTTTGGAAAGTCACCTCCTATAATAATGTAAAAAAGGGCCCATTATGGAAGAAATAGGAGAGAGAGAGAGACTAGGTTTGGTAGAGGAAGAGGAATGGAAGAAGAAAGTATAAACCCATAAATTAAAAGAATTAAATTTTGATTAAAATATAAAAGAAATTAAAAATTAAATGTAGAAACAAAACCCAAGAAGTATTACACCTATAATGCTGCGCAACGACAGATCCTCAGTAATTTAAGATATTTTCTAATCCCCTAGTCTTTGTATTTATAGGCTTCACAAAATCCATGGGGTGTTATAGATGTCCCATTAATGGTTTTTGGGTCATTATGGGGATTTTTAGGTCATCAAAATGTGTGTACATCATTAGTTTTCCCCAAAATCACCATTTTTTGGGTTTTTTCCCATGAGTTTCACACAATGAATAGTGTTAAAAAGGTGTAATATATGGGGGGATAATATTTTCTCACAACTTGTTTCATAACCTGTATTCCTTCAAATTACACATCATGAATGTCATTCATGATGTGTAATGTATTTTCCTTGTATATTTCCTTGTTTCATATTAGTTTTTCATTTTTGATATTTGGAATTTGTCCTTCACTTTTACTTCACCATTCCCACAATTTATATTATAAAATTATAATATTTTAGCATATTTTCTGTCATCTTATCTCATAATTCCATATTCAATATTATAATGTATCATCATGCCACTTTAAATCATGATGTATAGTTTTGTTAGTATTCTCAAATTATTCTTCTTTTTTTTATTATCAATTTTTTTATCCATGCATAAAACAATAAATGAATTATATGATAGTATGTTTTATCCTTTAATTTATAAAAAATCAAATTTTATTATTAAATAATCACACAAATTTTGACTCCTTTACCTCTAACACCAAGTAGGGTGGACATGAGGGAATCATCGGTAATCCCTCTACCTCCCTCAAGCTAAAACAAACAGTGGTTCTTTAGGGGTCATGATTTCAAGACAACTTCTAATTAATTGGATGGGTGATAATAAGAAAAAATATACATCTATGTGTCACTAATTCGATGGATAATTTAGAAATCAAAAGGAATACCCTCCCTAAATCCCACAATTAATCTCCATGTAATCCTATATATTGAAAATCCTCAACCAAAACATCTCTGGAGAATCCACTTTATCCAGGGGTGTGTCACATGCATTGAGCATAATGATTAATCACCATCCCTTAGGATTTATAACATCCATGATCTAGGATATAGACCCACTTGATAATTCATATTGTAATTAAAATCCAAGGAGTCTTAGTAATTCCCAATGGTCTCATGGTTTCTCCATTATAATCCTGAGAACCTCAGGCATTCCCAATGGTATAACTATTTTAAAGGAATCGTTGGAATCTTTGAAATTTAGGAATGTATTATATCATGAAATCTGATGTCGGATCCTAGGATACACCTCTAGAAATCCTCCTCTTAATCACCCAAAATGTATGTTATTCAATCATTAAATTCCCCACCAAAATACAATGAGACTAGACCTCAGACATCTTGGGAATCCTATGGTCTCATAAATATCAATAGGCGACTCCAGGGTAACCTAAGAAATCAGATCACTTCTAAGCCCAAAAGACGAGTCTCATGCATCTTGCGAAATAACATATCATATCAAATAATAAAATAAAAATATGATAATGTTTAATTGAACTCCCCAACCCATCCTCATCATCATATTATATTTGGGATTAAAAAATTGTTTGAGTTATAAGTGACACACAAAACCATCTCTAACCCAAGCCACACACACCCTCTTAGGGACATATATTTAATGGGAACTCATATGGGTACCCTTGATCATCACTACAATGGAAAAATACTACTCCAAATAATTGATTCCAAGTGGTCTATCCGGTCAATGTCATATGATCAACAAAAATTATGTTCTTCAATATTATCTAATTCATCTCACAACCTCATAAGACTCATGGGTATTTCACATTGGTGACATACTCAAGAAATTTCCCAAGGAATATCTATGTATATGCTCAATTCATTATTGTCAAATAAATGTAGCCCATCTCAAATATCCCAATGGATTTTCTATGTTTCCCACATGTGTCTCAGGGGTAATCACATAGCCTACTAATTCCATCCCCTTAAGATTACATAACACCCCTTATTAGTGTTTTACATGTGTATGGGTAAATTTTTATAGAAGACCATGGCCATAAGTGGCTGAGGAATCATGATAGTTCCCAATTTCCCTAATGTCCTTGAAGCATTACTCATTTCATTCCATACATTTTAAATAAGTGTACCAAATTAAATTAAAGTACAATTTTAATTAAATTAAAATTGAAATTTAATTAACCCAACAATGTTAATTAACCAATTATTTTTAAATAAACAGACAAAAAACCTCAGTGGTAAGACAACACATCACAAGAATCATAAATGAAAAGAAAAAATTCTATAGGTTAATCACTAAGGATCACCTACATCATATGAATCTTTTTCCACTTGAATTCTTGATCTTACAGCTCTCGTTAAGGCTCATCTATATATTACCATGCCCAATAGACATCACCCAAACCACAAGAAACTTTAAATCACTCCCAAAAGTTAATTTAATTAATTATAAATAACAAAAAAAATCAATTCCAAAATTTTTCCAAATTGGAATACATGCTGATGTGCTTATCAGTCAACCTAATTGCACGGAATCCACACCCAATGGAAACTAAAAGGTTTATATCATCCTCCCATACCTAACCCATGAAAAATACCCAACATTGACCACCAAAAATTAAAAAAATTAATATTATTAATGGAAAAAACATTAATAAAATTTCTATAGTGATGTAGCTCATCGAAATGGTGCATGGTGATGAACATACAATGTCTCTGGACATCATTTGGATTGGATGTATGAAATCCCAAATGTATTTGACTAATTCCACGATTCTCTTGTGGAATCATAATTAAAACCCTAAAAGTAGGAAACCAAGATAATGTGAATGGGTAGGGACACTAGGGAGGAGCACAATGGAGGAATAAACTCCCCAAAAACCTAGAGAAATCACACTCTAAATCACCAAATTATTAGGTGAAATGAAAGAGGGAGGAGGGGCTAAGCCGAATAGGGTGTGAGTGTACAAAGGATGGGTAATGTTTGCTACCACTTTAAATTTTCAAGGGGGAAAATTGTAAAAATACCATTTCTAAAGAGAATAACTATTTGGTTCCACTTTTTACCAAACCATGAACCAATTGTGTGGTATGAACTATCCCTGTGAATCCCTCTCACATGTTTAGTCAGCATAATTCTAAACCATTTATTGAACATATAAATTGGAACTATCGTGTTATGTAATATGTCCCATGGTTTTTATAAAATACTATGAAACCATTGCACCCCATCCAAGATCCAATTTACCTCACATGGTAAACTGTCATACCCCTCATGGTTAACTCTAAATTATTCATTGATAGTTAAACTTAATCATTCAATATGAAAACTAAACTGAAAATCGTCTTGCGTTAGGGTACCCACATTTTTTTTATTAAACCAGAAAAACCCAAATGTCCACCCTGTTTAGAGTTCTCTGAATCCACCAAAATTCAACCCAATGCTACTGATACATTTCCAAACACCAAAAACACTTATCTGGCCTCAAATATTATCTAAAACCATCACTTTAAGATGTTAAAATAGTTAAAATTCACTTTCAAAACCAAATTCTAAAAATTATCCATCCACCAATTGAAAACTCATGACCCTTTTTGAATTCCAATGCCTATGTGGAATTTGAGGCATTACGAACTCCTCACCATAGCACTTAATTTCCCAATGATGTCTCATAGAGAATTATATCATTGGTTTTGACTTACTCGAGACATCAACATGAACCCAAACATCAATGATCTATTTTTAAATTTCAAACATTCTCCCAAGATAATAATCCATCATAATGTGAAAAAACACTGAATCCTTAGATAATGATCTATATTCACATTGAAATAACAAAATGGCGTCAAAAAAATCCATTGAACATGAGAAAAATATGTTTCTTTATCATATTGATCATCCATCCTATAATGATATTCACTATAAGATTAGCTCATAATGGCCGATTCTGATCCAGGAAACTTCTTGTCATCATAATCTCTTGTCTAACTATAATTCAAGTGTCCTAATGACTCACCAAGTGCAGTTTCTGACTCACTATATCCACCATAGAAAAAAAAATATTGTTAAACATTAATATTATTTATCATTATTTAAATATAGTAGAAATTGTAAAATACCCATCATCTAAGCACCATTCTAACCACATAAACATTTCCATGAAAATTCCCATCCATAAGCTAAAACACATCCATTTTTTCCATGGAAGTTCACCAAGTACAGTTTCAAGATCACTAAGTCAAATTATATTCCATAGAAACAATCATACCACCTCTAACCAACCTATCCCATGGAGTCATAGCTTCATCCCTCCATGCATCATGTAACCACCTGGTCTCAATTCCCCTACTGCCAAAGGCACCCCATGAAATCCCCAACATGTCCAACAAAGACACTACCTGACCTTTGAAGAAATTTCATTGTTCAATACTTCACTAAAATCAATTATCCATCATGCCATACCATACCATGATCATAAAAAAAAATTCAAAAAAGATATTTAGTTCATATAAAGTTATCTCATATCTAAAACTAATACTCGAGATTCTTCTTGCATCGCATCTGAATCCCAAATATAGTATTTACATGGGACCACACAAATTGGATCCAGTTACTCACTATTATATGAATTCCACCATAATCCTCTAATAATAAATTCCACACATCCATGACCCTAACCACCCAGGGTTGTATTACAATAACTTACACCACACTTCATACTCTAATAGTGTATATTTAATTCCACCACCAGTTCAAAAATAATTTTTTTACAAATCCCATTTCTTGCCCATCACCGAACTTAATTGTCAGACATGGTAAACAACATCATACTTGAGAGATAATAAGAAACATTTTCCACCACCTATTACCTTCTAATGGGTATGATATTTATATAATCCTCCAAAATTTCATCAATAATGAGGGTCATACACTCCAAAAGCCTATAATGTATAACCCACCATACTACTTTTGTATATAAATCCTTGATTGTGATTCCCAATGGATCTAAACACCACATGTGTGTCACTACACCCAAGTCACACTAAAATAATTTTCATCTAAAGCCATTATCCCTCATCATTCTCACCATTGTATCCAATGTTAAATTAAAAAAGTTACACAGACATGTAGTGTGTGTTACCTCGATCTCTTTAATAATCAATGGGGGTACACACACATAAAACCCAGTCACTAAATTGAATAACAATAAATTGAGTCATATGTAATATAAACTAGGAAAACAATTCCCTAAGACATGTCGACACTATTTAAACTGAGCTCCCTTCGAACTCCATTTCAAAATCAGGCACATCACTTGTACCTCAATTTACCTCACAACCACCACCATATGAAATCACTCTAAAACTACAGTGTCTACCCATTACCTCACCACACATGAATAGCACAACAAATAAAAAACCATAAGGTTATTAAACCTACTGATCCTTTCCCCACAAACCAATCCATGATACAACATGAAAAGTACTCCTGATGTTTTTCTAGGGAATATTAAGGCATCTCCATGCCTGTATTCCTAAATACTTGGTAACAAATCATGTGAACCATATGTTATGTAAAATCACCAACCCATTATTCCCACTTCCATGGAAAACACCAAAACCTATGCTAAATCCTATCGCGGGTCACCCTCAAACATCTCTTCTCACTAACCCACCTTTATATTGATTCTCTCCATAAAAGCCATTGGTTATAACCCCTATCCCAAAAATCTCACAAATACCTTAATCTAAGGGCAACAACCTCATTACCACATAATAGCACCCAAGAAATCCATCATGTAAAGAACCCAATAAAGTGTCCCATATATTTTACAACATATTTAGTGAATAACTTCATCCAACCTGGGCTCTAATTATCACAGTGAATCCACCCACCAAACTACTCCCTTGAGAATACCAACTCACAAAAATCCCCCACAACAACTTATGAGATGACCTATGTAAAGTATTTATTTTCATGATGTTTAGATAAATAAAATTTCATTCCATGATATAAAGGAAATAACCATATAGGTTCCCACTAACATTTTAAATAACCAAACATACTAGAAATATTCAACCGACATCACCTTATAATTATACATGTTCTACGAACTACAACTATATGGTTCGATTAAGTAGAAATCCATTAAAATATATACAATAAAATTCCAAATAGGATGTTACTACAACATTAATTGACCAAAACTGATCAATAAAAACCCAATAGGGTATTCCCACTAAGGAACCACATGTATAACTGGCCTACTAGGGTCACTTTAGATCCTATAAACTAAGAGACTATCCCATCTTCCTTGAAAATAATATCACCATTGATCCACATGAACAATTATCATAAGAAAATAAATATAAAAGTTGGTATTACTGAGTAGAATTTCACCAAGTAATTATATATTAAAATATCATATGATTAGTTTCTGAAAAATTGAGTTGTTTAACCTCTTATAAGTGAAAAATCACACTAGCAGGTCCCTACATGGCATGTGAATCCTACATGACAACTAATGATACACGATACACCTCTTTCTACTTTATGGAAAGAAAAAATCCAAAATAAATAACATTTTTCAGTGACCATGAGTGATAAATCCAATAGAAATCATAAATCTCAAACATCATGTCTGTTACACAAGGTGAAAATCGTATCAAACATATCATAAAAACCCATAGCATCAATCCCATCTCTAGAAACCTTGAATTACTACCAAAAAAATGTTCATGACACACCATCCTAGTATTAATCATAGGCTATGATAAATTCCTATATTTCTTGGATAACATATCCCAAATAGTAATAAAAATGAAAAAAATGCTCTAATACCATGTTGTAATGTCCTGCCCAGGTTAACTATGAAAAGTAGTTGGAATTGACTGATGTGTGACCTTAGAAATGACTCCTTATACCCAAAAGGCTTCCAACTAGTAACATGAGTCTATATAGATTTTATGGGGAGGTTATACCCCATATATCATAGCGTGAAATCCTAAAATAAAAAATACAACTCATTTTTCAATAAAAGCATCCATCCAAGTGTACAAAAAGAATATATAAAATTAAAATATCAAAAATAAATGAAAATATTGACATGTAAGAATATATGTTCAATATTTCATTGGGATGATCGCATATAAGAAAATATGGATACATAAAATTTTCGAGGCTCTGCTTTGTCTCCAATTAATACCTTATCCATATCTCCAAGTCCCACTTGAATTGATCTTGCTCAAACTTATAATACCGTGCACCAATACAACTTGGGTCTGCATCAAAGTGAGAGTATTCTCAGGTACAATAGTATAATTTTACCCTAATAAGTGTGTATGTAAATATCATTTAAGGGAACCAGCAATATGGTATCATAATATAGAAACAATGTAGTTATTTGTGCACGTAAAATGCATTGAATTAATCAATTAATTACTAAGGAAAAAATAAATAAAACAACCCGAAACACTTGCATTAACCCAATAAAAAAATTTTATCTGAGCACATCATGATGATATTTTCAGTCAATAAATAAGCTACACAAAGGTTATATATATATATATCATTAGAATAAAAAAACCCATCATCGATCCATAGGATTATAACCCTTATAGATAGTATCTACATTGGGAAAAGAATAATTGTCTCTGAGCATGAGCATCACCTCAGGGGAATATATATCCACACTATAGTGATCCCATGATAATATATCTATCACAAGGAGTTATGGAACAAGGGCATCACTAAGAATCCCACATACATAATCCCTCTAGTTTAACCCAATGGTAGTACCTAGGTGTTCTCAATGTCAGGACAACATCTAATTCATGGGAGGTGGAGTACCTAGTATATTTTATAATTCCAGACATGACTAATTCCTTGGTGAACAATTAAATCAAATGTAATACCCTCCCTTTACCCCATGTTCAATGTCTTGGTAATCCAATATCTCATGTCTCATCAACCAAACCATAAATGGGGATTCCACCCTATCCTAGGGGTATCATTAGAATTGATCAAGGGGATCCAATATTTTCCATTGGGATGTCAAAAATTAGTGCTCTAGGGTATATTCCCATTTGATACCTTATAATACCATTAAAATCTCATGATTACCTGGCATTCACAATGATCTTAGGGTATCTTTATATAAATCCCAGGCACCCCAGACATTAATAATGGTACCAATTTGTTAATGGAATCCTTAGAATCACATGCATTATTGAATTAATTCAACAATGCTATCCAATGATGGGTACTTGTAATGAACTCTAGTAATCCACCATTGTGTCACCCATAATGAATGTTAGTAAAACTAGGCATTCTCTCTCAAAATATTATGAGAATGGATCCTAGAAATCACTAGAATCCCATGGTATCATATATCTCAATAGGTGATTATTGAGCATCCTGGATAATAAAATCAATTATAGGCCCAACGACCATTTTATAAGTTACTTGGGAAATCATATATCATAAAAATAAAAACATTAAAAATTTAAAAGGGATATAATAATACGTAATACTAATATCATCATCCCATCCTTTTAGGGTATAAATATTGGTTTATGTTCTAGGGGACAACCACAACGATCACTGCCCATATAAAAATACACCCTCTCAGGGTCATCTCTTGAAGGGGAACCCACAAGGGGGCCCTATATAATCCCTATAGTGGAGAAATACTACTCGAGGTCCCCGGCCATAACTTCTTTATCAGGAAAACTCCCAACTCCCAAAGTAAATCACATCCTTCAACAACATCCAAGTCATCTCACAGCCTCAAAGGATTCAATGGTACACCAGAATAGTGTGAGTCTTGAAAGATTGATCAAGGGCCATATCTATGTCTAGGTTCACTCTATACTTGTAAAATAACTAGAACCTATCTATAATCCACCTATGGTTTATCCAACTAAAACACACATGTACAAGATGTCCTCACATGACATACTAGGGCCCTCCACCTTAGGTCATTTCACACCCCCTCTTGGTGGTGTTAAAGTGTAAGGGTTTCTTAATAATCTAGGACTCAACCCTTAATGTCCACGGTGTTAAAATAGTGAACAAGTTCCTAAGTGTCCATTTCATTTTAATCATCTCATTCTAGACATTTTACATATGTCTACCAATTTAAATTTAATTACCATTTATTTTAAATTAACCAATTAATTTTAACTACACCAAAATTAGATATCAGGGGAATAAATACTCATAAAAATTGTCATTAAAAATGAAAATTATTAATAGCACAAATAACAAGGACCACCAAACTCATATGAATTCATTCCCTCATTAATTCATGGTTCAAAATCTTCTACAAAGACTCATCTAGATATGCCCATGCTCAACGACCATTTCCCAAACCACTAGTAGTCATAAACCACATCCAATGACCAATTTAATTAATTAAATTCAAATTATAGTTACTTAAAAAAATTTAAATTCAATTCCCTATATGATTAAAATTGATATACACTCCAAAAAGATCACTGTGTTACCATGTCACACTAAATCCACACACAACGACACCCAGAAGTTCCACCTCTTCCTCCTGTCCGGAACCCTAAAAAATTACCCAACATGAACCACTGAAATAATTACACAATCTTATTTAATTTGTGGAAAAAAATACATAAATTTACAATGATTATATACCTTATTTAAATGAAATTAAATGATTAAAAAACATTTTCTTATGAAATCCTTGAGATAGGCTGTACAAAAACCCCAATGTATTCATATGATTCCTGTATTATCATGTGGAATTGGAATAAAAACCCCCAAAAGATTAAAATAAGATGAAGAGAAAAGTAAGGGGAGAAAGGGGTAGGATAAAAAAGGAGGGTACTCGCCCAAAACATGAAGAAATTACACCAATAATAACCCAAATATGGGGTGAAATGTAGGAGGTAGAAAGATTTCAATTGTATTGGGTGAGTCTTTATTTAGTATAATGTAAAAGGGTATCCCAAATTAAATTTTAGAAGTGGGAAAAGTAAAAAATTTACCATTTTAAAGAGAATAATGTTTTACCAAACTATGTGTCAACTATGTGGTTGGCTCTATCAATGTGAATTGCTCTCAGGCTGTAGGCCCACACGGTTTAATAAACCATATGTGAACAATGTGAATTATATGTGAACTAATATGCAATATATCACATGATTTATATGAAATTATGCCAAACTATGAACAAAACCCATGGTTCTTGATATTTTGAACAATTTTTTTTGATATCATTCCCAATTAACTCCCAACCATGCATTGATTGTGCAACTTAACCATTATCCATACAAAATCTATTTGAACTAATATTTCATAAGGTTACCCACACAGTGTTCACTAAACTATGTACCAAAATCCATTCACCCTATTCAGAGTTATCCAAGACCTATGAAATTCAACCAAACACCCCCTGAGACTTTCCTGAACACCTAAGGCACCCCTTGGGCCTCAAACTATACCCAAAATCATCACTTTAATATGTTCAAACTCTCAAAATTATCTTCTTAATCCCAGTTGAAAAATGACCCATACAATAATTAAATATTCATGTTACTTCTCAAATTAAAATACATGTGTAAGATCTGCGTAATTATAAACTTGATCAATGTTTTAATAATAAAAATCATATCATAATTTTAAATAATAAAAACATACCAATGCATGGATTAATAGAAAATTAATAGTTTTAAAAGATATTATCATAAACAATGAAGGAATATGTTTCCATGTCAATAGTTTTTTATATGTAAATTGAATTTTATGGTTATCAATGTGAATACTCATCAATTAAATAATTTATTTTTGGGTATTTATATAAAGGGTTCATAGTAAAAATAAAATCCATGACTCAACGATGATTCATTAAATATTAATGATCTTATAAGGAATGTTATTGCTGGGGAAAAAATAATATTATCATTAGATGATAATATAGTATGGATTATAAAAAGGGAATAAAAATATAGTAATGGAAAAAATCCTATCTTAAATACCCAAATTTTTGTAAATCCATGAAATATGAGGAAATAAAAAAAATATTTAACAGGAATGTGGGAAAGATAAATATTTTTATAAAATAATTAAATAAAATGATTGTTAATGTATCTGTCAAATGTATCCTTGCTAAATAATATGAAAATGACTCCACTAAAAAGGTGGATATTTTTAAAAAATTACAGGACATGTGATCTTTTTAAATTACGAAAAATAGACCAAGTGACCCCACCCCCCAATTACCTGAAATTAGTTATTCAGACCCATGCCTTTACTTTCCTCTACATGGATATATAATGATAATGGTAGATAGACATTATAATAATGAATTTAGAGGGAGTATATAACACATGATAATAATAACTCAAATAGAAACAACAGTATTGGAAATCCAACAATACTTGAATAAGAAACTAAACATGGAAATGAATGATACATAAGTACTTCAAATGGGAAAAGAATAGGTAGATAATTAATTAATTCCTTACCTTTTATGAATCATTTCATCAATATGAGGAATAATCCAATTAGTAACCTTAAAAACATCAAAGAGTTATACATGAGACAGATTATGTGAGGAGAATCATGCTAGGAGTCTTTTGAGTGAAGATATTTTTGTAGATGGGGAGATATTTATATTGAAAACTGAAAAATAAATATGTAACAATTAGTTAGAAGTATGTAATCTTGATATTACAATATTTTTATTTAAAAACTAAAAAATAAGTTCCCAGCCATATTTTTTGACATCTAGACCATGATATTTGATTAAATACTTTTTTCTAGAATCTTAAAACCCTCCAAACCAAATGAAATCATTTTAATAAACTATAAATTAAACCTAATAAAAAATTAGGTTTCCAATATTATAAAAAACATTATATTATATTAAATTTTAAATTATGGTTGGGAGGGTGAGAAAATAATTTGGAAATTAGAATATACATATTAATCCATTAAAATGATAAAACCTATCTATTAAATATATTTTATATCTTAATAATGTTTTACATTACACAATATGGGTATATCATACTATAATATTCTACTCAAATTAAATTTTCCAAAAAAGGTATAAAAAACTATGCATTACCAAATATCAACACATATATTCTAAATATCAAATCCATTTTCATAAAAAAAATATCCACATATTATTAATTAAATTATTAAAAAATATTTATGAATATAGTTTATAAGTGAAATATGTTTTTTAGCAACTACATTACTATTCCAAGGATCACATTAAATTTATAATGTCTAGATTATCCATTTTTTATTCTTATTGTATGATAATAAGTCTATTAATATGAGAAACATAATTTTAAAATGAAAATTTTAAATAATTTATAAAATAGTATCTCAATGTAAAATATGTTACATGATATTTTAATAGAATTAATATTTTGAAAAAAAATAATTTGGAATAATATGTGAATTTAATGATGATGATATAAAAAGTTATTTACAAATTAAATTCATTGTTTTAATAATAACTTATTAGGAATACTTTACTATTACAAAATATATATTACAAGGTGGATAATTTTATTATAATGACTATACTAATATTAGAATGAACATAATACATCTTTAATGAATAATATTTTAAAATAACACTAAAAAATTAAAAAATTAAGTTTTTAGATAAATCTTTATTTGTAAAAATAATCATACAATTGATACAAGATATATTATCTTTTTTTTAAATAATTATTATTCTCTGAAATATATATAAAACATGGGAAATACCATTAATAAACATGTTCTACAAAACAAAATCATTTTAAAACTTTTTCAATAAATATTTCCCCTAATAAAATATATAAATAATATATAGTGGTCTACTTAAATGTATAATAAATCTTTAGTAATTAAGAAATTCATGTTTCAAGGAACCTTTCCATTTGGTGAGTCTATAGATCTACTTTTGACTTAAAGGTGGATATTATTCTCTTTGAATATATTCATTGTGGTATAATTATTTTATCTTTAAAAGTATATATTAGTAGTTTATCACCTTGTAAGAAAAAATGAAAACTGGAGGGCATTAGTAAAAATAAAAAAGAGAAAAAATTCATCTTAAGGGGATATTTTATGGAAGGATTACATAATTTATTTTTGGAGAAATATTTTCTATTCATGTTGCATATCAATTTGGATGAATATTTCCAATAAACCATAAAAATATCTGATTAATATATTATGAAATTTGAGATAGCTTTACTCATTTAACTAAATATTCTATGTGATTTTTCATTGATTTTAAAAAATAAAAATAAAATATTTTTTAATGGTTTGAAATACAATATTCATAATTAATTAATATTTTATGTGTTTAAATTATATGAAAGGACATTATAATTCACTTGAAAAATGAAATTGTAATTATAAAATTTCCAATGGTCTTAGGTGAATATATCATTATTGAGATTGGAGAGATCATTATGGAAAGCTAATTGTGGTGTTTCAAAAGAATATAAATTCATATAATTGAAGAATAAAGATCTCTTGAGAATAGAACATTGTTTTATGATTTTGTTTCCAGAGCCTCTATAAGGAGATTCAATTATGTACATGATTTCTATTTCATATTGTATATTTTTTATTATTTATTTGATTGATTTTATATCTTTTGATGAAAAATATATTCACATTCAATAAAAATGACTATGAATAAGTTCAAAATTATATTGAGTTATTTTTTGATTATTTTAGAAGTGTTTTTAAGGAATCAAGAAAGCATGTCAAGGAAAAAACTACCATGCCATGGAAAGGCACAAAATTTCTCTGTAAGGTTATTAATTTTCTATAGAGAAGTGGATTGAGTTCATATATAAAATTCCAATATATAAGGAACCGATTCATGTAAAATATCACCATTCCATGGAATGGTAATATAAAGTTGTTTCTAGTAGTCATGGATGAGGAAGATAGATGAATTTTTAATAAAAATGGTTTGATGTTAAATGTCATTACATGGTTAAATCTATGGTTATGAGGTTATGGTTTCTTATACTATTTATAAGATGAAGATAAATATGACTATTTCACGATAGGCTATACATTTTTGTTTTCTGAGTTAAACAAAAAATAACCGTGTAATGATTTATATTAAAATTGTTGTGGTATTTTTTTATATAGGATTTTCAAGATATATAAAACATTAGGATTGATAAATAATGGGATGAAATATTTACAATTATTTAAAGTGGATTGTATTTAATTATTTTTCTCTATGCCATGGTACAATATACCATGTTACTGTTAATATATATTCGGTTTAAATATATTTTTTATATCTCATAAAATTAAGAAAATATATAGATTTTTTTGAATGCATTAATTAATTCGTAATGGAAATTTTTGACTAAGAAAAGAAGGAGAAACACACATGACATTATCAAAAATTCATTGTGGGAATCGATTTGATATTATTCATTGATGGTACATTAAGAAACAAATTTTTTTGGCACTAGCTGCGTAAAAGAAGGGTAAAATTAGGGAAAATTAATGTTTTCCACTATATTGAGGTCTTAGCATTATATATATCATGAAAGAACATCATCATCAAATTGAGGTTCACATATTCAAGAAATAATCATGAAACAAATAAAAATTACATCTCATTTTATTTTAATTCAAAACACATTTAGCTCATCATTAGTGATCCCTTCTTGAAGGAACGGATGTCGAAACCACATAGATCATCCAAATTATATTTTAAATATTACTAGACTATCATTATTAAATATTTGGGTGATACTATAGAGATATTATGCCACTTATGATGTTATCTCCATCCCTAAAGAACTATTTTGTTGATCAAAAAATGTTATTGGATTGTTGTGCCAGAAAGACCTCTTTCACACTCTATGGATTAAAAGAGATTTGAGATAAGCTCTAAAATTTATGGAATTAATAGCATAATAAAATTTGGCCTTTTCATGGTTAATATAAGTGGGATTAAACTTAACAAAATTACACCTTTTCAACTGAATATGTTTACCTTTCTAAATAACCCTTAGACACAAATTATAACATAGAGGACATGTCAAATACATTATAAATATTTTATCACTTACATATAACATCAAAATAATGTTACATGGTCAAATATGAGTTATTAATGTAATTTATTTCTCCCAAAATATTATACTTAATGTACCATGGATAAATAATATGTATTCCAAAAATAGTTTTCCTAATATTCAATTAATAACTTAAAAATTAACTATCTTAATATATTCATCACTTATTTATCTAAAATCAAATAACATTGAATTCATATATTTCTTATTTTAATTAAATATTAAAAATTTCCCAACCCTCATCATGGGGAATATCTTGTGATAAAATCAAATTAATTATAATTGGTTAATCATTTGAATTAATATTTTATATAACCCTCTAGGTCCTTATGTCAATGGAAGTGAGCATCACTAATAGAATTTGAGAAGAGTCTAGAGACACATCAATGTATCTAAGGAGATATGGTTTAGTCATAGAATGTAGAATATCCCATGATGATTATCCATGTAATATAATATTTTTTCTAATGATATATTATAAATCATGATGCATACATAGTGGAATCATCCTTGATTATTTATTTATATTTTAATGAACATTACGAAAAGATGTACCTTCTTCAACTACATCCATGGATTTAATATGGGTACTAAATTCCTGATCAATTCACCCCAAGATATATCTTGTAATATAGAAGTTTAAAATCCCATACTGATTATTCCATTAATTCGATAACACTAATGATGAACACTGATAATGATATCAAGTTGAGAAAACAGTATATATTCTCATTGATATGAACTTCTAATGACACCCAAAACAAGTGGGTTTCATATTGGAATATTGAAATTAATGATATTAGTTACTTAATACAACTATGTGATGACTTTAAGAGTAGAATTCTAAATAATTATGATCTCATAGGACCTGATTGTTCTACATCATGTCTTTCTCTAATGTATGATATATCTAGTCTATATGGCACATGTTTAATATCACAATCCTAGTATCTATATATTCTCTTTATTTATATAAATCATTATTTTTTTAATAAAACCATTATTCCAAATAAATTACTATGTAAATAGTGTATATATAATTAATATCATTTTTTTGTAATATAACACCAAGTATAATGCTCAGAATACATGATATAGTAATTGAAATGTACTGCATAAGTTGGGTCTAGGGTACCAAATTCTATAACACTCCCACTTACAATAGATCCAACCTACTTAAAATAAACTTGTTACCACTCATGTAAAAAAATAATTTTTTTCCAGATTTATGAATTTAGTTGTCAGAAATTTAATGTTTTATTCCGTGGATACTTTTCTATCTGCAACTTCACCTACTTGAGTAATAAATCACTCATAAGTTGATATCATTAAGTAATAAACTTTTTTTCTTTATCATAACCATGACATCTTGGGTTTTTCCATGTTTATAATCTTATCAAATTATATATTATTATAATACATTTCATTCAAGTTATGACTCCCATAACTTTAAAAAATCAAGATGTATTTGATATTTCATCTTTTACACTATCAAAAGCCATAACAGACTCAATATTTTTAGATATATCTACCACTAACTTCAATGATATCCTCTTACTCATTTCTTTATCCTAAATATGATATTATATTAATTTATATATAAAAATAATAGTTTTATATCTCCTTTATAACTACTTTTCCTTTCTATCCAATTATTAGATACATATCCCTTTCACATTCTCCAATACTATTGGATAGTTCTGGTTATTATATATACAACTATCCTAGATTTATTTGATATTTATATACCACAATGAATGTGTTTTCAATATAACATATTTTACATGACATGGAATATGTTACAGATCCATTATTAAAGCATATGGAGTTATACTCAACATATTAATATCCTCATATGTCTTATACATTTCTTCTTATATAGATTTATTTCATGTGTCATTGTAAGTAACTCATTCTCAAATTATTCCGCCTTGTATTTTTCAATAACATGTTTGTATATATCATTTGAATTGGTCCAAAAAACCCCATAGATTTACCATAGTAGAACATGTTCTATATAACATGGGACCGTACTTTAAGTCATTATATAAAAAGTTTCTTTTTATGTTGTCTTATATGTCATTTAGAAGAATAAGTTTTCTGTATATGTTATCAACCATATCATTCTAAAAAAATTCAATTCTCTCACATAACTCTTGTAGACACCCAATATACTTTCATTCCAAAATAATGTTATATGATTACAATGATTTTACTAATATGTAAATGGATTTCTATAAATTGTATTACTTATTAGCATTCTCTAGTACCAAGAACTTTTTTGGTTTCATCATATAGGAATCTTCTATAGAGTTTCCTAAAGGATTGTGGTGTAGAAGTCCAATTTCCATTATAATGACCAACAATGTTCCAATGACAACTAGAATTTTAATATATGTTATAATGATGGCTTGGTATAACCAATAAATACTTTTTGGTACTATGATTGTACCGCCCATGTATAAATTCTATTAAATACCAACCAAATTATCTACATCGATTAGAGAAAGTACTAAAATAGAGAACTAAATTTTGGTACATGGAATACGTTTATGAATTTGAATAAACTTATCCAAAATAGATATTTTCATCATACTACTACTCGTAGAATTCAATATTCTTTTTTAATAATATATAACCTATCTTGGTGAATATAAAACCACTATAATGGTTTTAACATTCCTATATAGTATGCGTTTCTAGAACATTCCTTTTCCATGAAATCTTATGGAACTTCTTACTATTTCAATTATTTTCTCATATCAATACTTGAATTTAACCAAGTCAATATTTATCTTAATATATAAAATAGAGACATAGACCCCCATATATAAATATAATCTTTCCCATGAATATTGTATTCCTACCTCATTGATTTATATAATATGCTTCGAAACTCTATGGATATTTAATTGTGATGTAATTTTTGTTTTTATAGATTTTTTTTCATGAAATATCCATACCAAATAATTTACATCTAAATATATGAATTGTGATAAAGTGGATTTATTTCATTTTATAACTCATATGATATCCATTTTTCATTATAGTTCAGATATAGTTAATGATTATTGCCACTATTTTTTAGAATCATGTATAAAATGGGATAATGGAAGACTTTAAAGTCTTATAATACTCATCATCAGTCCTTCCATTTATAGCGTAATAGATATAATGTGTATAATAAAACGTGAGATTAGAAATTAATCCACTCTGCATTTTTCTAATCGATGAATGATTGGTTATGACATACTTTAAACTACCCACACCGATGATCTAATATCTTTTACTATGTGTATTTAGTTCTTCACTTAGCATTCCTAAAATATATAAAAATAATCCAACGAGATATATGAATTTTACCTCTATATTCATTTTATAATAATTCATATCATCAAGATGAAATTACTCTGGAATCCTTATGGATCATCTTTATTTTAAAAGGATTATTTTCCTAAACTGAAATTTATTTTATCATACCTGGGTATGAGTGTTATACTTTATATTCATAATTTATTTTTGATGGTTCAAATAAGATTGAATTATTATTTTAGTTTGAAACACCACAAAAAACATTCATTCCAAAATGAAATAATTTATCATTGTGTCCAATGGACACATAGAATGATTTTTTTTGGAAATACACAACACCAAATAAACATTTAAATAAAATAAATCAACTTGGTGCAAAAAAAGTCATGTTCCTTTCATTGATGACATTATAATAACACTTTCACAGCTTCTTAGAGAATTACCTATACATTCTTTAATGTTACTGACGATCCATTATTTCTATATTTAGATACATATATTTAGATCACATATTTTATATAATAACCATGAATTGAAACAAAAATATTATAATTAGTGATGAATATTCATGAATTTATAGCCTTTTCAAGCTTCTTCTTCTATATAATGCATTTTTACTGACCATTCTTGCCACATGAGAATATAATATCCTATTATTTGATTCTATCCTACTTTATATTTAATTTCTTATAAGGATTCTTCAAATTTTCCTCTATTTTCATGCTTTCCATTTTCATTTTCTCCTTGTAATCCATGTTATTCACCAAAAGAACAGAAGATTTATCTTTATTTTTGTTTTCATATTCATAAAAAACCGTACCCAAAAGATATCAAAATATTTTATTCATACTATTCATTTTATAATTCAAAGTGAATCTAGAGTAACCAAGTGATAAGTATATGATAAAAATATCTATGAAAATATTTTGATCCAATCAATATCCTCGATCAACTTAAATATATGATGACCAACCATAATTTCATTATTCAATTTAAATGTGTTCCTTGTAATCATAATCTCCTTTATATATGGATTAAAATTATCCTCGCAAACTTCTAGGAGATGAGGTAACATTGTATATCAACCAATTATTCTCTAATAAGAATAAATTTAAAACACAATTGATTCTAATGGTGGATAAATAAGAAATTGGGACTCCAACACATATAATTTCATTTCATTTTTTAGTATTATGTGCAAGAGGTTTTACCCCTCTTTCAAATTTGTGATGGTTAGAATATGTTAATTTTCTAGTATTTATCATAGTGTTTATGTGGTATTACATTCCATTTATATAAAGAATAACACATTGAAGATTAAAAGTTTTATCTTGATTACCAAATTAAATAAATTACTAATGTATTAATCCTTAAATATCACCCATTATTTAAAAACTCCCAATATCCCTCAAATACTAGATTCAAAGTACTCAGTAACTTGAATATTATTGTAGTAAAGGTCCTTTAAAAACATTATGAATATTCCTCATTATTTTTAAGGACACTACTTAGAGAGTTTCAAGATAAGATTTTGGATGTCCAACCAAATTGACTCAATGCTTCTAGATATATTGAGTTGATCCATGTCTCATATAAATCCTTAACTTGGATTATTTAAACAATTTCCTCTCAAACTGAACAAAGATAGATATTGATATTTTATTGATTCAAATTTTAGTTAAGTTAATCCCCTACTATTATGAGAACTCCACAATAGTTGGATACACCCTCAGATATAACTGATGAAAACCTCATACATATGGTTATTTTTAAATCCATGTTATACAAGTTTTTTAATTAATATTTAATTTGAGGGATTTATAGTTTTATTTATCTTTTAAAATGAAATATGATTTAATTTACCATGTTTATAACAATGTTATAGTGCTCACAACTTTATCCATGCATAAATAGCTCCCATTCATTAGAGATTCTCATTTAAGATATCCATTGATTCTCATTAACTATACTTTGTGATCTTGTATCATCCAAAAATACACAATTAATAAACCATGTATAAAAAATTAATAAAAAATAAAATGATCATGATTTTTTTAAATGGAAGATCCATTGATCATGTGATGTATCCACTGAGACCCTAGGGGTAAGTGCTTAATTCATATCTGATTCAAGATAAAATGGTCACCCTATCCAATGCATCAATGAACCATATGATTCCTTACAAAATTATTTACATGAATTAAATATCATTTTCCTCATTTTTTAAAATAATTTTTAGTCACAGTTATGGTTTATCATGAATGTGGGATATAGATAGAAAATTATCTACCATGGGAACATATTCCCTTATGCATACAATGAGGTGGAGGAATGATGGACAGACTCTCATTTATTAATTAATTATTAGAAATAACACAAATTGTAATAATTAAATATATAAACGTCATACATACATCGACCAGTCTAAGTTAGGATCAATTTATATATAATATAAGGTAAAAATATAATAAAAATTTCAAATAATTTCACATAAGGTAATTAATTATGAAATAAAATAAATAAAATAAATGTTAATTCACAATTTACTTATTGTGTAGCCCCTAAATTTTTTTATTAAATTTAAAATATTATTTTATTTTTTTGGGGGATTTTAATAATTTTTTCTGGCTCCTCGAGCCATAAAAATACCTATATAAGGGTATCAAAACCTATTTGGGTCTATATTATCCATACTTGTTAGTCAAAGACCCACATGCCACGTAAGGTGCTCAATTCAAATGGACAATGCATATATAAAACCTCTATTTCTTATAAATAGTTTTTAATTTAATTTTATAATAAGATAGTTCCAATGGTTCTGCTACCCCCCCCCCCCAATTACTGGGGGGGGGGGGTACAAAACACTCAAAAAATTCACCTGTAACTTGTGTCTTTATTTTTTCCTTTTGTTGTTAAGATAGACTCCATCCCAACCCAGCTACACTGTTTCCTAGACAAATACATCACAATTTTTGAACACACCTATATGTTTGTACCGTCTCCTTCATCAGCTTATTGTGTGTGTCTGTGTATTTAAATTTAAGCATGAAAATTTATTCATTGTTCTTCATATGTCTATATATTATCCATACACCCTCATATAGAAGCTCCATTAGTCGAATTGAGTCTATATCAATACTATCCAAGTTGAATTCATGGAACCAAAATTTTAATTTTAATTTATGAAATCACACAAGTACTATGATACAATATATTAGTGTTGAGAGAAAACAAGAAGGAGAAAATTTGGGTAAATTATATATTTTACCTCATATTGACATCAAAACATCGTATCAAATCTATAAGAACCTGGTTATCATCCTTATGATGTCATGGGATTTAAAAAAGCATGAATGAATGATACCTCCCTAGATATTAATCAGGAACATGTTTCACATGATGTTTGTGATTTCTTCTTGAATGAACTAAATCCAATACTATCTAGATCACCCACACAGAATTTGAAATCTTTTTTAGAGAATTTTTCATCATTCTATAGGTTCTAGAATAGAGAGGTAGAAGAACTTATGATTTCCTCTCTACTATCAGAGAATCTTTAATTCAATATGATAAAAATTTCAGTGATCACAATTCTTGAAATACTTATTTATTACATTAGTAATTAGAAGATAGGTCAAATAAGCTTCCAAACTAAAGGGATAAATAGTATTTTCAAATTTGGGATTGTCATGGCTTCAATATGAAGGTTTAAACTCCCAAAAATTTCACATAGGATCCCAAATATTTTTAACATTTAAAATAATCCTTTAAAAATACATATAACCTAGAAAACACGACTCATATGTCATAAATATTTTATTTACTTTCTTTTAATTCAAAAAACATGTTACATGATAAAATACAGTCATTAACACGACTCATTTCTCTCATAATAGAATATTTAAAGAACCTCATATAGAGAATATTTGTTAGTAACATAATTTTTTCTATATTAAATTAATAACATGTGAACATAATGAGTTAATGATATCAACACTTATTATTCTAAAATCTAATGATATTGATTTTATATATTTATTACAATCATTCAAACATAGAAATTACCTAACCTCCATCATAGTGGTCACCTTTTCCAAAACTAAAATTAATTATTATTTTCTATAATTTTTAATACACTTGTTATGTGACCCTCGAGGATATAATAATGATAAAAGTGAGTGTCTCTTGAAAACCAGAATTAGTATATAGATCCTAATCATGATCTCTAAAAAGACAACGTTGAGTTATAAAAATTAAATCCTCCAAAGATAACACTATATTATATAATATCTTTTGTCTCATGATATCCTATAAAACATGATGCATACTTTGTGTCATCATCCTTACATGATTTAGTTTTATTTTATTGACTATACATTAACTGGATTACCTTCTTCTAACATGGTTAGTGATTTAATAAAGGCATTACCATCCAAGTCATTTGGGATCAAGTTATCTTATCCTATATTGAAATGTAAAATCCTATATTAACCATTCAATAAACGTAAATCCACAAATGAAAAACCATATGCAAGCTACCTCATGACAAACATAAATTTCACGGTTTTTAAATTACATCAAAGAAAATGATCAAATTATGAAAACTAATAATGATATCATGTTGAGTTATAAATACAAAAGATCATAGAGAGGAATATCTAATGGCACCCAAAATCTTTGGTGTTCTTTTTGGATGGTCCATCATCATGATCTACATTACTTAAGATTAATAAATGTGAACTTCATTAGAATAATTTTCAATTCTTATGATCCCCAAACACCTAATAGTTAGTGATAATATATGTCCCACTAGTATTATGTATCTAGAATATAAAAATATTATTTATGCTTATAAGCATAGTATTTTGAAGCTCAACTTAATTTTGGTAATTATTATAAAAATTTTATATGACATATAATCCAAGGAAATTACCATGGAAATAATGTATGAAAATGAAAAAAAACTATTTTTATATGAAAATATTATCTATAAATAAACATATGATTGATATGGTAATTAAATAGTAATGAAAAAGTTGATTCAACATAACCAAAATTTATAAAAATTTGTAGGATAGTTATTTAGAGTGAAATTGGCCTTTATGGAATCCACTTATACACCTTTAGAGAGATACTATGAATGAATAATTTAAGAGAAATTAATAGTTAGATAAATATTGATTGATTATTGATAATGAATATTTTTATTCCTTCTATAAATTATTTTTCATGATTTTTCATTCTTGTAGTTGTGTGGAAGGCATAACAGGTATTGAAAGAAATTTTTAAAGTGTTCATAAATAATATCATTTATCATTTTGTTTTACCTTGATAATATGATTAGTGTTATGTGATGTGTGGTAACACCGACAAAAAACCAATGTGTATCCACTCATATCATGTGGTGAACCATATAAAAACTCTCAAAATCCATTTTTATATTTTAAATAAATCCACTTTATAGTTTAATGGGAACCAAAAAAATCATTAAGATATAAATACATCAATAACTACCAAGAAAAAAATCCCATAAGAAAACAAAATACCAAAATAAAAATTAATAAATAAATAAATAAGGGTGAGCTATATATTTTTTAGTAAAATTCGTGACATAACTTTTCACTTCAAAAATGCATTCTGAAATCCCTATAAAAGTTATTAACTCATTGAACCTTTCCCTTGAGAAACGTGCCTCCACATGACTGTTAGTAAATTTGACCCACATATATCTTCCCCCCTTGATATAAAACTCATTCTTTGAAACTTGACCTAAAAACACCCATGACTACCAATAATCCTCATTGATTATCCAGAACATTATTTATCACCAAAAGGGCCCCCATCACCAACAAAAATAATGCAAGGAAACCAATACTAAAAGAAAACTATAGAGACCCATGCCACAATGATACTATAGATCAAAATTCCAAATCCAAATTCACCTGAAATACAATCATCATCACCAAGTAATAAATAAAAATAGATTCAAACATTGAAACAAACAAGAAATGAAAATAATAAAATGATTGCAAAGAACTCGTGAAAACTCTAATTGATACCCCTAATACAGTCCTAAACCATTGTAAACGAAATTACAATTAACTAATATGTGGTCAATAAATATGTGATTATTGGAAAGTGAAAAAGGTTAATAGTAAAAAGGACTATGAGATTCAATAATATTAACACTCTAATGGATGGAAAACATCCCACCACTAAATTCCTATAAAAGTAGTAGTAAAATATCCCTCTATTATAACCCTTTTCAGATGTTTGGTATGACATATTTCTGTTTTTATTTACATTTTTATTTGTTCTTGGAGTTCCCAGTTCTTTTCAAACTAATAATTGGGTTTTTGGGGGAAAAAAGACCCTAACACACGGTTGGTACATAGTTAGTTTAACTATGTGACTAACCATGTGAATGGTATGTTTGGGGAACATAACCCCTTTTTACAGCTTGAGAATGGTTTTTTCTAACCATATGAGTTTTATTGGATACTATACAACTTTTCCTTTTAGGGATATAGTATCTTCTGCATGATTGGATTTTGGTATTCTAACCCTTATGACACATCCAGGTTGGTTATCTATGTCATTTCTTAATAAAAATAATTTTCCCTCATATTATTTTACGTATTTATCCTCCAAATTATTTTCTTATGAATGAACAACCCTATCCTTTGGAATTAGATCTTTCCATATATCCTTTAAGGTGAATTCCCCTTGATTTATTGGTGGGTTGTCCTGAGATAAGCATGTTATTCTTAATTTCTTCATCATTTCCCCCTTTTTATCCCTTATTCCTTATTTTACATATAATTATAGGATCCTATAATTCCCCATAGTCATATACTAGTTAATTAATAGTGGATTGGGTTTTTTTCATTATGGATTTGGTGTTTTTGAACTTTACTTCTAGAATCTAGTGATTTTCATCAAAGGGAACAAGATTTGAATTGATTTCGAGGTAGGTGTCTCTATTTAAGAGCGTTTTCCAAAACATACATTTGATTCCTTATACTCTGAAAATTAAATTTATCAAATTTTTATTATATTGATTTATTATTGATGTTTATTACACTTTTTATGTGATACATGGTTTTTATTAGAAATTTTATGTTTTAAAGTGTTATTTTATAGGGGGTTGGTTTTAATGCACCTCACGTGTTTGATAAAATGGATCAAAGAGGTTTTATACTTTCAAATGTTTTTTTGAAATTGGATTTAAAGACTTCTTATATTGTTTTGATAATTGAATTAAAATTTTATGTTGGTTTATGTAAGTGGTTTTTTAAATGGATTTTATGAAGTAAACTTGTGATGTTGATGAGTTTGGAATTTTGTATCACATGGGATACCTAGGGTATAAGGTTGTGTTGTCTAAGTGACTAAGAGATCCTTTAAAAGGAATATCAAATGATATTCAATGATTTTTTCTATTGGAATGAGAGTGCCTTTGGGAGGAAGACAGAGAGAGATTCCAACACATTTTCCAAGTGACTAAGATAGATCTTGGATGTGGGCCTTGGGAATACCATGGAAGATTCCAACATTAGCATAAAATATTAGACATATAACAAACCTTTTTTAATCTAATTCACAAAATAACCTTATGGTTAGAGCGTATATTTAATATTGATTATGTCTGATTGATTTATATGATTTCATGCATTATGTAAGTGCCTTCTTTGATTTAGGTATCACATGTTATAACCATTACCATTTATTTGACTATATGATCGTGTTTATGCTTAAAACTATATTAATATTAGTTTTGGATTAATGATGATTACTATAATAGGTGGATTTATCTTGTTATTTTAGCCTTGACTTATTTATTCTATGTAACATGGATTATTTTTAGAAAACCCCAATGGATTTAAAAATTGAAAATGAATTCAAGTGATCTTGTTTTAAAAGTTAACATGTTTTTTAAAATGAGTTTCAAATTAGATTTATTGTTTTTCATGGTTAACAACCACATTTAGTTTCCTGTTAGTATCCTATTATTAATTGTTCCTTGCACCCTATTTATTCTCTAGGGTGTGGATAGATTTTTTTTCAGGACATAGGTAAAGTCTTAGGAACCATGTATTTTAGTGGCACTTCTTGATTCCCATTTTCTAGGGTTGTTATAGCAGAGGAGAAATAGTCTCATAGACATTAGCTCATGAGTATCTGTTTTGAAATTTTTGTTTCATTTGGGATGTTTTTATTACCCATTTTGTTATTGATTCATATTTTTAGTTTTGAGATTTCTATAATGGATATCATGAATATTTATTATATATGATATTTTGTTTTTGAAAATGTGATGGTATTATGATATATGTTATTAGACATTATTTTTATACGTTATTTTATTTTTATTTCTATTGAATATTATTATATTGGTATGGAAATCCAAATTCATGGATGGGTTATGTTAGTTTACCAAAGGTTAATACTTTCCCAAGAGGTTTTTTGATTCCTTAGTGCTTTTTTCCATCCCATGGTGACCGTGAATGTGATTCATTCATTATGGGGTTCTATTATGGGTTATAGGATGAGATGAATTAGGTTGGTTTTCTAAAAAATAGTATAATAGGATGTTGATTTGGGGGTGAGTGGTAGACAAGACATTGGAATATTGGTACCCAAGAGGCAGGAGTAGAAGAGTTCCTAGCATTCTCTTCTTCATGTCAAACATTGATTTACCATAGGAATTTAATGATATAGGTTTTTTTATCATGGTTTTCATTTTTATTGGTATTGTGATATATTTTCTTATTGGTTAGGTTTTTTGGGGAGGGATGTTGGTTATGTTGATTTTTAGGGTGAAATAAAGAGGAAACCTTGAGGCACACAGTTTTGGAACATTATTAGTAGTTAATATAGAGGAAAATATGAGAATTTACCTTTTGTATTCTAGTGGAAAATAAATGGTTGTAAACAATTTTCCTAGCCATATTTTTAAACCATGAACAATGGTATTTTTTAAAAAAATGGAGTTTTTACTAAATTCATCATTTTAATGTGTTTATTATGATAATTTTATTTTTTGAGTGCTATTATAAGGGTTTATTTTTTCAATTAATGATGTTTGAGATTCTATTTTGTAATGAATGGGATTTTGTTTTATATTTTATAGATAATTCAACCAAAGTAGATTCATATAGGAATAGGTAGAAAATTTAAGAGATTATACCTTATAAAAAAACCTCTTATTGATCCAGCTTTATTGGAATTAGTGATCTTTATGATGAATTCCTTGGTCCTTGAGTGTAGTTGAGATCAATCATGAATATTAGACCACTATTAAATGTTTAATAAGAAAAATCCACCGGTCTGTCATAGTGAAAATAGGACTAGGAGCCTAATGAGTGGTTGGAACGAATTGAAAAATATATTTCAAATTTTTGAGAACCTTGAGACACTCAATGTATAATTTAGCAACTATATGTTACAATGACCGAGTAGGAAATCGTGTGATCTTTGGTGCTAGTGATGAATCATGAGGATATCACACGTACTACCTTTAAAGTGAATTTTAATTAGTATTTATTTCTATATAAACTAATTGTAGTGGAGGCATGTGAATTCATGATGTTTGACTAAGGAAACTGTTCAGTGATGGTGTATGCATCTTCGTATTTTTGAGTTAGTACGTGTGTATCCAGAGTTCCTCTCGAATGATTAACTTAAATCATAGCTGGGATTTAAGGAAGAGACATGGTCAATACTTATTTTTATTTATTTTCCGATCTATATTGAGGTTGTTGATAAAGTGTCTTTGGAAGCGGAAGATATGGTTGGGAAGAAAGGGCTCAGTGGTATTCCTTTAGTGGGTGGTATCCAGAGCTCCTCATCTAGACAGAAAATGACATGGGAAAAATCTTGTAATGGTAAAAGAAAAAGTTTTTATCATTCAGCAGGTTTAATGCCAGTAGTTTCATCAGGGCATAAGATGGTGTCTTTTATATCTGTGGGATGGTTATCAATATCATACCTATTTTATCTTATCCACCAAGGTCTTGTTATTAGAGTGGGGACATAGGTCAACTTCTGTGCTTCATCCATGATTCCACATGGGTGAGTGTAGTTGGTTCCTCATTCTATAAGGGTTCTCAGGTGTAATAATATGATTATAAGAGTGTAGGATCTCACACTCAAGTTAAAGGTTATTATCACAAGGGGAAAAATGCTCATGGTGGACTTGATTTAGGATGTTATCATATGACAGATATAGTAGAAGAGGAATATGAATTTGGAATGACCACTATGAAAGGTAGGATATTAATTACTTCATCCATGGGTAATGTTTTATTTGATATGAGTTATTCCTAGTCATTTATCTAGATACAATTGTTTGATTCCATGGTTATATTAGTGGACCTAATTCTTTTTGTAATGTATTTTCTTACCTCACTATGTAGAAAGGATCGTGGTTTTGAATTCCCATGGTGTGATGTTTTAATCGATGACACAGAAATCATGTAGGATTTCATTGTGTTGGACCTAGATATTTTTGATCTTATCATCAGTATATATTTTATGATTATATTTTAAGATCATATTGATTTATTTAACTATTTTGTTTAATGTATTTCCATGACTCGGATGCCACTATAATGATTCTCTAGACTGTTTGACCAATGGGTCTTATGTGTGCCTCCCCATACTCCAAAGATGGTTGACTAGCAGTGATGGTCTAAGATGTGATATTGGGGAGACTATACCCTTGGACAGTTATAATAATAATTTTATATAAAAATATATTAGTGGCGGAATACCATAAATCAATGAAATTAATAGAATAAAGTCCTAGGAATCATCAGAATGTAGAAATAACAATAATAAAAAGGCCTTAGAACATTACCCTTTGTAGACAACTCATAACATAGAAAGTTATACAATAAATATAATTAATGTATCCCAGGGTTGACCATATCAGTACACACATATAAAATATGGTTGAAACAAAAAGGTATACTCCACCTGATGAAAAAAACACTGGTGTTCCATTATCATCCGTCACAAGAAGAAGGTGCTACTTGACAACTAAGGTTAAGCTCTAGAGATTAGTCCCATACCCAATCACAAAGAAATAAATTCTACATGTTTCTCGATGGGATCCTATAAGGTGTGAGAATAAATAAAAAAAGTCTACCATTAACGTGTTACTGTCACACATCCATAATTTTAGGTGTATGAAAAATATAAATACAAAGGAATTAAACTCCCATTAAATAATATACCCATTTCCCCTGTGCTCAGTAGCCACAAAGAATTGATAAATAGTTTTAGAAAATACTAGGAATCCTTGAATGGATAACCCAAATTAATAATATAGAATAAAACACATGTATAAATATATATAAATATAGTTGAAAGGATCCATGGCATAGAAACCAAGGAATCCACTAAATAAAGTCATCGTAGGTGAACCCCCAAGTTCCACCAATAATCATGACCCCAGAAACCTCATTCAAATTTCTAAAAAATCAAGCATCTCAATGGTGCACCCAAACAATAAGTTACTAGCCCCACGTACCTTAACTTAGAAAAACATCATCAGCTCAAAGATCGATGTCTTAAGGCACAATGATGTATGTCCTCCATATAGTAGTCACCGCCATCTCAGTAATCGAAAAATCGAGCCACAATGATATCCATCCTCCCAATATCCTAGGCTAATGGACTCAAGTATCCTGATGATACTCAAACCCCAACTGATGGTCATATCACTATCAACTAATGGTCCATCACTCTCCATGTGTCTTTCTATGGTGAGAACCCCCAAAAATATTCGATGGTCAACTCCAACACCTAATCTATATAGTCAATGAGTGCCTCTACCCACATCCAGTGGTTATCACCACCTCATCCAAGTCCTAACTATGTGAGAACTACTCCAATAGAGCACATTCTATTAAAAAATGAGTTTTAATCCCCATACATACTTTGGAAAAATCATCTGACACCTCATTCCCCTACAAATATGTCGCCAAATCTTGATGTTCAACACCACCTCAATTCACACAGACCATGCCCTCATCCCAATGGCCTCATAACCTCAATCCGATGACCATGCCTCCGAACATGGTGATCAATATCACCCCATATATCTTTATTAATACTCACCTTGACAACCACATCCGTTCTATTATGGTGATCATCTTCAAATCAATCCTCAGGCCCTTCTTATCACATACCCATAGAACCAATCATTTTAATATACAAAATTTATTTTAATTTAAATCACACACCCAACCTAAAATTCTGAAGTTGGTCCAAGACCCCAATCTATATTTTTATCATAGTAAGATAATTCCAAAAGGCATCTCATACAATTAATTTAATAATTTAATAAAATAATTTAATTTAATAAGTTATCGATCAATTAACCCACATGGAGTATATAGAACATACCACTGAGAAAAATGAAAAATCAATAAGAAATCTAGGAACCACTTACCCAGTACTAGTTTTTGATCTCTCATTGGATGCCAACCTCTAACTGGATCTGATTTGGAATGAAATTGTTTTTATATGAATGACATAAAAATAGGGGAAATAAGCTCACACAAATCTATCATTGTGTGGTAAGATAAACATAAAAGTGAAGTTAGTGGATTGAATTCCATAACGAGATGAATACATATACACCAATGAATCAAGGAGTAGATTCTTTAAGAGGAATTTAGCTAAAAGACTAAGTGTAAGTAAATGGGATGAAATACCCCTATGCGTATAGTGGAAGTAGGAGAAATACAGATGGAAATTAAATATTGAAGGGAGGGGTATTTTAGTAATATAACCCTAATAAATGAGTCACATGGTTTGGATTCATGGTTTGGATAACAATTATACAAATGTGTAATACCCTCTTCCTATGAACCACATGTGCACTTGATATGTGCATGGTTTTCTAAACCATGTGCGAAACGTACGAAATCCATCTATAAAAATAACAGAGGTATCACAAGGAAGTAAACCCCTTCCTCCATTATTTGAAAACCCATATCTACTTCTATATGTTGTTTTTATGATTATTAATGGGAGGCCGTACAGTTTTTCTAAACTGTGCACCTTTGTCAATGTTTTCCTGAAACTGAGATTCTAGGCCCCACCACACCTGAAACTCACCCAAATACCCAAGGCACTATCCAAGCCTTAAAACCCAAATATAAATAATACATTTGGACAATAAAAATATTTTAATTAATTTCCAAATTCATGATTTCACATTTTCACACACACTAAACATGAATATTTGAATAGGTTTGGGATTTTCGACCAACTAAAAAACCAGAGACATTACAATCTCCCCGCCTTAACATAGCTTATCCCCAAGATATCAAGATTAAACATGAGATAGTACCAAATAGAAAAATATCATTTAAATCACTCTGATCTACCCAATTTATTATATCACTTGTCAAGTCCCCTTGAGGCGCTCCCCACATTAGGAGTTACCTACCATATTGCTTCCCAACTAATAACTCAAATATTCCAATGGTCCACTAACCATACCCAGACACAAAAATACTCTCATGATGAATCTACATTCTTATAACTCACATGGTGATTAAATAATACCTGTTTCATATTTGGAACCAATAAAGTCCCACATCTTATAAGGTTCTTATAAGTACTTGTTCTATACATTACACTTATTGAATACCATAAATCATTATATTTCCATAAATCTTATATCTAATTTGATTCTAAAAATAAAACCACAAAATATATATGTCTGTGTGTATGTCCATAAAAACTATGATGCCTTAGAACCAAATATATAAACTGCATCACATCAATGCTTGGATTCTTATGAACCTCATATAGAAATCAACATCACATCAATTTCCACAATAATTCATAGTGAAAACTCACACACACACACACACACATCCTTCATCCAAACTGATGAAAACCTACTAACTAGCACCTATTTTGTCCAAACAATACATATAAACCTTATATATATGAACCTCATGCATCAAAACTAGACCATGCTAAAAAATAAAACCTCATTCATACCCAAAATCCGGATATACCACTAACTATAGTTGACTCCACGACCTAACCATCACCTGACAACAAAATTATGTGCGCTAGGCTTGAAGCTAGACAACTTATGGAATGTACTCCCTATGTAGTTTCACCTGCTACTAGACACTAAACCCAATTATGGGTCCCACTATCTCCTCCATTTCCTCCACATGAAGCTAAATCTTGGCTACTTGCTCTTGGTACTACTCCTTGTATGAACAGAAATCCATGAGTCGGCCCCATTCCTTAGTTCTAAACTATCTGAGTAGGACTCCTGTAGAACCTCTATAAATGGCCCATATTTCCACACACATGACAATACTTTAGAACCTAATATCACTAGGTCTAAACATTCCCTGAATTCCTTTATTAGAAGTATACTCATGAAGACAAACTCCTCGATGGTCTTCCAAAATCTCTAGCCAGACTGGCCTACTGCAACACCTCACAACCCACTTCATACTTCCTAAAGCATCACATCTTAGCTCACCTAATATTGTCCCACGTCTTGAATAAGTCCATCTTGTTAAATCCCCCCAGCTATCATTTCCTTGTTTAACAACCTCTATGAAGGAATTCAACATAAATATGTTTACCAAACATTTCATGGAAAGCCTCATCATAAAAATGCAACACCCTATCAATTTCATCACCCACCATTGTAGTGAAAAACATGACATGTATATGAAATTTATCATGTAGTCCACGATATATGTATCACTCTACTATATATTCTAAAACTCATGGGATTGTTCTGAACATAAAATCATATAGAATATGTTCTCGATGAACCTATCTTCGAAATACTTCCAAGATAGTACCTCATGTATGACTACCTGAACCATTACATACAACCATCACTTTACTGGCCCTTTGAGCATGTATGTAACGAACATCACCCTAAAATCTAGGGGTGTCTTGAGCTCATCAATGATTTTCTAGAATAAATCAATATATTTATATTCCTCATAAATTCCACCCTCACCATAAAATAGTGTCGGGTGCTAAGACTGGAACTCCCATGTCATGTACACTATAGAGATCCCAGATCCCTATGCTCCCCTATCAATACCCAGTATAACCCGAACTAGGATTACTTTGAGAAGCTCATCTGGACTTATCCAAAACTCTATCATATTTTTTTGTACTATCTATACAGAGGCATGTACATATAAATCTTGATTATCCTGACCTATAGGGACTTTCCCCAACCCTCAAGGGCCTCATCCCATGCATGTTTGTGCAACACTATATCCGCGACCTTCTAAATATCCACAAGAATTAGTCTAGGTGGAATCACATTGAATACTAATCATGAGGGTCAAACAACTAGAACAACACACACACACAAACATATATATATAGAATGGATAAGGAAAGTTATAATAGGTCGTACACATGACCACCCTTACACTCCCCTATCACACCTTTTAATATGAAATCTGGCCTCTTGGCACCTTATTTACCCATATCAAAGTCATGTATCAAGTATCATCCAACCTCATTACCCTTACCATCCTATATTAGAGCCATGAATCAAAATTAATTTACCCTTAATCCCCCTACATACCCCTATCAAAGGTAGGGATCATAAGTAAACTGGCCTCATGTCCATATGGCTACCCACATCAGAGTTTGGAATCAGATATCAAATATTCAGGGTATTTGAGTATAATGACACCAAATAGGCTATATAGTAAAACATTGTTTAACTTCATGTTTGAAACTCCAATCAACTGACCCCTACCATAACACTTTCTTATCTCTCTCTGGTTCAAGACCCTATATCCCATGCATATATAATCACATAACCTCACATAAGAATATCATTAGAACCACATGCATGGGGTGGCTGAGTAGAATTCTACTAAAATATGCTAAGAAGGAAAACAATGTTTAGCTTTTTTGTTGATACATTAAACAACCCAACCCCTCATCGTGAAACACTAGTTCCAATAAAATACTACAAAAAAACAAATCATATGAGAGTAACTTCCAATGATGATTCATAAACAATCCTCTGTTTCCATGTCTAAACAAGGATCAAAATAGATAACCATCACACCCAAGTGCACCACTCTAGGTGAAAATAAAATAAACTATAAAATAAAAATGAAGAACCTAAATTTCCCACCTCTGTAAACATTATCTTTCCCCGGTACATGGGAATGTAGGATCCCAAACATGATCTCTTTACCCACTCCTTCCAACATTAAGGTCTCTAATCTACCATGTCCCATATAGTAAGAATCAAAGGAAAAGAAAGAAACAGATACTATTTGTAACTTGAAGAATGTAGTTACCACTTTAATAACTAGGAATTGTGGTGTTGCAAGGGAAAATAGAACCTAATATGATATCATTTTTAGTTTACCCAAACCATATTACACTTTAAATGGTTTTGTAGGACGGTTGACCACAACGCCTTATACACACCTTCACATACACCAAAGGGAATTGACTATCATATAGGGTCTGAGAGGTAATAGTAGGGAGAATATACCATATAAAGATGATAATAATAATTTTCTGCATAAATATAGTAGTATAAGAAGAATATAAATTAGTGGAAGGGAAATAATAAACATAGTGGAAGAATAAAAAAGAATCATAAATAACAATAAACAAGGCCAATGCTAACAACATTTTCAAATAACTCATGATATAGAAATCCATAAATGATAGATAATCAAGGTCACCTATGAATGATTATATTAAAACATAAATATATAATAAAGATAAAACAAAATTTTTTTACCCCAACTAACATAAGAACCACCATGGTCTAGTTCCATCCATACCATGCAAAAGTTACAACTTGACCACTATGGTCCACCTCTGGAGCTTGGCCCCTACCCTGGTCACCAAAACATAAAGTCTACATGTGTCCTAAAGGGACCGTTTAAGGTACGAGAGTAAATCCTATAAGTCCACCACCAACTTATTTATTTTATTACATCCATAATTATTTTAGTGTATGGAAAATATATAAAAAAATTCATTAAAGATCAATTGAATAAAAAACCTTCTTCCCTTATGATAAGATACCACAAGGAAAAATCATCTACTTTGGCCAATGATGAAAATATATGAATACATGGAACTAATTATAAATGGAATAAAATAGTTATCTACATATATATAACTATAGTGGTGAGGATCCATGGATTAACACCCAAGGAATCCCCTCACTAAAGTCATCCTGCGTGAAACCTATGGTTCCACCTATAATCATATCCCATGAAACCACGTTTCATTAGTAAAAAATCTAGAGACCCAACAACTTGACCAAACAATACGTACCTGGTCCCTTAGAACATTTCTCATAAAATCACTATCAGCTAAAATCCTAATGTCTCAAGGTACAACGTCTTTCATCTAAATAATTTCCATTGTTGGATCAATAACCGATATCCCAAGGCCTGATGATATTCATCCTTCCAATATCTTGTCATAATGGCCTTAAGTTTATTGATGAGCCGTAGCCCCCAAATGATGGTCTCAACACCATAAACTGATGGTCCGTCACTATACATGTGTATTTCTATAGTGATTACCCCCCAAAATAATCGACGTTCAATATCATCACCTAATCCATGTAGCTGATGAGGGCCTCCACACACATCAAGTGGTCAACACCACCTCATTCGAGTTAAAACCGTGTCTACATGATTCTAATGGATCATCATCCAATAAATGGTGAGTGTAGATAAATAAATATACCTAGGACACATCATCTCGAACTTCATTCCCATGTGACCATGTAATTAAATCATGATAGTTAACAACACCTCAATTTTCATGATCCATTCTCTTATATCAATGGAATAATCACCTTAATCCAATGTCCATGGAACCCAACCAAGTGATCAACATCACCCCATACATATCGGTCCCAAACCACCCTAACAACCACATAGCCTTAGTCCAGGTGATCAACATCACCTCATTCCTTTGTCTTTGTTAATCACGTAACCATAGAACCAACCATATCAATATAAAAAAAATAATTCAATTTAAATATCATGCACATCCCAAACATCCCAAAATGGTCAAAGCCTCTTTCCCTACTTAACCATTTTTAGTATAGCTAGATCGTGCCAATAAGAATCTCATGTAATAAATTTTGTAATTTAAATACAATAAATTAATTTATTAGGTCCTCAATTGGTTGATCCACATAGAATATATGGAATTCACCATGAAAACACTCTAATAATCTAGTAGAAATCTAAAAACCACATACCTTGTACTAATAGGTCCTCTCTCATCTAATATCGGCATATAAATCAAGATAAATTGGAAGAAACCATTGTTTTATATGAATACCCTAAAAATATGGTAAATGAGCTGACATAAATTTATATCTCCATGTTGCGAGATAATCATAAAATAGAAGGCCATAGATTGAAGGTCTTACTAAGTTGAATCCTTAGAACCCAATGGATCAAAGATAAAAGTCCATTTGTGGATGTTAGAACAATTCCCAAGTGGATGGAAATTGGAGTAGATCCCCCTATGTGTGTGATGGTTGTGTGAGAAAGGAAGAGAAAAATTTGATATAGAAGGGAGAGTTATTTTGGGAATTTCACCCAAATAAATGAGTTGTGTGGTTAAGGTGGACGTGTTGGATAACTATTCACCAAACATGTGGTGCTATCAGCCTAAGCACCACACACACTTGAGAAATGAACACATATTTCCAAACCATACACAAACCATGTGAAATTACTCTATTAAAAAGTGTAGAGGACTCACACGGATGTGTGCCGCTACATTAATAGTTTGAAAAAATGTTTCCAATGTTATAGGTAGGACACACCATTACTCTAGGGAGGATTAACATTTTTTACAAACCGTGCGCCTCTTTCAAAACATTCCCGAAACTATATTTCTAGGACTTGTCGCACCTAAAACTTACATAAACACTTCATGAACATTCTGAGACTTCAACCCTATATAGAAACAATGAAATGGGAAAATAAAAATATCTAAATTATGTTTTGATGTCAATTATTCATGTTGTCCCACTCACCGAACATAAAAATTCAAAAAAACGGGGGATTTTCAACCCGCTCAAAAACGAAGGTCATTTCACCCAATTTTTATCTCTGGATAAGAGAAATAAAATCTTACATGGTATGTGGGATCCATTACCTAGGAGGGAAATACTTGTTAAAATATATATGGTGTTGATTCCATGCCAGTTTTCAAGGGTGTTATTTTATTTTTCATTGTATAATTTAGTTTTTATCTTCTTATGGTGGTGGATTTGTACCCACATTTGTTTCCATAGGAATTTTTTGGATTAAGACCCATATGAGTGGTTGAGTTCACTATCTATATGAAACCCATGAAAAACCCCATTTCATTTATATCTTATTATATGGCATCAGATGATCTAAAAAGAAAAAATCTTGGGTAGAGGACCTTGAGAGTAATTGATTTATTTGTATGATCATGTCTCCAAGGGAATATCAAATTTATTTTTTATAATGGAAGATTAAATTCTCAATATTTTCATATATTAGCACATTATTAATAAAAAAACCATAATAAATAAATACATATTACCTAGAATTGGAAATATTTTTTATCAGATCCGAGTACCTCCTTGGTTTTAAAAGATTTTCATGAGATCTAGGTACCACATGTTGAGTCTTTTGGAGGAGTGTGTTCCTAAAACAATATTGTGATACTACTATAGAAATTTAGAGTTTTTGGTTATGTAGTTTAGATTCACCAATTATCCTATAGTTTTTATGCCCCGGATAAACTAAATATATCTTCACTTTTTTGGAATCCTCCTTGTTTATGTTTGTTGATTACATCTTGATGTACTCTATGATAGAGGAGGACTATACTTATTATTTAGAGGTTTTTGAAAATCCTTATGGAGAATAAAAAATATTACAAGATATAAAAATTTTAGTTCTAGATTCAGGTTATTAAGTACATAGGCCATGTTATTTCATGGAATGGAGTTCTAGTGTATCCTGTGATGATTTGAATAGTCATTAGTTTGGAGTGTTCAAAGAATGTGTTCAATATTACGAGATTTTAGGAATAGGTAGGGTAATATAAATTTTTTGGGACTTATTTGGGATAAGATCTTACTTTTTGGAATCACTATAAAAGGGGTGATGTTTGAATGGTATGAGAAGAGTGAATGTTCTTTTGAGGATTTTTAGGCTGATTTGACATTCATGCGAGTTTTGTTTCTTCTGGATCTAGAGAGATATTATAAAATTTATTATGATGTCTAAAATGTGTGTTTTATGTGCATTCTGATGTAAGATGAACATATAGTATATTATTCCTCATGGAAGCTATGAGAACATAAAAAAAATTACCCCACCTCAACCTAGATTTGGTACCCATGATATATGAATTGAAATCATTGTATCTTTACCTATTTGAAGAACATTTTTTGGCCTAATTAGATCAAAAGTCCCTAAATCATATCTTCACCCAGAGGGACATGGACCTTAGATGGAGATTCTAGGTTGAGTATCATCAGACCATTTATTTTTATACATAAAATGTACTTAGGAAGGGTACTATTTTCACTAATTCATTGATTAGAAATATTCAAGTCCATAATATTTGAGAATGAGTGGATGAGTGGGGCTTGATGATATTGTTTACTGTTTTGATTTTGGAGTTATAAGAAGATGGATATAAGGTGATTTTGATCAGTTTATAGGTTAAATCCTATCTTTTTGATTAGTTATGGAGTGATAAGACATTTGAAACTATGTTACAACAGATCAATAGATCTATAAATGGTGGAGAGTCACTGGGTGAGTGGTTTCATTATCCTGTGGTTTCTCTGCTTTTTAGGAAGTGACCAATATTTCCTTTGGTCTTGATATAAGAGGTTATGCATGAGGGGAATAATTCTATTTGGTTCATTAAAATGAGGTCAAAAAATAGGATTTATACTATAAGAAGTTTTTATTGGTATCATGGGACAAGGTGATCAGTTACTGATTTTGTATCATGATGTTTTAGCATCCAAAGGATCAAAGTTGGGCATTAAAGACCAGATAGGTTATTACATCATCTTTCAATTCCAATATGTATGTGGGATAAAATATTTATGTATTTTTTGATCAAACTATCTCTTACTCATAGTGGGAAAGATTCTATAGGGGATATTTTTTATGGTTTGTGGAAATCATCTCACCTACTTTCCATTATGGAGTTTAGGAATGTAGAGGTGCTCAAGAAATTGTTTGTCCAAGTGTTTGTTAGGATTTATAGAGTTCCATCTATGAAAGTTTCTAACCAAGATTCATATTTTACTTTTTATTATTGGAAGATACTCTAAAAATACTTGAGAACCCAGAGAAGGTTAGTATTTTGTATAACCCACAGATGGATAGATAGTTTCATTGGGCTATTTAGACCCTCAATGATATGATATAATAATGTGTTCTTGATTTCAGGGGTTTATGGGAAAGACACAATTCATTTGAATGATTTTTCATGAAACCAAAATTTCCACACCTCAATGGTGATGTCCCATTTGAGATGTGATACAAGTATAAATGCAATCCCCCTTTCCTTTGGGAAGATGGAGGAGGGTGTTCATTATAAGGACCAAGTATCATCTAGTAGATGAGGGAGTAAGTTCGGTTGATTCAGAAAAGGTTAGAGACACCTCAATGTTTCTAGAAATCATATACTGATCAGAATCATTTTTTATTTTGAGTTTGACGATATACATTACGTTTTTATTTGTTTAACTCTTTAGTTAGGACACAATTTCTTGGGGAAGTAGTGAAAAACGACACCATGTTATAATGGGCCATTTCAAATTAAATAATATATTTGTAAGGTAGGATATTGATTTTAGTTTCCACTATGGAAGATGTCAATTCATGAATAATTACAAAATTACCTATTGAAAAGACACCATCTAGACCCATATCAATTGACAGAGTGGGAAGAGATGGATGTGGAACTTGATATCACTATTGTGGAGAAACTTGTTTGCATCTTTGATTATCCGAACAAAGTACACTATGGTAAATTTATCTCATTTGTCTTTTTTTATTTAGATACGTGTTGTGATAACCACAATGTTTGGGAGTGGGAATTATCGGTAAGGTAGTAGTGTCCTCACATGTTTTCATCCGAGGAATCATAAAAACTCTATAGGGTATAAAGTGACCTGATTGGGATGTTTGTGACACCCGTTTTGTCATTGGTATGTATTATTTTATATTATTTTATATTTTTTAAATGTTCTTGGAGTTCTGGGGTTCCTAGTTTTAGAATTTGGTTTTTGGGGGAAAACATACTCTATTTGATGGTTAGTTTAACTTTGTTGCTAACCATGCGAGAGGGATGTTTAGGGGACATAGCCTTTTTGTATGGCTTAGCATATTTTTTATAACTTCATGGAATTCAATAGAAATCATGTGGGTTCCATTTTGGGTCACAGTAACTACCACATGGTTTTTTCATTATTTTTATAACAGTGTTAAGAAACCATGCAATCTATCAATGTCCTTAAAATTACTAGAAATAACCATTTATCTCTTATAGTGTTTTAAGTCATTATTCCCCATTACTTCAACTATTCATGTTTAAACCTATCCTTTATTTTTGGGGATTCTCCCATCACCTTTTTAGTGGATTCCCCTAGATTCCATGGTGATTTGGGTTGAGGTAAGGCTCTTTATTCATTTTTTATTCATTGTTTTCCCAATTATCTCTTATTCTTACTTCACATAGAAGTGTAGAACCCTATAATTCCCTATCATAGAATCTAGGTTTATTAATGGTAGAATTGGGTTGTTTCTATGTGGATTATTTCTTTGATAACTTTTTCTTTATTAATATAGTGGTTTATATTGAAGGTGGGTTGGTTAGAATTTATTTCAATGTAGATGTATCTGTTTAATGGTGTTTTCAATGGCCAACCTTTGATTCCTCATCTACTATAGTTTCTATATATCAAGTTTCATTTTAAATTTATTTATTAATGATTTTTATTCCTTGTTTGATATTCTACAAGGTTTTTGTTTTAAATTTTATGTTTTAATGTTGGTTTTCAAATGAGGTTGGTCTTAATACACCCATGGGTTTGATAAAATGGATCAAAGAGGTTTTATTCTTTCAAATGGATTTTTGAAAGGTGATTTTAAATGGTTCTTAAATAGTGTTGATGATTTAAATTAAATTTGATTTTTTGTGTATTGGATTTGTTTATTAAATGAATTTAATGAATGGAACGTGGGATGTTGATATGATTGGAATTGAGTAGTAAATAGGATAGCAAGGGTTTAAGGATGTGTTTTCTAAAGGACTAAGAGATACTTTTGGAAGAAGACGAAGGGTGAATATGTGATATCTTTCAAGTGACCAAGATATCCCGTGGGAGGAATATTGATAGATAATCCAACAAATTGGGAAAGAGACATAGAGATCTCTTGAAAGTGGGCCTAAGGAAGCTCATGAGAGCTACCAGCCTTATTATAAATTCTTAGACATCGTGCAAGAATTGTTTTAGTCTGAGTGACACTAGACCCTTATTTTTAGAGCCCATGATTTTTATTTATTGTTTCTAGATGACCTATATTCTTTTATTAATTTTTTAGTGTGTTTTTTTAATGTGTAATCATGTGTTATTCCCATTTCTATATATTTGACTATATGATGATGCTTATGATTATAAAACTATTACACCATGTTTGGGTATATTAAGAAATATTATAGTGGGTGTATTTTTATTGTTATTTGAGACTTTTTTACTCCATATTTATAAAATGGATTATTTTGAGAAAATCCAAATGGATTCAAAAAGGTAAAATTATACCGAGTGATATTTATTTAAAAGTGAACTTGGTTTTGAAACTGATTTTCAAATTGGATTTATTTGTTTACATGGTAAAAATAATTATTTAGATTCATAGTAGTATCACACAAGGAATTATGCCTCACACCTTGATTATAAATTTGATAATGGTAAGATTTTGTTATATAGGACACATGTAAAAGAAACAGTACCAAGTATTTCAATGGATATTCTTGATTAAAATTTCTCAAGGTTATTATGTTTAATGATACCTGGTTTGATGGGGTTTTTATCATAAGTATTTATTTGGTAATTTTTTTTATTTGGGATGTACACATTTATGGTTTGGGTCTTGATCCCTATTTTGAGTTTTTAGATTTTGAATATGGATATCGTGTATATGTATTTTATATGAAATATTTTATATTTTATTGTGATGGTGTTTATGAAATTATGTATTATTCATTGTTATATATACTTTTTTTTATATTTACTTCTATTAAATATAATCATGTTGGTGTGGATGTCTAAATTCATGGATGGGTCACACCAGTTTACCAGGGTAGAAACAATTCACAAGAAGGGTTTTTGTTATTCTTTAGTGCTTGTCTCCAACCAATGGTTGTAGGGAAAATTATTTGGGCCCTGTGGAATACAGAATTGTGTAATGGGTTGGGTCAAAAAAGATTGTTTCACTACATTTACTAGGATTTTGATCAGTATAAGATGCCAACTACAACACTGAATGATTAGAAAGAGTGGGACGTTGAAAACACGAAAGATAAAATGTCACCACATGAATCATGAATATGATTTGACATTGGAAAAACCCACTAATAGAACCAAAATATCCCCAATAAATAATAAAATAGATAAGTTGTATGGTTGATCATGGTGTGATAGACTAATAGAGCTATGGTGGGGTGGATACTACCATCACCTGTGAGCACCAAAAACTGACCCACAAAAATATGTGAAGAGAAAACAATGTAGAAAACCTGAATAAGGGTAGAAATAGCTATATGGATTAAAATATTTTATTATATAAGAAGAATTTCGGGGGAGTGACGAAGATGAAAAGTCATCACTATTAATGGTGATGGAAGAAAGATGTAAAAACGGATGAAACCCTAAATTTCTGGGGGATATAGGAGATGTGAGTCAAGAGATAAGGATGCGAAACTTATAAAAACTCTCATTTTCAAATTTAATTTTTTACATTATTCATTAAATATTTAGTAAGAGAAAAATTAATTAATTTTAATTAGTAATGAAAGATATTTGATGTCACTCATAAAATTTTTAGAAAATTGATTCACCCCACATTATTGTTTCACGATCCTTAAGGACTCTACATTAAGATATATTATCTATGAATTAGAAAGGGGAATATATTTTTTATAATTTCATCTAGTATATATGATGAAAAACAAAATATCTCATATCTCTCCAATAATGTATATATAAGGAATTATTCTATTGTTTTATTATAAGGACCTACAAGATGTTTTAAATATGGAAGTAATGGGATTGAAAACCCTAATTATCTGATGTAATAAATCAATTATAAATAAGTGGTCATGATAAGAAACATGAGAAGGAATAGAAGGTTTTTCAAAATCCTTAATCTATAGTGTGATGTTTTAGATATAAGGATGTATGTAATTATATTAGTCAACGCCCTAAGTGTAGGATGAATAATGAGAATTACATTTTTCAACCATTAAAGCTTTGAGGTAAAGATAGTATATATATTACCAAGGTTGTTGTGTTTGAAAATCCCAATGATTGTTTCACATGTACTATATCCATCTACACAACATTGACATATTCAATTTTTTATTATTGATAAACTAATTCATTTATATCATGGAGGTCAATGGTGCACCTAAATTTACAACATCATAGTATATATCATGATCAATTATTAATAACATCAAAAAAATAATCAATTTACCAAAAATATTAAAATATTTATTGATCAGTATACATGGAAAAAGTATTACTTGAAAATTTAGTGATTCTTCCCTGGGTAAATTTTGAAGCTATTTTGAGGTTGTATTAAATATCATCTTATGGGTTTAATATATATTTTCATTTTTAAGTGTGTATTTAACCATATAAACCAATATATATTTGCATAAAAATTTAATGAGAACAATGAAATATTATTTTAGAATATTTTTGTGGCATAGAAATAATGTAATAAAATGTTGAGTATAGATTCCTCACCCAAATAATGACTAAATAAGTGGGAATTTATATAGTGGATATACCAATTACAATTGATTTTATGGATAAATTCATAGAGGAGTTTCCTAGTGATCCACTAGAATGAGAAGTGTGGTTATCTAATGGACCCATTCCATGTTGTCAAACAACATGAAATTCAATAAATAGAGTGATTATTATTAATAATGATAAGCTGACAAGACAACTAAAATATCTTTTGGATAAGAGATACATTCATCCTAGTGGATCATGTTAGGGTGTATAAATTATCTTTATAATGAACAATAATGGTTTGATGAGATTATATATTGATTATAGAGGGTTCAATATTTTCACAATAAATAAAAAATACCATATTTCATGTCACACTCCAACATTTTAGTTTAAAAAGAATATTATGTCTGATTTCATGTAAAAAAAACAATAACAAATGTCAAATGAGATGTGATATATTATTATTTAAACATGAACATTTATAAACTAGTCACTAAATTGGTGAGTATAAAGAAAATTAACGGAATTCAGTAACTTTTTTAGATAACTTTTCCATAACAAAAATGTACTTATTAATTATTAGGAAATAAGACCTCAATTTTAAATTAAATCATATAATATTAAAAGAGATATTTTTTAGAACGCCTATTTATATCCTCAATGTTTTTTTATAAAAGTTAATTAATTAAATCTTTATAAATGAATGATTCTAATGAAATTTTTATATAATTTATTTAATAATAAAAATTAACATTCTTAAAATGGCGGTTACTAGATAATAAATAATAATAAATTGATTTTATACATTAAAATTTTTTATTTAATAAAAAATGGTTTTTATGATTTTGTGTGTACAGATATTATGATTAATTTAATATAATTTTTTTTCATAATAAAATTTTATTTTTGAAATAATTATTTTATTAAAAGGTTATGATGTTTTTTGTTATTTAAAAAAATGATTTTTGAGAAAGTAGTGAAAATGTTGTTTTTTGAAAAAAAATTATATTTTTTCTTTAAATGAATGAATTTTAAATTCTTATTTTTATGGATTTTATTTTAATGTAATATAATATTATTTTTCTTGAATATTAAATAATTAATTCTACATGAATAAAAATTATATTTGATTTCGGTATACATTCATTTTTATTCTTAAAAACATATTTTTCTAAAAACATGTTTTCTATTGCGTTTTACACACCTATATTATAATTAGTTTCATCTAGTTATGAAAATTAAATTTTATAAAAGTATTTTTTAATTTTAAATAGTGTGTTTAAATTTATTAATGATGACAATTTCATTTTTGGTCATGATGAATAATAACTATGGCGAATTTTTATCCGCTTAATTAGTGGTAAAACTGATTAATTAGAGTTAAAAAGTTGTGATAAAGTCAAAAACCGTCATATTAAATATGATTGGAAGAGGTAAGTTCAAGTCTAGTCAACTTATCTTGAAAATTTAATTTATTTAGTCTCACGTGACCAAGAGTAAGACACTAATAATATTTTAAGGTGAAGAATAATTAAAAATAATCCACTACCCTCACTTATAAAATGGAACTTGAACTCCTAAATTCTTCAAACCATTTGTGAAATTTTCCTTAACAAATACATTCTAAATCCCTACCTATACATCCTCTTCATGTTTTATTAGTTCTATTATCACCAAAACGCCATCTAAGAAGGATTAAGGTATTAACCAATTAAGGTTTTACAAATAAGAGATATAACTCTTAACCAAGTTCTTTCATGTTTATTTATCCTTATACCCCATTAAAACCTATCATTAAAATGTTTGAATAATATTATATGCATATCTAATATAGTAAAAATATTATTTTTTATGTTACACGTTGTTTTTTTCTCCTTTTATATCCCAAAGGAAATTAAATAATCCCTCTTGCATATATGTGGACTACCACCTCCAAGAAATGATGTGTTTTTTTTCATCACTACCTCATATGACTTTTTAAAATGACTAATTACATTAATATAGATGATATTTATGACATAATTATGATTTTTAAATATAATACATCACTATAATTATAGATACATAAGAATTTCGTATATAGATATTTTATCTTAAGAGATTAATATTCACTATATTTTCTAAATAATTTCATGATGACTATAATGGTCTAGTGTATACATAGACAAGATACACAATATTATTATTTCATGAAATATATTTTCATATAGTACATTTCATAGACATACCCTACCTAATACCTTTCATCGCACCCCGAGGAAATATAACCTAATAAATGGTGAGAATAGATATTCAGTAAGGGAAAACTAGAGAGATATGAATGATTTCTTGAAAATAACATGAGAATAAATGTATAATAATGTGATATTACCATTTTAAAACCATACTCATAATATCATAGATCATAATCTTGAGTAATGGAAAAAATCTTGGTATTTCTTAAGATTTGAATCATAAAGAAATAAATTAACATAATCCATGGGAGCATAATAACTATATAAAATCATGTCATAAAATAATTTTATAAGTGTGGAATTATAATAATAATATAAGTACTTTTTCATATTTACCAAAAAATACATTCATAACATGTGTCAACTGGAAGAAACACAAATATATACGTTTCAGGCTTGGGATAACCTCCCATGTACCCTCTTATGAGCTTGGGATAACCTCCAATGTAACTTTTTTCATGCATGGGATAAACTCCAAGGTAATATTGGAGATCATAAAAATAATATTTAACCAATTAGTTATATTGATATATAATTCTAGGTATATCCATCACATAATTATAAATTCATTCATATATATGTAATAAGATCATACAAACATTCATCACAACTTATACCATATTAATGAAAAAGGGTTTCATTATTAATTAATCATCATAACCATAAAAAATACATATAAATAATAAATATGGTACCATTGGATCATTCCCAATTAAATAATGAGTAAAAAATAAGGATGTAATCATAGATAAAAATTTCATTTTAAATATCTTTGGAATATTTCTTGAGAAAAATACCATTTTCATTTTAAGATCAAAAATAAAAAATAAAAAATATTCGAAAATATTATGGAAAACATTTTCCTTCCAAATAACCTAGTAAAATTATAAAGGATGTTTAAAATCATTGAGCAGTCAAGATGGTGTGAAATTCTATTCATGTTGTGTGGGTTAAAAAAGTGATTCCTTTCACATTTATTGTAAAAAGTAAAAAAAATATCATTCAAAAACTACAAATAATTTTCCGTTTAAACTATTTTTCAAAAATTTAAACATCGGTTCATTTTAATTTAAACAATAGAGTATAACAATAATAATAAGAATTCTGGATTTATTTTCTAAAAACCTGGACATGCATGAAATATATTCCAGATCAAATAATAAAACATTTTAAATTTTTCTTTAAAGTATTATTTTATTATATTGACTTCTTAGAGAGATTAAAATCAAAGTAAAAAATTTAATATTTAGATGTAAATATAGGAGAATAAAATTCAAGGGAATATTGAGAGGCATATCTAGAAATTTCATTATGGGAAACATAATTATAAAAAATCCTGGTAAAAATAGGATTGTGACTTAAAACCCTTATCATTCTGGTAAATTTTGAATCATAACACCCATGGTAGAAAAAAATAAAACCGAACATTAAATATATTGAAAATAAGTATAATCAATATATTAAATTTTAAAGGGGTAGTATATACACCTCTTAATCATTAATAGGTTTATAACATAAAACATATCCAAAAAATAATATTTAGATGAATAACACATACTGGGTTGGAAATATATGAATGAAAACCCCGTAAAAGAGATAAAATTATATGAATTTGTAAATAAATATAATTATCATGAATATATATATATATATAATACATTCATGGGTACTATATATGAAACACAAAGAAGAGAAGTGGTTAATATGGAATATGTGTCACAGATATAAAATTAAGATGGGAAATCCTCTTACCTAGAGTTAGAGATGATTCAAAATCACATTAGCATCTTATATAATAAATATTTAATTTATTATTATTCAATACCAAATCTATTTAAATACATATAATATCACATAGGATCTAATTATAAAATTTTTACTCCCATTATCGTTAAATACATTTAAAATCATCATTTTCTGGTATTAATAGTTTAGTTGTATTATGGGAGTTTTAGCTAGATTGTTCCAATAATTAAACTGGTCACACAATATCTATAATGTTAACCATTATATGAATATCATATATATTAATTTTATATATTCATCCAAATTCATCCATAAAATATTGATATTTCATGGACATGGTATGTCATACATACTCATGAAATTTTTTCTCATTTTTTGAAGGATGGAAAAAAAGGAAGGTAAAAAAATTCACCCCTCAAGAATCATTATGATATCATATATATCATATATATTCATTAAATATATCATTTTTACCATGTATTTAAAATAAAAATGAAAAACGAATCGCTTCGCATTGCAGAGTTGGCAGTCCACACATATGCATGTGCTACGTCATCATTTTTAAAAAGATGGGAAGGTAAGAAGGTAGATATGATATTTTAATTATTAATAAATAATTATATCATAAATATCATATGTAAAATTTAAACCCATCATAATAACCATAAAAAAAATATGGTGATGAAAAATGAATTGTATTGCTACATAGAGGGGGTAGACCGCATGTTTTCACAAGTGATAATTTTAATTTTTTTTATAGAATGTAAGATGTATAATGATATTTACATAACTATAAAAACATTTCAGTAAATTTCAAATACTTAGGTAAAAATTTAATTTTGAATAACATAAATTTAGAGATGGTATAATAAGAAATAAATTGATAGAGGTTGGGTAGGTTGATTACCACTTCTTTTGAAGGCTTACTTTATATCATCTATTAAGGGCCATTGGAATGGTATTTTAAGAATACCAACACCTATAATTCATGTATAGGATAAGTTATAATATAATTGGGTAGGTTTTAGTTGATATTTATGCCTCAATGTAGTGTAAAGAAATAATATATGAGGTGTTCTTTTAAAATGGATTAAGATTGGAATAAAATGACTCTATGTTTGAAATTCAATCATCCAATAAATTTATATAGGTTTTTGTGTCAGTTAAAACCTAATATTTTATTTTAATCAATTTTTATCCAATTTTTATCTTTACCATGGAAGTTAATTTTTTAATATTAAATGGTTATAATTATACATTAAATGTAACTATTGGCTCTAAAATGACTAAGGGATAAAATTTTCGACTATTTATCGTTCTACATAACTTATTTCCATATTTTTATGATTTTTAAATAATTTAATAAAATATTTTCATCATAAAATACTATTAATTTTATTTTAAGAACTATTCACAATATTTGACATTGAAACAACATTAAAAATATGAAATTCATATATAAATCTCTCATATATCCCTAAAATATTATATTTATCTAAAAAATTGACGGTAAATAATAATTCACCTAAATTTTACTAATTTTATTATCTATATTATCATAAATTATATTTTTTCTATTTATTTAATTATAGTTGTGTCAATGTTGAATATTAATTTATGGTCATTATTCAATCACTAAAATTTAATAATAAATAATCATGATAAAAAATTAAATATAATTTCAAATACTCATTTAGAACTGAACTTGTCATATTTTTTACTTTACATAAATTTTTTAGATAATAAATTCATGTGTGTTACATTTTTTATTATTTTATTTAAAATAATATAAATTTTATTTTTAAGGGAAAATGGCACCAAAATTCCATATATTCTAATTTGGGATGTATATGGTCTAATTTATTATATCTAATGTAATAATAAAAAGTTTTTCATTGATTTTGAGATTTTATCTAGTGTTTTTAACTCTGTTTTACACATTTTACCTTACTAGGGGTAAAAATATTTTCCCTGATTACAATTCATAAAAACAAAAAAATAATGGAGAATTACAAAATTATAACTTCCATATTGGAAATATGGTATCCATTTTTATAGATTCAATCTATATAATTGGATAAAATAAATTTTAATATAAATTCATAAAACAGAACAAATAATTGTTTTATGAAAGAAGCATATTTAAGTGTAAAAATTAACTTATATCAAAATCATGAATATTTTGGATTCAAATGGATATAAATATATTATTTTAAATAAAATAGATCATATGGAACTTTAACACTAAATCAAAAATTTAATGATATGACTTTTGAAACTATATACTATTGAGCTTTAAGTCAAGAATTCATTCATTTAAATTTGAGGATATTTTAAGGATTAATGTGCTAGAGATTTAATTCATAACTCATAAATAATAAAAAAAAATATTTTATAATGTGGACACCACTTATAAAATACAATTTTTCTAATAATATTAAACTTTTGAAATGAAACATGTTTTCTCTTCAAGAAAAAACATCATAACTTTAAACTTTATTCTTATTTATCCTTACCCATCCTTCACCCCATTGATTTTATTTTAAAATGTATCATGATATAGAAAATATTAATAATATATATAAAAGAAATAATAAGGAGACCCATTAGTTAAATAATACTTATAAAATATTTTTTTCCAAAGAATATTTCTTCTCTAGTAAATAGCTTCTAAATTTAGAAATAAAATTTTATACCTAATGTTTTTTTATAAAAATTTTCATTATAATTCTTTAAATAAAAGTAAATCTCATAAAGGTTTATTTGAATTCATGAAAAAAATATAAAATCTTTTTCATAATGTTACAATTTCCACCCTTAGAATGAATATACAATTTCCATTAAACACAATATCCTTTTCCTACCTTTTGAAATAATAATATTTCTACGAAAAAACATCAAAAGAAAATGAAAAATAATATAGGTAAATTGGGATATAATTTTACTTATGACTCTTAAAAAAATTAATTAACCAATAATGTCAACTTCTATACCTAATAAATTAGAGTGTTATCACAGATCAACTTATTATTAGCTTATAACGGAACCACCCATATATGGTTTATAATGGATCCAAACATCAACATAAAAATTCTTAATAGAAATATCATAATAATAAAAAATAAAATATGTCAATTTACAACATTATAGTATGTGGAATATTCATTTAATCTATAATAAAACAATTATGGATATTGAAATATACATTCCATTTCAAAATCATCTTTGAAAATGACCTGAATAAATTGAAGGAGGGTTTCTCATTGAAAAAATAGGTTTTCATATAAATAAAATATAATATCAAATAACAGTTAGAGTGGATTTAAAATTCATTCTTACCATTTTTGTTAAAACATAATAGTCAAATTATCTTTTGTAAATAAATTTATATAATTTCATATAAAATACATTAAAAGATTCCATTTGAAATAATTTGAATAAAAGTAGAAAAGGGACATAAAATGTACTCTTTTTATGATAGAACTACATTTATTTTAATTAATAAAGAAAAAAAGTACAAGGAAAAAAATAGAAAACATACAATGAGAGAAAACTAAAGGAGATCTATAGAAGTGGAGACTAATATCATCCATGATAGCCACATATACACCACCCAATGGGAGGGAACTAAGGGAGCTATTGATAAATAGATGTGGTTTTTGGGAGGACCTTGAGGCTATAAAATCTACCAAATGGTTTCTATCACGCCATGTGTAGAGAATCTCAGCGTTGTTAAAATGAATATCCCTACATTTTCAAATGAGATAATCGATTTTCCACTGAGAAGAGGCATCTCCCTAAAGGTATCTCCAAATGTTTTTCAAGTTTGTTTCCACCATTTTTATGGGAATAATTTTTGAGTTGAAAATATCTAAGCTACTAAGGATGGACTTTTCTTCATCCATAAGACAATAACCATCCCCATAATAAGGGTTTAATGTGAGTAGAACTGAACCATAAGGTTCCTAAATAACCCATATCCCACTCATTCCAACCTGGCCTCATTCCCTATCAATATTGAGTTTGAGTCTAATAGGTGGAGAGACAGTCTCCAGTCTATATGGGGGCTCCAAGGCTAGAAGGGTAAAAGATACTGGAGTATCATATAAGGGAAAAAGCCACCTCATGATGATTATACAGGCTTTAAATCTTAGATATAAGGTCTATGGTTTTAAGAATCAAACAATGGGTGGAGGGATGAGTCTTATGATGTATTTCATGGTTACGTGCCAACTATATGCACTATAATCCCATAATAAGGTGGTTAAACAATCCATCTTTCTCATGTATATTGGAGTCCCCTTGTAAAAATGTTGAAGGATTTACTCAAGTGAATTTAACATTCTCTATTTTCCATAAAATCCTCAATAACATTCCTTAAGGGGCTTGCCCATTCGATTTAGAGGAAGAGGTGAATTGAGGTCTCCTCTTTAGGAGCCGAGCAACATGAACTTCTTGATAAAATATGGATGCCTTTGAAATTTATGTCCATATTCTTGAAGATAGCTTTAGAATAGGATCTTAAAATAATGAAATTGATCATGGATGCGATATATTCACACCAAAGAGTTCTAATATAGGGGTCCCTAGACGACTACCATAGTGTGGCCTTCTTATAGTAATTGGCCATGAACCTGCCTGAGGAAGATCTTGTGAATATGAACCTTTCAATTAACCTGTCCAAGATGGTGTTATAAAAGGAGTTTATATAGGTAGGGTTGAGGACTTCCGTGAGGAAGGAAAGGAGGGAAGATGCCTCTCTGATTGAGGGGTTGGGAGTTAGGAAGCCCAGGAATCTAAGAAAGATACTTCCCTAGTAGAATTACTATAAATTAACATTAACCTGGCCGATGATCCATTAGAAGTGCTAGAGAATAAATGAGACATGTATGTGCAGAGAGCTCTAAATTGGGGAAGAATTTATACCTTTACCCCTTTATACTTATCTCTAGTCAAATGACTCCACAATGTTTGGCCATCAGTGACTTCCCATGCTAGTTTTCCCTATAATAAATACATAGACTCACTCAATCTTCTCACATTAATACCACCCTACTAAAAAGGCTTCATAATCTTATTCCATGAGGCCCATATGCATCTTCTCTCTCCATGGTAATCCCATAAGAAAGAGTTCAGTAGGGACTCAATTCTGTTGATAATTTATTTTGGAACCTTAAGATATGATAAGATGTGAATGGTAATATATGAAAAAACACTATTAATGAGTGTAATACATCCTCTGAAAGAGAGGAACTGAATCTTCCAAATGTTAATGCTTTTGAGGATCATGTTAGTAAAATCCTCAACATGATGTACTCGAATTATACATTGATAAATTGGAGCTCCCAAATAGGTCATAGGGATGTTTTTCCCATGACTTCCAAGGGGGTAATCAATGGTACTATTTCATCTCCCCATGTAGTTAGAAGAGAGGAAGACCCCAATCTTCTCATAGTTTATCAATATCCCACTCCACTTAGCATAATTCGTTATAATCTTATCAACTATTTTATTGATTTTTTTCTTGTTTATGAAGAACATTATGTCATATGAAAATAATAGGTTATAGACTCTAGGGGAATGAAATACACAATAAAAGGGTCAAACACTAACATTTTTCATTGATGGTGATAAGTATCTTCTTAGGGCATCTTGATATAGGATAAATACGCTCAAAGAGAGGGGGTATCCTTATCCCAAGCCACTATAGATTTGATAAAATCCCATTTCCTCATTGCGCAAATTATTTTGAAATAGGCTGTACTTTAACAACTAAACATTTGATCAATTTAAAATATAGATAACAACTTACATAACATATTATGAATAATTAATCCCCACTCTTAGTGATCATATGATTTTTCTCTGTCATGTTTTACAACCACGTTATATCCCACAAATTTTTTATTGATATCCCAAACAATCTTCTGGGAAACTTCAATAGAACCTTGAATAGATCTCCCATAGATGAAGGTGTGTTACTCATTCGAGAACAATTGATGAGTGAAATCAGTTATCCAGTTATTAATGAAGATTACCAGAACATTGTATGTGATATTTCATAGGCAAATTGGGAGGTATTAAGAAATAGAGGAGGGGGAATAGACCTTTGGAATTAATCTCATGGAAGCATCACTGGAAATATGACATAGGAATCTACCTCTGAATAAATCCTGGATCTCCTCAGTGATATCAATCTTGATGATATTTCAAGAAGAGACATAGAAGGACCCCAGTAAACCGTCTAGGTTAGGAGCCCTATCATGATTGAGGTAGTTTACTTCCTACATGATCTGCTTTTCATTAGGGAAAATTCCTAAGAGGTTATTTTCATGTTCCGGAACACTATGGGGGATCAAGTAAAAGTGATCCTCCTATTTGGATGGGTATCCATCCAAGAATTGGGGATTATAATCACATGACAAAATTTTAAAATGGGAACAAACCATACAGCCATTCAGATTCAGATTTCTATAGAATGATCCATAATCAAGTTGAATGTTTGGACTATGGACCTGTTTCTTCTCCTTCAAGCACGAATGAAAGAACCCATTGTTGCAACCACCCTATCTAAGTCATGAATTGTGAGATCATTCATAGAGGTGACAATATTTTTTAAGAAATATCTCATTAAAGTTTTGTTTCTTGAAACATGATGAGGAAAGGTTATCATCGTACCAATCATCTTAAAAGATCACTTATGTATTCTCAATTTCATTTACAATATCTTTCATGTTTAGATGTTCAGGATATTGTGAGTTAGAATATTCTAGGAAAGCATATTTCAAGCACCATATATGAATAAAGAGACTAATCCAACTCCCTTACTAGAAAAATAAGTTCTAGGGGAAATCCAATGCATCCAGAAAATTGGTTTGATGTTCCCTGTAATTAGAGTAGAAATGTGATTAGTACTCATGCAACCTATTCTCAACTGAATTTGGAGGGGAGAGTAGTCTGATAAGACTTGGACCAAATGGGAGACCTCGAGGTTTTGGAAAGAAGAAATTGCATGAAGATTACACAGGCATCGGTCAAGTCTGGACTAGCTTTTAAAGAACCATTTTTAGTTTATTCTTACTTTAATTTTATTTAGTACCATCTTATTTACAATTATTTAATCAATTAAATTCACATTGGATGTTTTGATGATATTCATATCATATGTTCAAAATAACTTTTCTAGGTTTCCTAAGGTTGAACATGACTTTATTTCATCATATATAGAATATTAATCATTAAATAATTATACTTTTTATACATAAATCACACTAATAAAACCATTCATGAAATATTGTTATGAAAATCTAATTGTGTGACAATCATAAAGATGGTAGTTTGTACGTATTCATGAACAATATTTACATTTTTCAATGCTCATTATAGAAATATGGTAAGTATTATACTATAATAACATAATAATAATCATATAAATATTAATATATTAAAAATTAAAATATATTTATATATATCATCTTTTTATTTTGGTGATGAAAAATATATCACATCGATTCGTAGAGGTGGTAGACCACATGTATACACGAACGATGTTATATTTTTTTGTGAATGAAAAGGTAAGAAAATAGATGATATATTATTTTTCCATAATTGTTAATATGTTATGAATATTGTATATATATATATTCAATGCATTATTATAACCAACCTTTATAGGTGGGGATGAAAAATAAATTATATTGGTTCATGAGGTGGTAGTTCTCTGTACACAAGGACGATTATTTCTTTTCCCATTTGAAGTGAGAAAAGGATAGATATAGGTTATTTGATGAACATAATTTTATATATGTATATCTCATATACTGATTTTATTATAGCATCATGTTTGAATAATATTTTAAGGAGGTATAAGAAGAAATAAAATGAAAATGATTAATTAAGAATTTTACATATTCTTTTGAAAACCTCTTATCATTCACACCAAATCATTTATAGTTTTGTTTTTTGATGAAGAAAAATGCCTCTATGACATGGGTATGGATGTAAGAATGGTATTTTAGTAGGAATTGGATGAACCAATAGGATTTTTAACTATTAATTTTGGAGTATATTAGGTTCCCTTTTATAAGAGAGGGGAGGTACACTCTTGGAATTTCATAAGTATTAAATTAATATAAATTAATTCTTATTCAAAGATGGATAAAAATTAATATAATTCAAAGAAAATATCAATATGAGTCTAATTCCAATTATTTAATAAAACTTATAAATTTTATTGTAGGGTTTTTAAAATTTTAGTTTCTATTTTAACCCCTATTAAACCTTTTTGACAATTACTACAGTAATAATGGTTTGATAGTTTAAGGGTCAAGAAATATCTTATAAAAGTGAAAATGGAACCTAAACGGGAAATTATCGACATTATCTACCAGTTACCATTGACATGGAAGAATAATTATTTTTTAGAAATTTTTAATCATTTAATAAAGCATTATTTATTATAAAATGTAATTAATGTTAATTTTATCAATATTCATTTAATTTTACTTTTAAAACACCAAGATAATGATGGAATTAAAATACATACCATTAAAAACTTCCATAAAAATTATATTTGTCTATAAAAATTTTGGACCACAATAATTCTTTTAACATGTGTTACGTCTAAAATTTTTAGATTCATTTATTTTATTTTATTTTTAATTAAATAATTATTGTATGAGTGTTGCTGAAGAATTTATTGTAATTATATAATTACTGAAAAATAAAAGTTAAATTGAATATTTATAATAATTTAATTATTTGAAAAATAACCAATTATATTCAATCACATATTTATTTCCCCTTTTTAATGTATAAGATATTTTTATAAGTAAGATATTGACATTTTTTCCTTTTCTTTTCTTAAATTTTTATGGATGGCATAATCATGGTCATATGAAAAAAAGTAATATATCAGAATCATGAATTATTATGGATAAAATTACCATATAAAATAAAATTATTTCATTTCTTAGGATTACATTTTAGTGAATATGAAATTATTTTTACCCTTAATTAATCCATTTTACCTTTACCATAGTAACAAATATCTAATATTTCTACAATTCAATATGATAAAAATTATGTTTCCCTTCCTAAATAATATAAATTTATTTTATTCCAAATATAGAATTAATTTTACTAAATTCAATCCCAATATGTGGTAGAAATGTTTTTATAAGTTTCATACAAAGCCTAATGAAAAGTGATTTTTAGGAAAATACATTTTTGAAGCAGTGTATTATCATCAATTAACTCTATGACTATAAATAATTGTTATATGAATTTTAATTCATATAAACATATATATAAAATAAAAATTCCATTATAATACTTCTTAGGGGATATTTTAATTAATTAAAATGAATAAACTTTATTCACTTTTAAATAGTTTTCAGAAAATTACGCTTTGATGCATAAAAATAATCTTAAACCAAAATAAGTAATATTATTGATTAATATGAAATTTGTATTATTATTATTAATAAAATTATACATATTTAACTTCATGAATAAATCTAAAATATAATGGGACTTTAATGTTACATGATTTAATTAAATGAAATTATAGTATTTAAAAGATCAAAAAAATTCACTATTCACTAAAAAATCAATCATTTTTGAATAACAAAAATTTCACCCTAAGTTAATTTTGATATAATAGATTTTAAAATAAAGTTAGTTTTATCTAATAAATTTTCTAAAAGTTCCCAAAACTACTTATAATATTTTTGACAAAATTGAAATAAATTTCCTTTGTGAGGAAAACATATTTTTAAAGCATAAAATGACTACTAAATTGTTTGATTGATTACTTTCCAAGAAATTTTCCCTTAATTTTTATTGAGTAATAACTTTATTGATATTTCATAAATTAGTTAACTCTATTGAAACCCAATAAATTAACGACTAGATTAAAATATTCATATTTGAATAAAAACATTTCATAGGACGTTTATATTTAGTGTTGCATGTCAGATACAGTGTCGAACATAGTAAATTTTTTAAAAATATCATGGTTTTACATTATCTACCCATTAATAAATTAATTCCTTTAAATTTAAACATGATATTAGTAATCAATGAATTTTCATCTTAATGTACCATTCTTGAAATCCAACTTCGTAAAAGGGTTAATAAAATGTTCTCTTGAAAGGAGAGAAAGGAATGTATAAAGGTCATCTTGAATAACACAGAAATTGGTTTACAAGTAGAAAATATTACCTATAAGTGAAAATGTGATAATTGAATAAATTTTTAATGCCATCATTTTGACGGAGAGTGGTAGAGATCATTGATAACAAAATAGTGACTAATTATGAGAGTGTTAACAACCAAAAAACCATAAACCAAAGAGGTGTAAAAAAGACCATAAATTCATCACAAATGAATTTTATAGGATTAAATTTCCATTTATTGTTCTTTTTTACTATATTTAAATAATTAATTATCATATATATTATGAAAATTAATAAAATATACTTACATTAAATTTATAATTTCATCATATGATAAATTTCTTCTAAAATATCATCTCCTACTCAAAATGATGAGTATCCAAGATTAACATTTTATACCTGAAGCACTAAAATCAACTTCTAAGAGATTAGATAATTCCAAAAAATATCACAATATATTCTTCTTACCTTTAGATAGTAACCAAAAATGGAATTGTGACCATTAGGTAAGAAAATTCTCTAAATGGATAAAAAATCAAAAGAAAATAATAATAAATAAATATACAAAATTCCATAGTAATACAAAAAGATCAAAATAAATCATTAAATAAATATCTATGCTTAAAATTCATCAATTATTCAAGACTAATATTGAAAACCAAATAATATAATGATTTGTTCACATATTATTCCATGATAAATTTAACATTTGTCTCTAAGTAACACTAATCAATATTAATGTCTCATAAATAAAATATATGTACCCAAATAATATTATTTCAAATATATTCTAATCATTTCCATAAATAAGAAGAATATCCAAAATCATCATTAAAATCTTATATGCTTCCAAAATATTATACATCCATTTTTCAACAAATAAAATCCCATAATATTCTATTTACCTTAATCATATAAGGTTCTAAAAATAGTGAATTTTTTCCCAAAATAATTAATCAATTAATTACTATTAAATTTTTAATCCTTGGGTTATATATATAATAAAAAAATTTTGTTCCCAAAATTATCTTAATCTGTACCTATAATATCATTCTATTTTAAAAAATCCATACTAACCAGGGAATCATGTAGGCCAGTGATATGAATTTCTCCCTTATCTCTACTCAATTGTGTGTTTAATTTCTTATGACCATGATGGATTCCATGAGTTGTAACATGACTTGTGGGTTTTCCTTTTTCAGAATCTATATTAATATATTCCATATAACATTCTTATAAATATGACGGACATTTTAAAAAATTTCAATAATCATTAAATCCTTTCTTAACATCTGTGGTTTTGTATACATATTATTTATTAAAAAAATAAATTAATATTATTTTATTATTATTTTCTTAATTTCAAGAATATATTATCCTTATGTTTTACTTATCCATTTTTCATATGTCATTAAATTATTTTCACAAAAAATATCAAATTTTCCCTACACTACTTTTAAAGGAATATATTCTCTCTAACATATGTTTCCAAATCATGAATACAAAATTGGTTATAGAATAATAATTCGATGTTTTATGATAATATTAAGATTATATCAGAATATCATTGATTGAAAAATCCTTCACTCAACTTACTTATAAAACCATTAACCATGATTTGTCGTCTTATTCCTGAAAATGTTATTCCCACATATCAAATATATGAAATATGTTCGAAGGATTTATCATTATCATCTCAGTATTTATTCATTCATAGATCATAATAAAATAATTTATACCATAAATCCATATATTTGAATATTATTATATTCTATTGATATCCCCATTATCTTCCAGCATAAATTCCATATCTAAATAAATTAAGTAGTAAAGTCCTTTGTGGTATTTCCTTTTCCCATTGAGATGGATGAGTTGATATTTTTAAATAAAATATCAAAAATTACATGATACATAAATTTTTTGGATACATTAAATTGTCTTGGATTGATCAAATAGTTTCTTTCGTATAATTTGGATGTTCAAAAATATTTGATATTTATTAGAGTAATATTTTTCTTAGATAGTGATAATTAAATAATCGTGAAAGGATAAGAATTTTTTTGCGATACTTTCCCATTAATCATATAAAAAAATCAATAATATACATAAAAAACTTTATTAAAACATGAAATAAATTATTACATGTTAAAATAAAAATTGTATTTGTTAAAAAATCATAAAATTTCTATATTTCATTAAATGTAAAATCTTTAAAAATAACCTAAATAACATCAAAATTAAAGAATATTTCAACCTAAAAGGTTATATCATACCTTTCCTCTTACATACCAAAAAATGTAACATAATTATTCTGGAATAGTTTATTGTGTTAAACCTAATCGATACACATAACTCAAACCAATAAAATTTCCCTAAAAATATCATTGATTTTCTTAAAAGTGAATCACATAAAACCCACATATGGGGAATATAAGACATTAATCTTATGATCAAAATAAAACCCATAAAAAGGAATTTATCCATAACTATTAAGTTAAACTCAAATGAAAACATCTTAATATAAAATGTTATCTAAATCATTCCTCTAAACATAACTATAAGGACTAGCCTTAAAAATTATATAATTTTGAGTATTAAGTTAGGAATAAATTATATTATATTTTATGATATTTTCAAGCTTTGAGTTTTATATAATTAGGTCACACATAATACATATAAATTCTTGTTTTTCAAAGTTGACACTTTTTTATCTTTATCTATTTTTCCCATAATATAAAAACATAAGAATGAATCATGTTTTATTATTATAACAATTATTCCTGAATTTATTATTTAATTATTTGTTATCATTACCAATCCTTAACCCCAAGTTTATAAATGTTTTATGCTAAAAAATATATAAGTACGGTACATTAAAGAATGATGAATGAAACCTGCTATTTCAAGAATACATATAAAAAATTTCTTTTTTAAAATAACAGTTGGGATAAATAAATATATTCTTACACAAGAAATAAACTTTTCTATACGCTTTTTTTCAAAGAATTTTTCATAAGAATTTTTGAAATAAACATAAAGCTCATAAATTTTTCTTTTTGTTTTAAAAAACACATGAAAATGTTTTCAAAAAGATAGTCATTCCACTGATAAAAAGGATCATATATATTCATGTAAACAAAAGATCATTAGCTTACCTTGTGAAATCATATTATCTCTATTAAAATATAGAACAATCATAGATAAATCATGTAGGTATCTTGGTATCTCAATTTATATATCACTCTTACAAATAAAAAATTCAATATGATAAACTTCTATAACCAATCCGTGTCTATCATATACCCACCTATCCTTGGTATATAATAGATCCACCCATTATGGATTTATAATGGAACTAACCGTAATGGTTTTATAATAGAACCATATTTCATCAGAAAAATTCCCAAGAACTATAAAATAATAATAACATAGAAAATACTAAAATTTCCAATATTATAATCAAAAAAATATTCATTCATCCATTAAGAAAACATGTCCAGATATTGAAATATACATTGCATTTTAAAACCAAATTTTGAAAATGACCAAACAATCGGGGAAGAGGTTTTTTAATTGGAGAAAAAATGGAAGATTATAAAATAATTAAACAATAAAATAACAACTATGGAGGATGGAAAAGATTTGGTCACCATATATGTTAAAATAAAATATTCATTTTCACTTTTTCAGGGAAAGTCCAAACATTCCATATAAAATATGTGAAAATGTTCCTTTTAAAATCCTTTAAAAAAACCTAAAAATAGAAGTAAAATTTCCTTTATTATTACTTCAGGTATATATATATAAATCCATAAAATAATTTTATAAATATAGACATGGAATAAAATGATCTTGAAATAAATCTTTAAAACAGTTCAAATAATGTTTTAAGAACAAGATTCTCTTATATAAAAAATTAAAAAGATTCATTTCCAAAAAAAATAATAAAAGTCACATATGGTAAAAATGACCTTTATCATCCATTTAAGAATAAATAATAATTTTCTTGAAACATTTATAAGGAAATGGATATATAAGATAATGCTTTAGAAAATTAATATTTAAAATCTTATAAATGAGGTTTACAAAATAAAGTGTCCCTTACCTAGAGTCTGAACCATGATATATGTTGTTTATCTTCATAAATAAGAAATTTATATTAATTATTTAATTTAGTAAGAACATTTTTATGTTCATTATTCTTTTTATTTTATTTAATACAATTAAATATACAAATAGATAACTAATTAAGTTCATGCCATACATTTTGACGATATTCAGCTCGTATGTCAAAAATGACTTCGATAGGTTGACTATGGTCAAAGTGATAATTATTTAATCATGTACATAAAAATAATCATTAAATAATAATAATTCTTATACATAAATTATACATTTTATACAAATCATGAATGGTGATTATGAAAAATTAACTATATTAAAATAAGGGAGACAGTTGGTCGTACGTACGTATGAGTAACATTTCCATATTTCAACGATCATTATGGAAAGTAGTTAATTATTATTTTATAAATAAAGAATATAATAATATCATAAATACCACATTATTTATTTAGATATAATTATATATGTAGATATCATCTATGTGATATGGTGATGAAAAACGAATCGCATCACATCATGGTGGCATTAGTCCACATGTATGATTGATTGACATTATCATTTTTCATTGAATGAATTTTTAAGAAAATAAGTAATATATTTAATACCCATAATGATAAATATTTCATGAATATAATATATATATATATACATCAAATCCATCATTATGTGACGATATAAAATGAATTACATCTATTCTTGAGGTGGTAGTCCACCATATATTTAGATTATGTATTTGTTTCCCATTTGATAGGAGAATTATATGGATAGAAGTTATTCCATTATCATAACAAAATATATGTATATTATAGGTACATAATTTATTACATAAAAAAGTTTTAAAATATTTAAATAAGGTTGAAGAAGAATTAAAATAAAAAATCTTGATTATGAATAACGCGACTTCTTTAGAAAACCTATTACGATTTACTTTAATGCCTTCCTAGGTTGGATTAATGATAAATAAAGGTATATATTGAGTTTAGATGAATGAAATTAAGGGATTTGGGTAGGTTTTGACCAAACCAAAAATCTTTTTAAGTGTTAATAAGAGGATATCATGTTGCCTTTTATAAGAGAGGGGAGGATCACTCTTGAGATTTCTTAATTTTTAAAATTAAAATAAATTAGTTATTATATAAAAATGGATACAAATATAGAATATTATAGGTAAATATGAGGTTGCCTATAAATCATCTCATCTAATAAAAAGTGTATAAGATTAGGTCATGTTTTCACCATTATCTTTTTTGACCCCTTTTATCCCTTTTTTTACAATTATCATGTTATCAATGTTTTGTACTCATTAGGGGTGAAGAAAAAATCTATATTAGAAAAACAGACCATAAATGGACCATGCATGGTATTATAAACAATTTAAATTCAATTGGATGATTATAATATTTTATAGAAATAAATTTTTTTTATAAAACATTATTTTTTATAAAATATCATTAATGTCAATGTTGAAACTATTAATTTAATTTTTCTTTAAAAAACATCACGATATGAATATTATTTAAATATATACCATTAAAACATTCTTAACATGCTAAATATATCTATGAAAAATATTGTAACTAGTTAATTAATAAATTATATATTACACATAATATTGTTAGAAATAATTATTTTATTTTTCTTTTAAATAAATAATTATTACATTGGAATTTCATAGGAATTCAATGTAATTATATAGTAACTAAAAATTATAAATAAATTATTCTCAAAAAATAATTTATTTTAATTTAAAACTTACTATTGTATCTTTGTGAGAATATAAGAGATTTTTAAAAGTAAGAGAGTAACATTTTGTCTTTTTCTTTAATTAAATTAAAGTAAATATCATAATCACATCTATAAGGAAAAAATATCATTTATTAGAATATTGGATAATTATGGATGAAATTTTATAATATAATAAAATTATGGAAACTGTTATAGTTACTTTTTTTTCATTATAAAATTATTTTCCCCTTATATAACCTATTTTACCTTTACCATGGTAACAAATATTTACTACTATTAATATCCATTATAATTAAAAATTAAGTTTGAATAACTAAAAAATACATATTATTTTTATTCCAAATATTGAATCCATTTTAAATTTTTAATCTTTATAAGTTTTATAAATTCAACTTTTATGCATCCCACAAAGCAAGACGAAAATCACGGTTTCATGAAAATGCATTTTTTATAAATTAGGTGATGTCGGCTAAAATCTTTGATCAGAAATCATTAATATATGAATTTAAATTATTATAAACAGCTATATATAATTTATAAGTTTCATTTAAATATGTCTTTATTAGGGGTTATTTAAATAAATACAAATTAAAAAACATTATGCAATATTAAATAGTTTTCAGAGAACTCTTTTTAAGAAAGAAAAACATATAACAAACACAAGAAAATAAATGATTCAAATGAAATTAATTTGACCATTACAAATAAAATGGTTAATATGTCACTTTAGTAAAAAATACAAATTATAACGGGACATTAAACATACTTGATTTATTTAAAATAAATAACAATATTTGAAAAATCGACAATGGTTATAATTAAATGAAAAATAAATCACTTCAGAAAAAACCCAAAATTTCATCTTATGTTATTTTTTTAGTAAATAAAAAACTAAAGTTCAATTTATGAAATAATGTTCTTATAAGTTCTATAAATTAATTATAATATTTTCTCAATAAAGGAAATGAAATCCATTTTTTAAGAAAATGAATTTTTGATGCGTAAAATGACTGTACAAAAAAAATCGAGAAATTGTTTACTAAAAAATTATCAATAAATTATTATTGATTCATACATATATATATATATAATAAATTATTTTTGTAATGTCTCAGATTTTCCATACTTTATTCTTAAAAATAAAGTAAATTATTTCGAGACCAGCCCATGAGACGGCGTGTAGTTCCAAGGCCCGATGAGCCCGGAACAAATGATTGAATTTAATTTAATAATTAAATTACACGCACGGGCGGTTTTCCTGAAAAAGTGGAATAACTCTCGAATGGGTGCTCGAATCAAAAATCTGATGGCACCGTTGCATTCAGAGTAGTGGGTTTACCATATAAAGGACCTAACATTGACTGGCGTGGGCTGGTGGCGAAATCTGGGTTTTGGACGTAACAGTAATAAAATATTAAATTTAAAATATTTTATTAAATCCATGTTGCAGCGAAATCTTTTTATTCTTTTTAAATAGATATTTTCCAAGGGATTAGGGTTACTTTTCCTATAACCTTGAATATCCTTGGAGAGCATTGGAGAAAACCTCCCAACACGGCGACAGTGTTCTTGACGAGCTTCGATGGCGATGACGATGCGGTGACCAGATCTTAGACAACAAATGCCATGAATTTAGGTAGGATGTTTGTTTTTGATTTACCTTTCCCCGTTCTTGATTCTTACGACGACCGCTGACTAATCTACAAACCGATTAGCCCACAGATCGATCGTTTTGCGGGCGGGTGTGATTTGGGGTTTTATCAGGAAACCAAATACTATATAATTAAAACCTCTTGGTTATTATGGTTTTGATCTAACGGCGATGAAACTGGATCATCACGAACAATGATCGAGGTTCGTCCCTCTTATTCGATTCTTTGTATTTTTCTCCGGCATGTTCTTCATTGCGTTCTACGCGTTCTTGGAGGAAATCGATAGTTGCGCATTCGTTTGTTGGCACAATGATCCGAGATTGTAGATCCAACCCCGGAGTGATGTCACGGAGGTGCGACGACGGTTTCAGCGGACGATTCCAAGCGGATCGAGAGTAATGAGTTCTCGGGAATTTTTCTTTAGATGGATTGTTCGAGGTTTATGATCTCATTTAAGGACCAAAAACACCCATTATGGTGTTCGTATGATGAAATGAACTAACCCCTGGAGTATAGGGAAGAACGGATGAGAGATCACGGATTCAGAAGATCGGCTGAAGCGCAAGGAAGAAGATGACGTTCTGGAAAAATCCTGACTACACGGCATGTAGTATGGGATACATGGCGCATGTTCATCGGTAGGTTTACCTGACGTGCACTCCGGGGGTACACGGACACGGGTTGGGTACACATTCAAGGACACACTGTGTATACCCCTCCCCAGCCAGACCCAGCCAGAGGCACGAGATACCCCGTGTGCTGGTATATGGGCAGGCGACACAAACATAGACCATGTACGGGCACATGGCCAGCGTACACAGAGCGAGCCCTAGGTGCTCAGACAAGGCGTGTGATTCTTCTACATGTCGTGTAGTTACGTTCTATTTGACAAGCCGAATGACATGGGTCATTTACACGGGCAGTACCCAGACTCAATTAACACTTCGTGTGATCATTCTACACACCGTGTAGTTTGGCTTTACACATCTTGGATGGATGACACGGGCCGTTTACACAAGCAGTACATGGAGTCAAGGAACACAGCGTGTGATCCTTCTACAAGCCATGTAGTCTAGTTTTACACAGACTAGACAGATGACACGGGTTGTTACATGGGCAGTACCCGGGGTCAAGGAACACGGCGTGTAACCATACTACACGTCGTGTAACCAATTCTTCATGTCTTGAGCCACTTGTCTTCTATGACATGGACTAGTTTTCTTAGGGTTCGTCCCCTTGGTCTTTCTCCTGAAGGTTCCCAGTATCATTTCCTACATATAAGAGTATGATCCCTTTAGTAGGACTTTCAGAATAGAGTTTTTGGAATCCCCTCTGTGAGACTTAGAGCCGGATCCTCTATTCATTCCTGGAACCCTAGGTAGAGTTCTTGGTATCAATATGACCAACTTTACCCGAGCGCCGATCCTCTGTTTAGCGGATTAGCTCAGACTGAGTTGTTCAAATCACCCCATGGCGATTGGTTGAGATCCTCATCTAAGCATCATGTTCTCAAGTACTTGTGTAGTGTGCTCTCCTGGAACGAGTACTTTGTATCTCTCTCTTCCGACCTAGGAGTGTGTTCTCCCAGTCATGTGCTTAGTGGAATCTTCGAGCTGGATCTTAGTGGTGGTTTTTCGATAGTCGATCGTGTATGAGTATATCTGGATATTATTGTTATATGTTCTAAAGACATATACTGTGTGGAGATGACTCTATCTTTCCTTCGTAGTATTTCCCTTTTTTATTTCCTTTGTGGTTTCGAGGTGTCTAACTGGGTATTGTTATACTCACCCATGCACAGGCTTTTCCCACACGTGTCGTGTCTTGTGAAGACGAGCGAGCCTTTGACAGGATTCTAGGCGGACCAGGACCGGACAGTTCTCAGTGAGATCAGACAGGCCGAGGTGTGTTCCTACGGCTACAGACTGCAGTCCCATCACCTTTCTTTATTGGTTGGACTTTGTTACGGACTCTCTTTTGGTGGGCTTGTAATTTTGGACTAGGGTTTTAATTTCTTGTACTTTACTTTCATGGCGTACTCTGTTGGTTTGGATTTAGTGTATGCATGCATCTTTTCCATTTTTAGAAGTTTTTAATTTTCAGATTTGTGGGATTAGAGATGTTTGTGTGTGTGTGTACATGTTTATATGTAATACATCCCATGTTAGTAGCATGCCTAATCGGTGCTAGTCACTAGCCCCTAGCCTATTGGAGGAGGGTTGGGGAGTTGCGGCTCGGGCCCCACTGGGACAGGTTGTGACAGAGTGGTATCAGAGGTGGTCGGTTCTACCTTAGGACCGAGAGTCTGTGAGTTGGCTTGGGGAAACAATTTTAAGTGTTTCGAGTTCTAATTTCAGGCCTGGGACCCTAGTGTTAGTGTGGGCGACTGACATATCCATACACAAGGACTCTGATAACTTTCTTTTCGACTCAGAACATGAGAACACTAGTTGCAGAGGAAAATAACGGTACATGCATCATATATGAATGGGTTGTGGTTTCCATGTCCTTCTTGAGTCAACTCTCTAGATATACTCACTGACTCAAATACATCTTGTTTCTTTACAGGATGTCTCTATGGTGAGCACCTGTTAGGATCCAGTAAAACGATCACGAGGATGACCCCCTCAGTGATGAAGCTTCGATTCAGGGACTAGATCCCCCAGTTTTACCATCGGGTGGTGTGCCAGTTATTCCACCACCTGTGGAGTAGTGTTTAGTGCCTGCTGTACCAGTAGAGGAGGAGCATAGGCTGAGCGCACTCCACAAGTTTTAGAGATAGAGACCCCTCAGGTTTTGAGGTGAGCCTGACCCTCAGGTAGCAGAGGACTGGCTTGAGGTAGTGACTAGAGTCTGCCATTTGGTCATGACACCAATAGATCCGATGGTGATCCTGGCAGCGAGCCTTTAGCAGGGCTTGGCAGGATGATGGTGGAGTTTGGTTATCCAGACTCATGACGAGGTGACTCTTGCATGTTCAGAGTTTGATCATCACTTCATAGAGTAGTTTTCACCGGTTACCCTGAGAGAGGTACGTATACCGGAGCTTCTTTAGCTCCAACAGGGAACCATGACGGTGGCTGACTATTAATCGAGGTTTACTGACCTCTCACGGTACTCGATGGATATGGTCAGAGATCAGTACATCAGGGCTCAGACTTTTGAGCGAGGATTGTGAAAAGATATACGAGCTAGCATCACCCCTATGAGCATTCCCACTTATGCTGGTGTGCTCGAGCAGGCTTTGGTGGTCGAGAGCTTCTTGGCAGAACAGAGACAACCGACAGTTGTCAGTAGCGAGCGAGCTGGAGAAGAGACCTCGGCAGCAGGGAGTCGACGTCTGGGACCCAGGCGTGGGATATGTTTTCAGAGGAGATCCCAGGATAGAGGATCTTCCATACAGGGTTCGCAGGGCGCATCCATCCAGCCTCGAGAGAGGTGATGCTACTCATGAGATGGAAGGGGACATCTCGCCCGAGATTATACGACCCGCCATACTACTAACCCGAGAGCAGTGGATGGACCATCGAGGAAGAGGCAACTTGTGGAGAAGACAGATCCGAGGGGCGGCGGACATGGTAGAGGATTTTGGAGAGCAGCTGGAGGTGGTCGGCGTTTTGACCCTTTACCACCACCACCCCCAAGAGGTCCACCCTAGGCCCGGGGAGCTGGTGGACAGAGACACGTATAGTTGTAGGCGACATAGGCTTATGACCCAGGTACTCCCGGAATGATTAGAGGTATAATCTGTGTCTTTTCTACTTTGGATTCCGTACTGATAGACACAGGTTCTAGTCTTTCCTTTCTGGCTGCTTATCTTGTTCAAGACCTTGAGATTCTAGTTGATCCATTGACTCGACCCTTATGCTTAGAAACACCGACTGGAGAAGATTCAGAGATCACAAACCTCTGTAGACAGTGTGACCTGACCCTTGGAGGTGAGAGTTTCGATTAGAACCTCTTGGTGGTAGCGTCGAGGCCTTACGATGTCATTCTTGGTATGGATTGGCTATCCACAATTCATGCCCATATCGACTGTTTTAGGCGAAGGGTGCAGTGTGTCCGTAGTGATGGAACGTGGTTCTCTTTTGTCGATGAAAGAGAGACCCAGGTAGCGCAGGATGGACTCATGTGTAGGAGGGTGAAAACGATATCCTATCAGTTGGCTAGCATAGCCCTTGGTGCAGCAAATGTTACAAGTTTCCAGTTTCCAGCTTCCAGCAGTAGTGGATGAGTACGAGGACGTCTTTCCAGAGGATTTCCCTGGACTACCTCCCCATCGGGAGATAGAATTCTGCATTGAGTTGCAACTCGAGATGACACTGATACCAGCATCAGCATATCGGATGGCTCCTGCCTAGCTTTGTGAGCTGAGGATGCAGCTGAAAGACTTGTAGAAGAAGGGATTTGTGAGACCCAGCGTTTCACCCTGGGCGGCCCCAGTGTTGTTTGCCAAAATGGTAGGCAGGAGCTTGAGACTATGTGTGGATTACCGGTGCTTGAATCAGGTGATCGGGAAGAACCGGTATCCACTACCGAGGATCGATGAACTCTTCGACCAGTTGAGAGGGGAACGATGGTTCTTGATGGTTGATCTAGAATCAGGCTATCACCAGTTGCGAGTACGGGATGAGGATGTACTGAAGACGGCTTTCAGATGTCGCTATGGTCACTATGATTACTTGGTGATGCACTTCGGCGTGACGAACGCCCCAAAAGTGTTCATGGGACTCATGAACCGGATCTTTCAGCCCTATCTAGATCGGTTTGTAGTAGTCTTCATCGATGATATCCTTATGTAATCTGCGTCCGAGGAGGAGCACGTGAGACTCCTAAGGATGGTTATGGACACACTCCGAGAGCACTGGTTGTATGGGAAACTCTCAAAGTGTTAGTTCTGGATACAAGAGGTCCAATTTCTGGGACACGTTATCTGAGAAGATGGTGTAGCAGTGGACCCAGCCAAGGTGGAGGCAGTTCTAGCATGGGATCCACCGTGGAGTGTGACAGAGGTGTGGTGTTTCCTTGGGTTGGTAGGATAGTATCACAGATTTATTCTTGATTTCTCCAGGATTTCATCACCCATGAAAGCTTTGACCCGAAAGGGGAAGCCTTTCGTGTGGACCGAGGGATGCCAGTAGGCTTTCTGACAGTTGAGACAGAGCCTGACGAGCGCCCCGATATTGAGATTACCAGAGGAGGGTGTCGAGTATGTAGTGTTCTACGACACATCAGGAATCAGGCTTGGTTGTATCCTAATGCAGAGGCAAGCAGTGATTGCATATGGCTCACGTCAGTTGAGGCCACATGAGTAGAACTACGTTACCCATGATCTTGAGTTGGCAGCGGTAGTCTTCGTTTTGAAGATGTGGCGGAACTACCTGATGGGTGAGTGGTTTATAGTCTACTCTGATCACAATTGTCTTAGATATATCTCTTCTCATAAATATCTGAATTTGAGACAGTGGCGGTTGCTTGAGTTCCACCAGGATTATGACTTTGAGATCGTTTATACTCCTGGGAAAGGGAACATAGTGGCAGATTCCCTCAGCAATAAATTCAATTTGCAGTTTCTGGATGAGGCGACGAGGCAGTTGGCCTCCTTACAGTTATCCTTCGTGGATGGAGATGAGGGAGACTACCTTAAATCGATGGTTGTTACCTCTCCACTCTTAGAGAGAGTTAGGGAAGCACATTGTGAGGATGCTAGCTATGAGACTCTACGTGCTCAGATATCCATAGGTGTTGCGGCTGATGGATATTCAAAAGGTGGGGAGCACATTGTTCTTTTCAGAGGGTGCACAGTAGTACCAGTGACGTTGCGGGAGGAGGTTTTGAGGGAGTTCCATGCATCTCCTTTGGCAGTGCATCCAAGCATGAAAAATATGTACCAGGACATCCGACGTCAGTTCTAGAGGCCAGGAATAAAGAAGAGTGTGGCAGAGTTTGTATCTCAGTGCCTTACTTGTCAGCAATTAAAGGCTGAGCACCAGGTGCCAACAGGTTTAAATCAGCCCCTTGAGGTTCCAGAGTGGAAGTGGGACAAGATATCCATGGACTTCATGATGAGTCTACCATGTAAGTCCATGGTACACGATGCCATCTGGGTGATTGTTGATCGACTCACCAAGTCGGTCCACTTCCTAGCTATACGGGAGAAGAGTTCAATATAGAGCTTGGGACGCCTCTACGTGTAGGAGATAGTACGACTACATGGAGTTCCATCCACGATCATCTCAGATCGTGATGTTTGTTTCACATCCCGGTTATGGAAGGGATTGTAGGAAACTTTAGGGACTCAGTTACGCTTGAGCACAACGTTCCATCCTCAGACTGATGGTCAGACAGAGTGGACCATCCAGGTTTTGGAGGATATTCTTCAAGCTTGCATACTTGACTTCGGTCCTAGCTGGGAGGATCACCTACCACTGGTGGAATTTTCTTATAACAATAGTTATCATTACACTATTGGTATGGCACCATTCGAGGCTCTGTACGGGCGACCTTGCAGGTCACCACTTTGTTGGACTGACCCAGGAGAGTCAGCACTCATGGGCCCATAGATGGTGAGAGATACTACAGAGAAGGTTCAGGTCATCCAGGAGTAGATGAAGACTTCACAGAGTCGGCAAAAGTCTTATGTCGACAGGAGGTGGAGGCCATTGGAGTTCGAGGAGGGAGACCATGTGTTCCTTCGGGTCTCACCTCGACGGGGATTGTAGAGATTTGGCTGAGGCGACAAGCTTTCTTTGAGGTTCATTGGCCCTTTTCAGATTCTGAGTAGAGTGGGCGAGGTGGCGTATCACTTGGCTATACATCCTCATATAGACCGGGTACACAACGTCTTCCATGTGTCAGAGCTACAGAGGTACATGCATGATCCATCGCACGTCATCGACTAGGGTGAGATGGACATCGATGATGAAGCGAACTTTGATGAATACCCAGTGGAGATCAAGGATTGGTAGGAGAATATCCTTATTGGGCGAGCTATTACCTTGGTACGTGTTTGGTGGCAGTACGAGAATCTTCAGGAGAGCACGTGGGAGCGGGAGGCTTAGATTTGTGTGCAGTACCCACATCTTTTTGAGTAGCCTTTGTTTTGGCTTTTCGGGGACATAAAATCCCTAATGTGGGTGTGATGTAATGTCTCAAATTTTTTATACTTTATTCTTAAAAATAAAGGGAATTATTTCGAGACCAGGCTCTGAGACGGCATGCAGTGCCGAGGCCCGGTGATCCCGAAACAAATGTTTTAATTTAATTTAATAATTAAATTACCCTCACGTGAGGTTTTCCGGAAAAAGTGGAATAACTCCCAAACATGTGCTCAGATCAAAAATCTGATGGCACCGTTGCATTCAGAGTAGAGGTTTTACCCTATAAGGGACCTAACATCGACTGGTGTGGGCCGGTGGTGAAATCTGGGTTTTGGACGTAACCGTAATAAAATATTTAATTTAAAATATATTATTAAATCCTTGTTGTAGTGAAATATTTTTATTCTTTTTAAATAGATATTTCCCAAGGGATCAGGGTTATATTTCTCAAAACCTTGAATATCCCTGGAGAGCTCTGGATAAAACTTCCCAACGCGGTGACGGTGTTCTTGACGAGCTTCGCCGGCGACGACGATGCAGCGACCAGATCTTCACCAGCAAATGCCACAAATCTAGGTAGGATGTTTTTTTGGATTTACCTTTCCCCTTTCTTGATCCCTACGATGAACGTGGACTAATCTATGAACTGATTATCCCGCAGATCGATCGTTTTACGGGCGGGTGTGATTTGGGGTTTTATCGGGAAATCAAATACTATATAATTAAAACTTGTTGATTATTGTGGTTTTGATCTAATGATGATGAACCCATATTGTCACGAACAATGATCGAGGTTCGTCCCTCTTGTTCGATTCTTTATATTTTTCTCCCATGCGTTATTCGTTGCATTCTACGCGTTCTTGGAGGAAATTGATCATTGCACATTCGTTTGTTGGAACAACGATCCGAGATTGTAGATCCAACCCAGGAGCGATTCCACAAAGGTGCGGCGACGGTTTCAGAAGACGATTCAGAGCGGATCAAGAGTTATGAGTTTTTGGGCGTCTTTCTACAGATGGATTGTTCGAGGTTTGCGATCCTATTTATGGACCGAAAACACCCGTTACAGTGTTCGTATGATGAAACGAACCAACCCATGGAGTATCGAGACGAACGAATGAGATATCGTGGATCCAGAAGATCGGCCGAAGCGCGAGGAAGAAGACGACATTATAGAAAAATCTCGACTACACGGCGTGTAGTATGGGCTACACGGCGTGTGTTCATCGACGGGTTTACCTGGCGTGTACTCCGGGAGTACACAGACATGGGTTGGGTACATGGCCAAGGACATGCTGTGTATACCCCTCACCAGCCAGACCCGGCCAGATACACGGGATACCCTGTTTTCTGGTACACGGGTAGAGACCGTGTACGGGCTCATGGCCAGTGTACACGGAGTGAGCCCCAAGTTCTCGGACACAGCGTGTGAATCTTATACACTCCGTGTAGTTACATTCTATCCGACAATCCGAATAACATGGGCAGTTTACACGCCAGTACTCGGAGTCAATAAACACGACGTGTGATCATTCTACACACCGTGTAGTTGGGCTTTACACAGCTCAGACGGATGACATGGGCCGTTTACATGGGCAGTACCCAGAGTCAAGGAACACGACGTGTGATCCTTCTACATGCCGTGTAGTCTAATTTTACACAGACTGGACAGATGGAACAGGCTGTTACATGGGCAGTACCCGGGGTCAAGGAACATGGAGTGTAACCATACTACACACCGTGTAACCAATTATTCATGTCTTGAGACACTTGGCTTCTGTGACTTGGAGTAGTGTTCTTAGATTTTTTCCCCTTGTTCATTCTCCTAAATGTTCCCAGTATCATTTCCAACATATAGGAGTATGATCCCTTCTGCAGGACTTCCTAAATAGAGTTGTTGTAATCCCCTCTGTGAGACTTTGAGTCGGATCCTCTATTCATTCCTGGAACCCTAGGTAGTTTTCTTGGTATCGACGTGACCAAATTTACTGGGCGCCGATCCTCTGCTTAGTGTATTAGCTCAGACTAAGTTGTTGGAATCACCTCATAGCGATTGGTTGTGATCCTCATCTGAGCATCATGTTCTCAAGTACTTCTGGAGTGTGTTCTCCCAGAATGAGTACTTTGTATCTCTCTCTTCGGACCTAAGAGTGTGTTCTCTCAGGCATGTGCTTATTGGAGTCTTCGAGCTAGATCTTAGAGGTGGTTTCGCGATAGTCGATTGTGTATGAGTATATCTGGATATTCTTGTTATATGTTCTGTAGACATATACTATATGGAGCTGACTGTATCTTTCCTTCGTGGTATGTCCCTTGTTGTATTTCCTTTGTGGTTTTGGGGTGTCCTACTGTGTATTGTTATACCCACCCCTGCATGGGCTTTGCCCGCACGTGTCATGTTTTGTGCAGAAGAGCGAGCCTTTGACTGGATTCTAGGTGGACGAGGACCGGACGGTACTCAGTGAGATCAGACAGGCCGAGGTGTGTTCCTATGGCTACAGACTGCAGTCCCAACACCTTTATTTACAGGTTGGACTTTGTTACAGACTCTCTTTTGGTGGGCTTGTACTTTTGGCCCAGGGTTTTACTTTCTTGTACTTTACTTTCCTGTCGTACTCTGTTGGTTGGGATTTAGTGTATGCATGCATATTTTCCATTTTTAGTAGTTTTTACTTTTCTGCTTTTTGGGATTGGAGATGTGTGTGCGTGTGTACATGTTTATAGGCAATGCCTCCCATGTTAGTATCATGCCTACTCAGTGCTAGTCACCAGCCCCTGACCTATTGGAGGCGGGCTTGGGGAGTTGCAGCTCAGGCCCCACTGGGACGGGTCGTGACAATTTTCCCCTATTCATATCCTCAAAATTAACAACTTATTAATAATAGCCTTATTTAAATAATATTTAAAGGTTCGTTTAGATTAGGTGTTGCATATTGTATAATCTATAAAACAAAGTTATATTTTTAAAAATATCTTGGTGTTATGAAAAATAAAATCATACTTTGAAATTACTTGATTTAATGATAGGAAATGACAGTATTATATATATATATATATATATTAGAATTCACTAAAAATCAATATTTTTTAAAAACAATCAATAATTTCACCCTAAGATAATTTTGATATGATGATTTAAAAAATTATATTATTTTATCAAATACAATTTATAAAATTTTCAAAACTTAATTACATTTTTATTTCATAAAAACTCATAAAAAATATAAAAACCAAATTTGGAAAATTAAAATTACATTTAAAAATTGAGTTCTCATATATATATATATATCATAATTATGTAACTTCTATTCATACATAATAATTATATAGCTATGTTTGTATAGTCATAAAATAATAATATTTCATGGTTTTCTTAAGATCGATGTTTTGTGTTATATATGCCATTGACCATAGTCTTAAATTAAAAATATTGGGGTGTTACTTTCTCCCACTTCATTAAATTTCATTTTTGAAATCTGAAATTATGTTTGGCAATAAAGGGTTTGATATTTGAAAATTATTTTTATGAAAAAAAACATCATAAAAAGGGTTAATAAGACATCTTCTTAAAAAGAGGGAAAGGAAAATATAATGGTCATCTGGAATAAAAAGTAACTAGGTTACGAGATATTAGAACATTAGTGGAAACTAAAAAATGGACATGAATGTAATGAACTGTTCAAATAATGATGGAAAGTGACATAAATCATTCATCATTAGAATGTGAATGGTGAAGATTAATTTAAAGACTAAAAAACCTTAAACCAAAATGTTGTGAAAAATATAATCAATTCATCATAAGTGAAGGTAATAGGACAATATTTCCTTTTCAATATAGTCTTATTAATGTTGTGAAATTCATTTACCATCTAGACTAATAACATATGAAAATATAATTACTTGACAAGTATAATTTAATATATTAAAAAATTTCTATAACAATCTCATATATTCATCTAAAACATTGTAATTCAAGATGAATGTTTCATGTCTAATGAACTAAAATCATTATCTAATGGGGCATTAATATATAAAAAGATATTACACCATTATTTTTACATTATCAAAAATAAAAAATGGTTAGATTTAGGTAATATAATTCAAAAAAACTATAATCCTTCATATGAAGAAATAAAACATTAATCTCTAAATCATGAATAATAGCACTCAGACTTTAACAAAAATCATTCCATATAAAAATAACCCTACATCCAAAATAATTGCACTGTTAAAGAATATTTTAACCTCAATGTCTATATCATACTATTCATCTTAAATCATTAAAACTTTAATAGTATTATTACCAAATGATCATTCATGTTAAATCACATGTTAAACTGGGGCTAACATATACTTCAAACCAATAAAATATCATCAAAGACATCATTAATAACCCAAAAAATCACTATATAATCTTAAAATATAATAAAATTAACTAAAATATAATGAATGGTAATATAGAAAATAACCTAAAAGTTAATCCTTAGATTGATCATAAATATATATAAAAATATTGGCTTGTAAATTAACTACTTATAAAATATTAAGTTTATCAGTATCCCGTTATACAGTAGACCATAATTAACTTAACATTAAATAATATACTAACCCAAAGGGTTATTTGGACCTAAATAGTTTATTATTCATAAAACCTAGTAAATGATTTAGATCACCTCAAAATCTCATCAGTTAAAACCTTAAAAGGGGTGCAATGTACTTAAACTTATAAAACTATGATTTTATCTGTAAATCAAAATTTAACATCATATCAACAGATATATGATAACAAAAATTAACCGAATCCTTATTCCCCAAATAAAATCACTAATTATTAAATATTTTAGTAAATAAAAACCATAATAAACTTCATCAGATATCATCTAAATAACTGTTTCCTAAAACCACTAACCAATTTCAAGGACTCTAATACTATCCCATTTACACCGTCAATTCCAATCATATATTTATCCAAGCCAAATATTATCACATTATAACTAAATAAAATTTCATGGTTATGGGTAAAATTCAAATTATTTTTTCAAATCCTTAATGAAAAACTAATGTGGAACAATCCCTATATGTTTCGTGATTCTTATATCCAAAATATCATTGAAATAAAACTTCTATATCATAATTATTGAATCCTAAAAAACACTTAAATCCATTAACTTTAGTGTTTGTAATAACATAAGTCCTTACTTGGTCTACGATTTAACCCTTTGATTAGGTATTTGGATTGGATAATACCCTTATTCCCCACACATAAGACATTTAACTATAAATGGTATCATAGGATAAACATCATATCCTTCTATTAAACTCTTCATTTTTTCACCAAAATTACCAGATCTATTCCATTCACTTCAACATAGATAACATCTTAATGTTCTAGTGAGACATTCCTTTGAGTTATTTTTTCAGCATTCTTTATATGTAGAAAGATGAATCTTATTTCCTCTATGGTATTCATGAAACTCTATATTTCTCTTATTATGTGGGTCATGAATCTCACCGAAGTTGAGGTTGTTAATAATATAATAAGATATAGTATTAGACATAATCAAAAGGTTTCAAATTATATATCCTATTTTATTTGGGTTCTCATGAGGAAAATAATTCCATTTTCCATGACATTCAACATTATCATTAATTATCATAGTACTAGAAATTTACTAACACAAAAAATAATAGTATGAGAAACATTAATCAAATTAAGTTATCATGTAATCATGAAATTTTATTCATTGGATTACAAAATCATCATACCTTTTCAATCTATGAAAATATAGTTTTATTATAGGCCTTCTATGGTCACTATCCATTCATGTCCTTTGTAAAGGTTCATAAAGAAAACATGAATTAACCCATACATATCCCATAAAAGTGTCAAAATAGGTGTGCAATGAAGGAAAACCCACCACACACAAGAATAATGCTTGAAATATGCTTGACTGACTCTTTTGAGGTTATTACTCGAAATTCATTTATTCCAAAACCACTTCCACTTATAGTATCCAAAAAATGATGTATTTTTAGTAAAAACACAATCTTTTCCTTAGCAAAACATTTGAATGTTATCATATACATAGACTTTTCCCCATGGTTTTCAATAAATTCTATTATTTTTAAGATCCAAAGACAAACTAAATCCCTCTAAAATAAAATCTATATCAACCCTTGATTTTCTTGTATGGAAATTAAATTTTTATAAATTAATGCTCGTTATATTTTATAAATACATGCCTGAGGACTATAAAGGTTTAGTTTCTTCAAAGAAAAAATAGACAATATTATTATTTCATGAAATATATTCAATATATCCCATAAATATATTCTCATATAGTTATTTTATTTGACATGTCTTAAATAAGATATTTCTACACTATAATTGGAAGGGAAATATAAGAATAGTTTAGCATAAATGCATAGTGAGGGTAAACATGGGATATGTCAGTGGTCTCTAAGAAATAAAATGACAATAATGGTATTATTGCATAATATTATTGTTTTAAAACCATATAAATTATATTATATATTTCAATCTTGAGTCGTTGCATAAATATTGGCAATTCATAAGACATTAATCATAATGTAATAAAAAAATATGATCCATGAGAGCAAAATAATGGCATAGGATAAAGTAATAAATTTATTTTCATAAGTGTAGAATAATCAAAATAATAGAAATATTATATAAAAGCTACCCTCCAAGATATTCATAACATTTAAGGCTTGGGATAAAAACCTGTATACCGACTTCAAGCTTGGGGTAACCTCATGTATTCCCTTTTTCATGCTTATGATAACTTCCAATTTACCATATTCTTGGGATAACCTCTCGTGTACCCTTTAAGCTCATAAAACATTAATATCTACCAAATTTATTTTAGGGATTTATAATTATAGGACCACCTGTCATATAATCATAAATCCATTAATATGTATTTTATAAGATCAATAAAACTCCATCATAACATAACCCCAGTAAAAGAAAATGGGTTTTATTGATATTTCATCATCAAAAAAATAAACCATATTGGGAAAAAATAAAGACAATTTTGTTAAATCATTTCACAATTAAATTATTATTAACATCAAAGTTTTTTATCATAGATAAAAAAGTCATTTAAAATACCACTGAAATATTTATTGAGGAAAATACCAATTTCATTCTAAAATCACTTATTTAAAATATATAAATTTTCAAAATATTGTGGAAGACAATTTCTTTGAAATGAACCATAGAGATCAATAAAAAATATTAAAGGTATTGAGTGGTTACAATGGCAGAAAATTATGTTCACATACTGTATGTTAAAAAATATATTCCTTTCCCATTTTTAGTAAAATGTTAAATGGACCTCATTTAGAAGATTTTATGAAGATACCATGATTTTTTTGTAAAAAAAACATGGGTAAAAGTTTTTTTAAATTATCATAATATATTATTAAAAAATTATTTAATTGTTTTAAAGAAAATATGGACATTGATGAAAAATATGCCCAACCAAATAATAAAAGATTGTTAGTTTTGCCTAAAAATATTATTTCGGTATCTTATGTACATAAAAAATTGAAATGAAAGGAAAAAATATAATAAATAGAAATAATATAAGGGGAATAAAATTTATTGGATTTTTGAGAGGTATATCATGATATTTTATAATCGGAATCATAATCATAATCAACCCTAGAAAATAATGAGATTGAAACATAAAACACTTGGAATTTTGGTAATTTTTTAATCATAATCCCCATGATAGAGGAAAATCAAATGAAACTTATAAAATCATGAACATGAGTATAATCATGATATAAAAAGTAAAATTATAATTATTTGTACCTCATAAACTTAAATAGGTGTATAATATCTAACATTTCTCTAAAAAACAATATTGAGATGAACAACCCTTTCCTCTTTAGTAATATTTAAATCAAAACATCATGAAAGAGAGAAAATTATATTAATATTTAAAAATACATAATTATAAGTAAAATGATCATAAAATAAATTAGATAATATGGAATATGACTCATAGAAATAATAGTGATATGAGAAATCACTTTACCTCGAGTTTGAATTTCATGAAACATTATCTTGAAACCTTTATAATAAATTTAATTTTTTATAAACATATAAAATATTTATGTTATTACTTATAATATTATATAATATTCAATTATTACATTTTTACACCTATATATTAAAAAATACTTACTAAAATTGTCATTTCATGATGTAAATGTTTTGTTTTTAATGACTGTTTTAGTTCGGCAGTTCGAGTCCTTGAAATTAGATAACGGTTCCATTATCAATAGAATTTTGAAAAATATATAAATATCATATATATTTTCATATATTCATCCATAAAATATGCAGATCAGAAAATTAATTCGACCATTAATGGAAACTGTTGGCTATATGTACGCATGAACACTATTTTCATTTTTTGATGAATGCAAAACAGAATGGTAAATAAAAATTAACCTGTAAAAAATAATTATTATATGTTATATATAATATATATTCATTAAATACATCATTTATACCATTCATGAAAATTAGATATGTAAAACAAATCACATCACTTCATGGATGTGGCAGTCCACACATATGCACATACAACATTGTTATTTTCCAATGGATCGTAAGGTAAAAATGTAGATATAATAATTTAATTTAAAAAGTATAATTATACCATAAATATAATATATAAAAATTAAACTCATCTTAATAAACATATATTAATGTTGGGGATGTAAAATTTATTTTATGTTCTGTGGAGGTGGTATTTCACTCGTACACACACACACACACACACTATACTTTTACATTCCATTTGATTGAAATGAGTGTGGATAAAGGTAGTTCAATAATGATAATACAATTTATGTATGTTTAGGATACTGAAATTATTATTTTATGATGAATTAAAAATATTTTGTGATGGTATAAGAATAAATAAAATGAAATAGGTTGTGTATGTAGATTACCTATTCTTCAGTATGCCTCTTTACAATCCCTTCTTAAGGACCCTTGTAAAGGTCTTTAAAGAAGAAGAAAACATATAATTCGTGTATGGGGAAGTCGAGATGTAAATTTTGTAGGGTTTTTTATATATATTTCTCAATGTTGTGTAGAAAAAAGAGGGAAGAGGTGTTCTTTTATTATAGAGGTAAAAGACATTTTTTGAATTACTTAAATGATTAAAATATAATTAAGTCATAGTCAAGAAAAATGCCTCCAAATAGCCATAGATTAGAATAAAAAGAGTATAATTTTAAAATATAATCATAAAATGAAATTTTTATTGATTATTTTGTCATTATAGACCCTTTCTTTATGTTAAAACCCTTAGTTAAACAATTTTAATCCTTACCTTGGTAATTATTTTTTATATTAAGAGTTATAATTTTACAAAAAAAGGTAAAAAATGGTTCATAAATGACCAAGAAATTAAATTTTATACCATTTATCAAACTATTTGTCCTATTTAATTATTTTTAGGTTATTAGAATTATTTAATAAAACAATTATCATAAAATTCTATTAATATTATTTTGGGAACAATTCAGAATATTTGATTTTCAAAACAACATAAGAGTAATGTAATTCAAATATAAAACCTTCACACACCCCTAAAATATAATATTTATCTATTTTTCAGAACATAATAATTAGGAAAATTATATTACTTTTAGTATTTTTATGATCATTTATTTTATTTTTCTAGTACTTGAATAAATAACGTGTCATCGTTACGTAATCATTTAGGGTAAATATTCACTCAATAAAAAATTCCAATAAAATAACATTGTATTTTTTTATTATTTAAAATAATAATATAGGATAAAAATATCCTCTTTCTATCCTTGAGTAAAAATATTAGTGATACTATATTTAATTGAGTGACATTTTGGAACTTTCATTACATTAAATAATATAAATTTTATTATCAAGGGAAAATTAAAAAAAGATATATATTAGATTTTTGTAATTCTTTCATTAAATTAATTTGATAAAATGAAATAAGGTAAAGTGTTGGGATTATTTTTAGACCTTATATCATAGTTTTAATCATGTTTTACCCATTATACCCTTAATGTGGTGACAAATATTTATTATGATTACTATTTATAATGACAAAAATGACTGATTTATCAAATATGAACATATTGGTTCCAAGTAAGATATACTAGCAAGATCAGCCATAAGCTAAGCTTCTGACTATTTATTAAATAAAGAAAAAAGGTACATAAGAGGCGGGTGGGGTCAAAAAAGGAACTTTCCCTCATCCGTTAAACACAATATTACAGATCATAATAAGACATGTCATTCTCATAATCAGAGTCATCAGCAGTTTCCCATTCAGAGTAGGACTTATCCTGATTGAGGATCTTGAGAATATTAGAATTGAACGCACCTGAAAGCTTAGAATATCATGTAGACACCATACTAGGTATGTTAGAATAATCCTTCCTTGGTCGTCTCTTAGAATGAGTAGGATATAAGACTAAGCAATCATTCGCCATCCCTTTCCCAGAAAGAAGGGCATCTTTGAAAGTGCTAGGTCTGCCGAAACCCGTCATTGTCTCTTCCGACTCAGAGATGTCACCCCACTTCCCAGATATCTTAGAGAATATCAAGAGATTCTGAATTTCATGATGGCAATCAACATTTTGAGAAGTCCTAGACGAAGCCAACTCAAAAGTCCCATCACGTATCAAGCCTGTATCAGGACTATCATCTATACTTACATTTGGAGGATCAATGCAAGCAGGGGATCCAGAAACAAAGAGGCTAGGAGTATGTCCAGCCTCAACTAACCCAGTGGGAGTAACAGCATGACCATCCTTCGATGGAATCTTCTTGTGGTCAACCTAAACATTAGAGGGGCCACTCATTGGAGACGTATCCACTATCAGCCCTTTCCCTTTCACATGAGAAACAGGTTTGCTGGAGGCCAACACCTCAACCCTTTCCCTTTCCAAGTATAATATTCATTTTATCAGATTCAATATCTTGGAGTGGAATAAATCTATTTTAACATAAATTCATAAATAAAAATGAAAAACATTTTTCTAAAAAATTCATATAAATGCTTAAAAAGTAACCAATATTAAAATAATAAATATTACTAATATAATTGAAAATATTTATATTATTATAAATAAAATTGATCATATGTTAGTTAAATGCTAAAAAAAATATAATGGGAAATTTAAATTAATTGATTTAATGAAAATAAATAAAATTATTTGAAAAATATTTAATTTTCATTATTATGTGAAGAATCAATATTTTTTAGAAAATACCAAAATTTCACCATTAGATAATTTTTTATGGTGATTTAAAAAATATAATTATTTAATCAAGTAAAATATCTATAATTCTTTGAAATTTATTATTATATTCACTTAAAAAGAGTTAAAACCCATTTTTTGAAAAAAAAAATTGTTAAGAATAAAACAAATTTAAAAAATTGATTGATTACCTTTATATTTATTTCAAAATTTGGTGACTTCTTTTCATACGTGTTAATTTAACAACTATTTTATAATGGTCATATAATAATAATATTTTATGGTTTGTGTATGAACAATGTTTCATGTTTTATACACTCTTGAATATAATGTTAGCTTAAAAATAAAGGGGAGTTACGAACATTCATACTCTTTTATGCATTCCAAAATGATAATGTCAGTCGTGCCTATGTGTGGACTACCACATACATGAAGTGATGTGATTATTTTTTTAGTGCCTGCTAACAAGGATGGTCTCGAGGATAGAAGTAATAAAAGAATATGATATGTATAACATGATTAATCTTCTGTAATAAAATTATTTTTTAGAATAAAAAATGCATTCTTACTCATTTAGTCATCATAAAAATTCTAGTTTTGGTAGGTTTTATTTCCTATATAAACACTGTTATAATGTTCATTTTTTGAATGATTAAGGAATGTTATATAATGTTAATAAAATTTAATGATGATGATTTCATTTTTCTCAATAATCTATATTGGTAAAAAATGAATTTATATTTGTTAATTAAATCTATTCATTTTATGAAATCAAAACCTCAAAAATTGGAATTATTAAATATTTAATAAAAAATGTTTCTACAAGTTCCATTAAATATTAATTAGACTCTAGAATCATATTAAACACATTAATTTCAGAAAACATGAACATTATTTAATCGATTAAATCATGATCATGGTGAAAGTAATAAAACCCTAATACTAAAATAGATATGACAAACAAGATATTTAAAATAAAAAATATTAATTTTAATGATTAATTATTAATCAATTAGTAATACGAAGTTCTAAGTGAATTATATCTAGTATTATAAGTGGTATTATTATTTTTATATATATTTATAATAAATCTAAATTTATTATATTTTAATTTAGAAAAAATCTTTTTAAATGGAAGACTGAGGAAACTGGATTTATTGTCTCAATTTCTTCTCTTTGAGGATTGAGAAATTTTCACCACACGTTTTATTTTTATGAAGTATAAACTATTTTATGAATTTATTTTACAATTATTTTTAGGAAAATTTAAGAGTGTTAAGAATATATTTCATTTTTCCTCCAGCAATATTCTTTTTATGAAATAGTAATAAAAGTCATAATTTATTTTCTTTAAATCCTTAGTTGAAATGTTTAATAATTTTCATTATAATAATTTACTCAAAATTCTGGTTTCGTTAAATGTTTCTATAATTTTATTCTTATAATGAAATGTTTTTTAAAACAATTTTTTAATATTTATTTTAGTTTATTTAAAATGTATATTTTTAACATTTTCTATATGGTTTATATTTCTAATAGTATGAAATGAATATTTTTTAATTAGGTAACATAAGCTAATTTTTTCATCATCTTGACCATTATTATTTAATAAGATTATTCTGATGCATTTTCTTGGGTTTTGAAAAAAATATTATTTATTATTCTTCTGGGAAATTTTTATTTTAATATTTTTCAAAGATAATTGAATTTTAGGAATATATTTATGAAAATATAGAAAGTTTTTCAATATATGTGTTAAAAAATATATTTAATGAGTTTTTTAATTAACATTAATGAATATATGTGTTGTATACATGATATGGTTCTTTTTTTACTGTTTATTCTAATGAATGTTCCCAATATTGCACAAGATGATGGGTGAGCCTGATATAGATCTCCAATTCATTGGGTGAAGAGATAGGGTTAAAATAAATTTAAGTTACTACTAACTGATTAAAGAAACTAACTAGGTGGGTTATTATATCTTGAAGGGTTATTGTAAGAGTTCTATTAAGATTATGTACCATGATTCCAATATATTTTTATGCTTGAAATGGGTTATAAATATATATTTTTTGGTTTCAAAAGGTAAGAAAATAATATTGTCATTTAAGAAAGTTCATAACCCTTTTAAGGGTGAAAAATATGATTTTCAAGAATTATTTTTCATAAGTTCTCAGGTTTTTAAATATACCCATATGTTTATGATTTTTCTTTCATTCTTTCTGATGAAATTATTTATAAAAAATAGGGGAAAAATTATTCCATGATTTAGTAAATTAATTTTTTTCAAAATGTTTATAATGAAAAAGGTAAAATTTTATTATGACTTTCATAGTTTCTTCAAATGGACTAATGGGTTACTTTGCTTTTATATCCTTTAATAATATTTTTGTAATCAAATCATGTTTTAAAATATTTTAATGGGGATTAATAATGTGCAGGAACAATAGAAAGGCCTATATTTCCACTATGGGAATTTATCTTAAAATATGAAAGTTTTTAAATGATATTGAATATTAAATGTAAGAATATAGTTTTTTTTGAAGAAATAGTCATTGAGTGGAAGTGACCACATTTTTATTTTAATGGAATTATATATTATATTTTTTCACTAATTATTTATAAATAAAAATCAAAATGATAATGGAAATTTAATAAATTTTAAGTCACGCTATTAAAATCAAAATTATGGATTGATTAAGGATCATGTCCTAATAATTGGTATCAAATAAAGGGCTTAAATGACTTTGTAAGATAAGAGGTTATTATATTTAAATATGAAAAAGTTAATCTTAAAAACCCAAATTTTTCTTACATATATATTTCAAATTAATAGATGAAGATTCATTACATTACATTATGATCAATGCTATAATGCTATAGGTCTAGTGCCTTTGCAAACTAGGATAAAAAATAAAATGTTTCATAGGTCAACTACATCTTCTCAAAATATGTTCTTCATAACTATTACCTTTATTAGGCATATTATAAATTATATAATGTGGAAAAGAAAACATATGAAATGGTGATATTAGATGCTCATTAATGATAAAAAAAGGTGACATCAACATAACATGATTTTAATTGTACGAGACAAAGAGAATACCATTTGAATACCATACACTATATATCATAGATCATAAACAAGAGTCATGGATGAAATTATAGAGGTTCATAAGATATGAATTATAATGTAATCAAATAAACTGATCAATGAGAGCATAACATTTGTATAAGTCATAGATCTACAAAATACTCAAATGTATTGAAAATAATTTACTTAGTAGTTAAAGATCATTTCTAAAACTATCTTAGTTTAATAGGTTCACTCCCAAAAATATCTTAGTAGTAATGATTCTCTCTCAAGACTACTATAGTGAAAAATTTCACTTACGTAAATGAGTTAACTCCCCATTACAGTCCCATTTATCTTTTAATATGTCAATATTTACCCAGTTTTTTGGCGGGAGATGTACTCCCCACCTGTCTCAGTTTATAAGTTAACATCATCTATTTATAATGTGAAAACTATCCCTGATTATAACCTGACCACCATCCTTGGTTATAATGTAATCACCACCATTGTTTCATAATAATACTACCCACAAAAAAATAAAATCATATATATGTGTTCCATAAGAGCATAAATCATTCATCATATCCGGTCCCATGAAAAAATTTATTTCCAAAACATATTTTCATCATAATCATATATAATTTGGATAAATAACAAGGATTATATCACTGTATTATATTAGTATGAAATGAAATTTAACAATGAAGGATGTCATCTTATATAGAAAGTGATTTTAAATGTCCACCTAGAACATTTATTGAGGAAAATGACCTTTTCACTTTAAAATAATTTATTTAAAATCATTAAACATGCCAAATTTTAAAGACAAAACATTTTATTTTAAGGTAAAATTTTAAAACAAGTACACTATGATTTAAATCATTTAGAATTCATTATGACAGGAAATATTTTTCATTATGTACATGTAAAAATAAAGATTCATTTCACATTTTTATAAGAAATTAAAAAGTAACATTCGCTAAAATATTATTGGAAGATTACTTTTAAATAATTTAAAAAAATTCCAATCAAGGGTAAACGTTACTTTAAAAAATCAGTGTAGAATAGTAAAAACATTTTTTAAAACATTTTTAGAAAACATAGACATGAAAGAAAAAATATCTTCAACTGAAGGAAGAAATATAAATTTATTCATTATAAAATCATTCTTTGGGATTATTGAGGACATAAAGATGGTAAAATTAAAATAACCAAGAATTTTAATAAAATAACCATAGTAGAATAAAATTTATGAGTTTCTTGAGATATATTTTATAATATTTCATAATCAAAAACATTATTTTAAACAATGCTAACAAACAATAAGATTATAATATAAAGATTTTACTGCATTGAGATATTTTGAATCATAATACCTATCTATGAAATAAAAATATATAGATATGTGGATCCCAAAATTTCAGTATAATAATCATAAAATAAATTCATCGGTAGTACATACACCACATAAATGAAAACAGTGTTTAATATGATATGTGTCCCACAATAATAAAAGTGAGAAGAAAATATATAAAATCAAGTCTCACCTTTCTTCATAGATTTTAAATAATCCATTATAATAAATATAGGTTTATTATATATATATATATATTAAAAAACAATACTCAAATGTATCATACAAAATATGATTTACCTATAACCTTTATTAACCGTTTATTAGAATTTACTGTCAAAATCGTGTCTCAAAAAAATATGCTTTATTTTTTATCTATGATTTGGTTTCATATTTATGGAAATTTTAATGCCATAATGGTTAAATAATAACCCTAATTTATCTATTAGATAATTATAATATATATTTATAATACTTTAAATTATATTAATCCATAAACGTTAAAGATATAAATGAATTACGCCTCTCATGGAGATGTTTGGTCGTACATACGCTTGAATGGTTTTCCCTTTTTTTACGGGATGAATAGAAGGAATGTAATAATATATCACCATTATAGAGTCATTATGATTTCTTATTAATCACATATATTTATTAAATTTACCCTTATTTTCTTCTTTGTAAAGTGTATGTGAAAAATGAATCACATCACTTCACGAGGTGGTGTCCACCCTTTACATGAGATAAATTATCTTATTAACATAGGTATATGTGATATTATAATCCTATAGTTATATTGTTTTTAAAAATTATCATATTAATATTTTAAATACATAATTATATCTCACTATGAGAGGAGATTATTGATAATAAATTACATCGGTTCGCGATGTAGTTATCTGTCGTACTCACGATCAAAGATGTCATATCCCACATGATGGAAGAGAAGAGAGTTGTGGTTTATGCTATTAATGTATTAAAATATAACTATATTTTATATATTTAATTTATTATATCATCATGGTTATAAAATATTTTAATGGGTTGAGGAATAAATAAAATTAAAAGGAATTGTTAAGGACAATACATCTTTGGAAAACCCATTTAGGTTAACACCAAAAGCCTTTATAGGAGGGTTTCAAAATAAAAAAATCATATTTGATGTGGGGATGGAATTATAGAATAAATTTCGGTAGGAACTATCTAACCTAATGGGTTTTGGATGTATCAAGAGGTGATTATGGGGGTTTTATTTTATAAGTGGGGGAGAAGACACAAATGGATTTTTTTCATATAAAGATAGATGTTTACCCACGTTTTAAACATCCCAAAAGGCTCAAAAAGGTTCATTATATAACATTATATGATATAAGGTTGTAATATGTCCATAAAATAGGAATTGGATAAGGTTTTATGTCATTTTAAACCTTATCTTTTTTGTTTAAACCATGGTAAACCTGTTTTAATCTTAACCTTGAAAATTAATTTTCCATTTTTTTACAATTAATTTTGTCAAAGAATTTACATTTACATACTATATAATATTATTTATTATTATTAAAATAATATATTATATTTTTCAAAACTGAATTCACATTATTGGAAAATTTTAATGTAAAATTAACCATGCAGACTTGATAAAAAAAGGATTTCTAAAGAGAAAGTTTTAAAAAATATAGAATATTTTAATATCAATATTATATATCTATTATATTAAAATGAAATAAATTGGTTTAGTAAAAAATAATTTTACTAATTTTAATTTTTAAATATTTTAAACAATATTTATATTTTTAAATTTTCTAAATGAGAAGGAATTTTTTAATAAAAAAAGTTATTTTTTCACTATTCACTAAAAAATCAAACTTTTCAGAAAATTTTAAAACTTCACCCTAAGATAATTTTGAAAATTGGATTAAAAAAATGAATATAATTTTTTAAAATATATTTTAAAAATGTAAAAAATAAATTTTAACATTTGTTCAAAGAATAATAGTACCAATCATGTTTTGAGAAAATAAACATTTTCAAAGTATATAAAGAATATTAAAATTTAATTAATATATTTATTAATATATTTTATTTATCTAAAAAAATTATACACAATTTTAAAAACATTTTTATTCGTATTGATACCTCAATTTTTAATTACTATGTTCTAATAATCATGTTTAAATGATAATATTATTTGTATGTCGTTGTTCGTTAGAACTTAGTGTAGCATTAAACATAAGATATCAAGGAACTTAATTTTTTTGAAAAATTGTTTAATAAAATACAAAAGTTTCATATTCTAATCCTCTTAAAATTATATTCCATACTAATTTCATCACATTAATACAATAAACGAGCATAAACTTTCTTCATTACATCCTCAGGTTCCTATATAGCTTCTTTCAGCTATTGGTTTCACCAGGAAATTGGACTAGGTGAGTGCCCTTATTTTTTAGAAAATAATGTATATGTTAAAAAATATCACCTATTTTTTCCTAAAAAATGATCATTATCTATTTATGTGACCTCTTAATTTTGAACTTGTAATGGATTAGGTATTTATATCCTCTAGAGAGATACATGAAACTAATTGTGAAATTGAGAGTTGTTTGGTGGAAGCACCAAGTGATAAGCTACAACCCCGATACGATCAAGAATTTCAAAGGGACAAATATACCTAGGGAATAGTTTTTTGTTCTTTCTATATCATATTACATTCTTTCATGGATAAATTCTTAGAAATACCATGTCACCAATATCAAATTCCAAATCACACTAGTGATTATTAATATAACTTTTATACCAAATTTCTGCTCCCCTTATATGTTACAGAATGGATATAACTTCATTCAATATTTATTTAGCTATATCATTCCCCAATATCTTTCTTTATCTATCTTTATCCTAGTAAGTTGGTGTTCTATAATTCATTCCATATAGTGCTTCATAAGGATCTATCTAAATTATTGAGTGAAAAATATTTTTGTAATAAAACTCTTCTAGTGGAAGATGTTGATCCCAATTACCTTTGAAATCCATTGAAAAAGATCTCAGTATATACTACTGGGTTTAAAATGGTTCTACCTGATTGAATATATGTATAAGGACGATACACAGTGTTGAAATTCAACTTTGTATAAAGATATTATTGAATAATTTTCCATAACATTGTAGTATATTCAGATCCTTATTAGATAAAATGGAATTTGGTACTCCATAAAACATTTCAATTACTTAATATATAACATGTAATTCTGATCATGATAGAAATATTCTCTACTCAAGATTAAGATAGCTAAAATGTTAAGGTGATCAATTGAAATATATATAACATTTTTCCATTTAGATGTTTTTGGGATTTTGATAGAAAAATCCAGGGTGATGTATTCCCATTTCTATTTTGGTATGGGTAATAGTTTAAACATCCCCATTGAATTTTTTTTCTCTTATCATTGACATACTGATATACCAAGAACTGTGATAAAAATTCTTCAATATCTGTGTTTATTTCATTCCACCATAAATACTCATTCAAATATCAATATGTACATTTACTTTGAGGATGAATAGAGAATGAAGAACTATGACACTCTTATAACTTCTCCTTATTCAAAACTACTATCAAGGGGACAAAAGAAATATTTCCTGACAATATTACTCTATAATAATACAGATTAAACTCAGGAACAGTTACTAACTTCTTTAGTAGATACATTTTATCCTTCTATTATTCAATAAGATTCACTTAGATATATGGTTGAACACTCATTTGGGAAATATAATATTTCTCTTCTATATTTAGTATTTATAGATCCATCCTTTAAAAATTTATAAATATTGGATCTTCAATGATCCTCACCATGGAAAAGCTAAAATGATCCTTTTGATTAAAATCAAGAGCCACCTTGTTCTCTTTCCCGAGGTGGTAATATATTGAGAAGTCATATTCTTTAATTTACTATATCCATATTCTCTAGTTCATGTTAAAACCCTTATATATGAATCTATATTTTAATTTTTTTGATCAATATATATATCATAATTTCCTCCTAAAGATAATGCCTCTATATCATTAATAAAAAAATTACCGCAGCCAACTTCAAATCATGAGTTGTGTAATTTTTCTCGTGAACCTTAAATAATCATGGGTAATGAGCTACAACCATAACATTATGATTTAGAACACATCCCAATCCCTTATTGTATAAATCACTATAGATTAGAAACCCTTATCCATTGTAGGTTAACGTAAACATAGGTGAAATGACTAATATTCTATTAGGTTCCTTGAAATTTCATTCACATTCAAATCTCCATAAGAAATTATCTCCCTTTTGAGTTAAATTAGTGAGTGTATTAGATATTATTATGAAATTATCCAAAACCCATTGATAATAACAATCCAAAACATGAAGAATTCAGATATAATTTAACACAGTTGATCTGAGACAATGTTTAATAGTATTTTTTTTCATGGATCTACTAATATACCCTCTCTTAATATTATATAACCCAAAAATGAATCCTTTTATAGTCAATATTCACACATTATATTTTTGTCATACAATTAATCCTTTTTAGGTTCTATAATACAATTATAAAGTTATCTTAATTCCCTTCCTTTTACATTATATATATAAGAATATAATCTATAAAGAATTCTAAAAACTGATCATGGTAATCTATAGACTCTATTCATTAAATCCATGAATATAGAGTGGGGGTGGGGGATTTTATGACCAAATGTAATCACTATATACTCATGGTGACTATACCTAGTATGGAATGATGTCTTGGGAATATCCTTCATATTGACCATCAATTGATGATATCTTGAATGAAGTCCAATCTTGGAAAAGTATTAATCTCCCTAAAGTTGATCAAACAATTAGTCAATACGAGGTAAGGGATATGTTTTCATGACTTTTATCTTATTTGAATCCCAATAATCAATATATAGTTTCATTGATATATATTTCCTTACAAAAAAATAATCAGTACACCCCATGGTGAAAAATATGGCTGAATGAATCCATTATCAGTTTTCTATGGGAGTTGCTTCTTCAATTCCTACAACTCAATCAAGGCTATTCTATTGGGATTCATTGAAATAGGTGTGTCCAAAGACATGTTTTCAATTGAAACCTCAACTTTATGATTGGGTTGAAGTGTTGGAAAATCTTGGAAATATTTCAATAAACTCACATAAAAAATTCATATCCTCAATGTTAAGTCTCTCCCCAACAATTTAGGATAAACAACTTTTTTAAATAGAAATAAAAACCCCTAAAATGGATTTTCTTTCCATAAATTGATCATAATTATCATTGAACTTATATAATATCATTTTTTCTTTTGGAATATTAAATGTGAATTCCCTTCCACATAAATTGATGTGGTCATTATATAGAGAAAGCCAATACTTGCCTAAGACAACATAAAATTCAACGAGAGGGAGAATAAAAAGATTTCTAGGAAACAAATTCTCACATACATAAACTGGATAAGAATCATAGACATGATATGTTATTATAATTTTATAATGGGTTTTCACTTCTAATTTAACATATACTACCTATAGTGGAATTTTGATACCATTACCAAACTTTTAAGATATAAAAGAGTGGGTAGATATATTGTCAAATAATAAATTAATAGTTCTATAGTGGATGGTAAGTGTACATTTCTCTAGATCATTATTTCACCCACTTCATAAAAAGGTATTTATTGATAATTAACTTTTTCACTCATATTTAGAGGTGTATGAGTTCTATCATCATCATTAACCTTTGAATTTTTGAATTGGTTTTCATAATACTCATAATCCATAAATTTAAACACTATAGTGTGGGTGGTGAATTTGATGGATTATTATCTATATTCACATCATTTGATAACGTATTCTCATAACTATAGTAATCAATTTCCCAATGGCCTTCCTTTCGACACTAAAAATATTTACTAGTCCCATTAATATGATTTCCTACTTCCACCAAAAAATTGGGCATGAAGGAAATATCGTCTTCTTTTATCAATGGTTTATATAATTTTATTTGAATTCAATATTTATCTATAATAAAAACATGATATTGAGGGGGTAATTATAATATGTATTTCCATATTAATAGTACATTGAATTATTTATTCAATGCTAATGAAATCCCTTATTAACAACAATCTTCACATACTTGGTATTATTCAACTAAATAATCAACCAAAAATACTTTCAAGTTGTATGGTAATACCATATGTGTACCTCCAAAGTCTTTGAAAATTCACCTGTTAGGTACAAAAGGATTAATAATCCTTTTAATTTAACTCAAATAATTCCTTCTCTATTTTGTAAGATGAATATGAGGAAAGTACTTATTTAAAAATATGTTCTTAAACTCATTCCCGTACATGGAGTGAATAACATTATGTTGACTCCCATTCATGAGAATAATCCACCATTGATCTTATTCACCTTGAAAATGATATATATCCAAAATAATATTTTCAATCTTCAAACACTACATAATAAAAATATCTTTTCAATGGTACTGATCCATTACACAAAAACCATTGGATAAGTGTAAACACTAAAATAATTATTACGTATCCTCATAAAAGACACAATATATTTTTTTCAATCCTTTTATCATTTGTAAGTTCATCATGATTCATAGTTTTATAATGTTTAGTAATTATAGAAATGAGATTATGTATTTTAGCTCCCAAAATATTTGGTTTCTCAGGACTAAAATCATTGAAATGTCCTTTTCACATTGAATTGACACCATTTCTTTGGGTTCCATCCATTGACTAAAAAACTTATTGTTTAAGAAAAATTAATCATTTTGGGGAACTTAATAATTATGAAAAATAGTTATTAGGATGTCTGAATCATGACACATTATTTTTAATATATGACACATTAGGGTTATACTTGGCCATTCGTGGTCATTATTCAAATCCTTCATTATGGTTTATAACGAGTTTGTGAATTTACAACATATACCCCAAGAGAGTGTCAAACTACATATTTTTAAAGGCTAATTATCATTCACTAGGTAAAAATTAGATCAACCATAATGTAACATTTTCATATTTATTAACCCTAGGTACAACTCTTCCAGAGGAATGTACAGTTTTAGTATCCATATAGGGATTTGATTTCTCAGAAACCACTCTCTCTATCCTTTAATAAAATTCCTGTTTATTTTTCAATACTTAGACTTATCCTTAAGGTTCACACCAATGTTTTTCCATCATATATTTAAAGGGTTAAATAATCTTTACTTTTGTACCAACTATAAATTACCAAATATCGTATACATGTATATTACATATTATTGATGAACATTCATTACATAACACAACGATCCATGCCAAAATCCTATTGGTCTGGCATATTTGAAAACTTGGATACATAAAAAATTGGTTCATATGTGAACTACATCATCTCTCACTTTATTCTTTATATCTAGAACCATTATTAAAAATATCATACATAATATATTTCTTAATAACATTGGGAAATGTAATATAATAATGGGTGAGATGAATTTCCTAGTATTGGTAATGAATGAATATTTCAACATAATGTGGGAATATTGGTACGATTATAAGATAATAATACCTAAAAACCATTCCTTACATATTATATTTGATAAAAAAGATTCATTTCATAAATATTTGAATTTTATAAGACATTAATAATGAAGGAATCAAAGAAAATGATTCATGAGTGGATTATATTATCATAAGAAATTGATTTCTTGAATATACATAATAATTGAAAATAATTTTCTTTTTAGTCAAAGATTATTTCAAAAAATATAATATTGGAATGGGTTGACTCCCTAAACCATCAGTGTATTCATGGTTCACTCCCAAGACTAGCATAGTAGAAAATGTACCATACTGAACAAGTATCACATTCCATTATATTCATTATTATCTCTTGATATGTAAATCATTACCCAATGCATTTGAGGGATATATAGGTCCCACCTATATCTGTTTTTAACATAACCACCCATTCTGGGTTATAACATAACCACTATCCTTAGTTTTACCATAAACACTTTCCTAGGTTAAAATGTTTCCACCAACCTTGTTTCATAACTGAACCATCCATCACAATATGAAAATCATTTATATGTGTTCCATAAGATCATAAAACAATCACCATATTAGTACCAATTGAATAAATGTGTTTCATAATTATTTTTATTCATGATCATAAATAGTCCATAGAAATAATAAGGATAGTATCCATGGATCATTACCCTAGTAAATCTTAAGTGACATCAAAGTATGTCATCTCAGATATAACATAATTTTGAAAGATCAGTTGTAACATTTGATGAAGAAAACAACCTTTTAAATTTGAAATAATTTATTTAAAATCTAATAACATAGAAAATTTTAAATAAAATATTTTCATTGAAAATAAAAACAAAAACATTATAAAATAATATTTAAATAATTAACAATCCATGATGTTTGGAAATATGGTTCATGTCGTACAAGCTAAAAAATGATTCCTTTAAAATTTTTGTAAGAACAGTAAAAAAAATTAAATAGAAAAAGATAAAAAGATTCATAAAATTATTTTTAAAATTTCTATAATGGGTAAAAATTTCATTAAATAATCATTGGAAAATAGTAAAAACATCAATTAAAACATTTTTAGAAAACATGGACATGGAAGAAAAAAATTTTGTCCAAAGAGAGAAATAAAGTCAATTTTTCATAAAAAAAATATTTTGATATATTGATTACATAAATACAGTAAAATGAAAGGAATAAATCTATTTTAATTAAATAACCAAATAAGAAGTAAATTCAATAGTTTAAAGACTGATTTATCATTGGATTTCAGAATCAAAAACTTTATAATAAATAATCATGGTAAACAATGAGATTATAACTTAAAACTTTTAGAACTTTGGTATCATTAGAATCAGATTACCCTTGAATGAAATAATATTATAATGGTATGTATATCCTATAATATTAGGATAATAATCACAAAATAAATTAATTTTCAGTATATAAACTACATAAAATAAAAACTTGGTGGATATGGAATGTTCCCCATTCAAAAAAAATTGAGACGAAAATCTCATACCTCAAGTATCGAATTCCTTTGTACAAATTCAAATATGTTGTACAATAAATATAGGTTTATATAAATATCATAGGGAAACATAATCATATGTATCATACAACATATTATTTACCTATAATATTTCACTACCCATTTATTAGAAATTCTATGTTAAAATTACATTTTGGGTAAAAATTTCTTCATTTTTAATGCATGTTTTTATTTGCTATTTTTGGTCAAATTAACATTATAGTGGTCCATTATACATAATATAAAATATCATATAATTATAATATATATTCATTATAATTTAATTTAGTGTTATCCATATAAGTTAGATATATAAAATGAATTACCTTTTCATGGAGATGGTTGTAAGAACCCAGATCTTCGTTTCAGGTATGTCTTTCCTTTTCTGAAGTTTTTGAGAATTTTTGGAGTTTCTAGAAATTTTTGAATTACACGGTGTGTACTTTCTGAGTACATGTCATGTACTCTTTTCCTGCTCGAAATCGTGATTTGGTTGTGCCACACACACAGTGTGTAGGGGTAACGTGGAGGCCGATTTTGGTGGAGTATGAAAAAACCCACTACACGCCGTGTACTTTAAAAATACACGCCGTGTACTTTTATTTTTATTCACTAAACAGACTGGGGTCGTGTCTCATCATCATAATCATCTTCTTCTAGGTCTGGTTCGACCGAGAGACGTCGTATGACCGCAAAACTTCTCCAGATTCCCGAGCCTCCATCTATTCTCCGATATGTGCTATGTCGATTGCGTTGGAAGCGCAACGGTGAGTTATTCCTTCTACTTGAGCCTTGTTATGCAATTCTTCATCCTTCTCAAGTTATCTAATGTTTAAATTTTTGTACATTTTCTCAGATCTACGACGTTCTAGGGAGAATCAACCATCGTGGTTCAAGTAGATCGATCTCCTAGGATCGAGGTAGGTGGTCTGTGCCTTACCATTCAATGTATCGGAGTTTATGTGTGAATTTCCACCGATACCCATGAACGGGGTATTGCGTGTTACCCCTTTTTTCCTTCGTTGTTTTCCTGCCTTGCTTGTATACTTGTGTATAGGTAATTTGACCGTGTTAGAGGATAATTTGTTGTGCTTTGATGTTTTTTCCCTTTCTTTGTTCTGTTTACGACCTTTGAGTCTTGTTTGCCTTTGGCTGCTACACCTATTTTCATGCCTCGCTGTTATAGGTTGAATTGAAACTCACGGCATGCTTGTTGCCTTGTAGACTATTTAGCTAAGTAGCTCTATAGGTGTACTTTGGTTATCTAAGTAGATCTATAGGTGTACTTTATCCTTATAGCATTATTATTCACTGACTGGCATGAGGCTGAGAGAACCTGGTGCTATAGACTATGTAACGACCCGAAATTTTGAATAAATTTTGTTTCCTAATTTCATGTATTATTTTATTTTTTATACTCAACAAAAATGTTTTATTTGATAACATGAGTATAATTAAAATGAGACAGTTGGGTTTAGACGGTTATATGACTATTGGTTAATATGACCGCCGGAAACTAAACGTTTTGATTATTGCCTCTAAATACAAGTAATCTTGGTTAATATTTATAGAAAGAAGATTTGATGGCCTCACCCAGTAGTCTTGGACCGATCGAAGCTCATCTAACAGAACTTGGGAAGGAGGCAGCACCACTGGGCTTTGCTCTGGACCAAACCCAAGCCGAACTTCATCGTGTGAAGCTAGAACAGAATCACCTTTGCGAGAAGTTCAAACTAATAGAAATTACTACTCGTGCGATGTTAGCCGAGCCTCCCTCAGATTCCCTCACCTTAGCACACCTTACACTTAGTTCATATGCTGGTGTGATAAGGGGCTATGTAAGGAGACCGTAACTGCCTTGTGTAATCCTTTGTTTTAAATAAAAATTGGGATTTCTTCTTATGATGAAGTTTATGAATTTTTAAATGACCGGATAAATATAGTATGCATATTTTTGATGAATTTTAGAAAAAGGATATTTTCAAAATCGTTGTGTAAACCTTAAATAATTAAAAATGTGTAATGATTTTCGAAAAATGGTCTTCTACAATTATGTTCAGTACGAAATTTAGAGTCTAATAAGATCAACTTAATTTTTGATGAATAGTAAATTATGAATAGTGATTTTATGATTAGGATTAGTAATGTGTCCAAATGGATTAGTAATCTCACTTAAAGAAATTATTAATATAATCTAGGCACCTTGATTAAGTAATGTGATTCAATAAAATGGTTAAATAACGGTTTCATAAATTATTATTCAAGTATTAGTTTTTTCGGGTGAATAGTGTTTTTTTAAATAAAAATTTAATTAAAAATATTTAGAAAATTATTTTTATAAAACGGATTTCATTTTTGAACTCAGAGCACCGATATTATGCTATGGTAATTTTTGGGGTTTTTTCTGAAAAAAATGAATTTTTAGTGAATAGTGTTTTTATTTAAAAATTAAATTAAAAATATTTAGAAAAATATTTTTATAAAATGGAGTTCATATTTGTAATTAGAGCGTTGATATTTGGTTAAGGTGAAATTTTGGGATTATTCTGAGAAAGTTGAATTTTCGATGAATAGTGAAAATACAGTTTTTAAGTTACAGGTGTTTAATGACATCATTAAATGATGTATTAAGTTTGTAATCAATATGTTCGAATTATGAATAGTGAGATAAGGTATAAGGTGTCCCATGTGGCCAATACCATGGGCAAATACCATGGGCAAGCCCATGGTTTTGCCAAAACCACTAATGAGGTGTCCCTTTGCCATTAATGCCTTGTCCCCTCACTTTCCCTATAAATACCAAGCCATCCTCTCATCCATTCGACTCCCCACTCTCCCCCAACGAAGTTCTGGTCTCATTTCCTCCCAAGGAGTCCTCCCACGGTGCCCCCAAGCCCTCAAGGTCCCAACCTTTGAGTTTTAAGAGTTATGTTTTAAGGTAAGGGATCTGATCTCTCTCTTTCTTTCCAAGAAATTTCTTTTATGTAATTTATTTTATGCTCCATGTTCTTATGTTAAAGGGTGTTCTTTTATATTCCTCTTACTGACCTTTTCATGTTCACATAATGATAGATCCCCTATTACTCTCATTATTTCGTTTTATGAAGTTTTAAGTGGCGCCGTTTGGCTGCCGAAATTTTTGTAACGGATTCTTTCTCCCTTCTCATTTTTCAAGATCTATTTTCATGTAAAGTATTTCAAGTTACTTTTTATTATGTTTGGGTATGATCTCTAAATTTATCATACTGATATTTTATGACCATATGATGAGAGACCCCATTTGATCTCTTCAATTCAGTATTTTGAAGTTTTAAGTGGCGCCGTTAGGCTGCCGAATTTTTTAGTGGTTCGTCACCCTTCTCGTTTTGAAGTTCTACTTTCATGTCAATTATTTCAAGTTACTTTTTGTTATGTTGGGGTATGATCTCTATATCTTTCATACTGGAATCTTATGTTCATATGATGAGAGACCCTATTTGATCTCTTCAATTCAGTTTTTTTGAAGTTTTAAGTGGCGTCGTTAGGCTGCCGAATTTTTAAGTGGTTCTTCACCCTTCTCGTTTTGAAGTTCTACTTTCATGTCAATTCTTTCAAGTTCCTTTTTGTTATGTTGGGTTATGATCTATATATCTATCATACTGGACTCTTATGTTCATATGATGATAGACCCTATTTGATCTCGTCAATTCATTTTTGTTGAAGTTTAAGTGACGCCGTTAAGCTGCCAAATTTTTAAGGGATTCTTTCACCCTTCTCCTTTTCAAAGTTCTAATTCCATGTCAAGTCTTGCAAGTTCCTTTTTATTATGTTGGGGTATGATATCTATATCTATCATAGTGATCTTTTATTTTCATATGATGGGAGACCTTATTTGACATCATCAATTCATTTTTGGTTGAAGTTTATGTAACGTTGTTAGGCTGCCGAATTTTCATAAGAGAAATCTTATTTTTGTCTTCCTTTCACGTTCTTCATTTCATATGGTATATTTTCAAATTTCATTACCATGTTCTTAAATCCCTTATATTCTGTCCCTCTACTGTTTTATGGGGCATTTATCATTGTTTGACCCATGTCCCCTCTCTTTTCAACGTTTTCTAAAACCTTGTAACGAAGCCGTTGTGCTGCAGAATTTTCGTCTCAAAATGCCTCTCTCTTTTTCTCAAAATTACTTCATGTTATTAAGTGAATACTCAAAGATCTTATTTCTACATGGTTATTCACATATATACAAAAATGTTCTATTATAAATTCTGGGATTTACATACATGACACCTACTTTCCCTTTCCGTGGGTTTAAAGTAACGTAAAGATCATGTCTTTAAAGCAGTTTTTAAAACATTATGATTATGAAATGAAACCCATTTATTTTATGCTATATGGGTTATTTATGAAATTTTTGATGATGATATATGTGGCTCACATGATAATAAAGGCAAATTTAAGGGTGCGTCCTGATAGCACTCCAATGCATTGGGTAAAGACTTAATCTCTAGAGATGACCATTTTTAACGACGCCTTGGTGAATAACCTTGGTAATTTTTAACGAACCCTTGGGGATGGACCTTGGTGAAACGAAACGATTGTCAATATTAAATGTTGTAGCCACATCTTCAAGTTATGAAAATGTTATTTTTATTATGATATGCCTCATGATTTCATTCTCATGCCTTAAAGTTCTTTTCATGACCTTATTGAAGTATCTCAAGTTCACATGTAAAATGTTTCTCTTGTTTCCCTTACTGGGATTTTTGCTCACCCTTTCTTTTGATGTATGCTCCCAGGTTATGTGATGCAGTAATGAACCTAGGATGAACATGAGGAGAAGACTTTCAAGTGTTTTAGAAGAATGTTTTATGTTTTCATGTTTAAAGTTCCTGGTTTCCAAGACACTAAACCTTAAAGATCCTTGGTTTTGTAAAATGTAATGAAAGTTTATGTGATAAAGAGGTGGGATGCTATAGTTGGTATCAAAGGATGGTTTAGTTATTTGTGGAAATTAGGATATGAATAATCTAGGAAGAACCCTATAGAAAAGTTTAAATATAGGAAATCTTCCTGGTATTTTGGTGAGTATTGAGTAAGGGGTTTTGAAGCAAATACATACCTGTCTGGATACGAGCAGGTAGAGGTGGCTCTGGCACAGATGTACATAGGGGTAAAACCTGAAAACACCGCTTTGAGCTAGACTCGAACGGGAACTCGTACACGACAACGGGCCTTGCTGCACTCTTGGTTACAACACTCCCGGGGGATATGCTTTGGTAAATTCATAAGCTTAGTATGGACCATTATTAAAGGAACAAGGATAAAACAAAATAAAGATTCACATAAGAATATATGATAATGGATAACCTAGATTGGAACCTAGGGGATCACAAGTTAGGATATACTTTTATTCTACATGTTTATCCTTTTATGCTTAAAGTTTCCTTTTCATGATTATTAGCTAAGTAAATAAGCCCCTAATTATAGTTTCTTTTCTTAGTTAATGGCGGGAAATGGAAGAACATGTCCCCAAAACCAATGTGATAGGAAATGCAATGATTGTCATATTAATATGACAGAGATGATTAGGGGGTTAAAAAAATGATTATTATTTTGGAATATGTTCACTATTTTGGGGACCCTATATGATCGAGGTAAATAGATTACTACGGTATTTTCATTGAGGTGTAAGGTTGACTTATATTTTGAAGAATCGATGAATTTATGGTGGACTTATAGTAATTTATGTTACTTATGAGAATGATTAACCTATCTTGGGTAAAATATGTTTAGTTTAGATAATTTTTTTATAAGATGTTAGGAGTGGTTGATGTTGTTTGGAGATGCACAATGAAGTTTATTTTGGAAGACTATGTTATCAAATACATCTTGTATTTGGGTTTCAATCTTAGTTTGGTTTATTTTGAGGAATTTTAATGACCGTTATTTATGGGATGGTCTATGATGAACTTTGGGTATTACCATGGAACATTGAAGATTTAGAATTAGTTTCCATTCCTATGGGATTCTTCTTTTTTGAAGAGTTGTTTAACCTTACCCTTTCTGTTTTTGGGATAATGTTTAAAGATAGAAGAAATAGATAGTTAATCTTTTGTGGATTATGTGATTCTCTAGAAGATGATTCTTGTGTTTTGATGAGACCAAGTAGTTTTGAATGCTCATCGTTTGGGAGAAAAGATTAGTTTTGGTAGAAACTTATTAAAGGGTGAAAATCTACATGAAGGTAGATATATTTCCTTATGTTCTTGTTCTATGTTGTAAATGAATTCCTCAAAATTATGAAAAGGAACATAAAACAAAAACATTGTTGGTTTACGTTTCCTACTAGGTAATCAAAGATCGTTTACACACATCATAAGTTTGGGATTTTCTTATGGTTAACTTTCTCCTAATCATATTTTCTATCACTCTCCTTTAGAACGTGACCCTCTGGTTTCTCCTCCATTTCCATGTTTCCTACATGGAATCCTAGTATGAGTAAACTCGGGTGGCCTTTGTACTTCCTTTTCATTCTTTTAAAGTAATAGTGTTACTAACCCTTTTTCCGATGTGGGACTTTCAATGAAATTTCAAAACCCAATTTTTAAAAATTGCGAGGACGCAATTTCTTAAGGGGGGAAGATTGTAACGACATGAAATTTTGAATAAATGTTGTTTCCTAATTTCATGTGTTATTTTATTTTTTATACTCAACAAAAATGTTTTATTTGATAACATGAGTATAATTAAAATGAGACAGTTGGTTTTAGACGGTTATATGACTATTGGTTAATATGACCGCCGGAAACTAAACGTTTTGATTATTGCCTCTAAATACAAGTAATCTTGGTTAATATTTATAGAAAGAAGATTTGATGGCCTCACCCAGTAGTCTTGGACCGATCGAAGCCCATCTAATAGAACTTGGGAAGGAGGTAGCACCACTGGGCTTTGCTCTGGACCAAACCCAAGCCGAACTTCATCGTGTGAAGCTAGAACGGAATCGCCTTTGCGAGAAGTTCAAACTAATAGAAATTACTACTCGTGCGATGTTAGCCGAGCCTCCCTCAGATTCTCTCACCTTAGCACACCTTACACTTAGGTCATATGCTGGTGTGATAAGGGGCTATGTATGGAGACTGTAACTGCCTTGTGTAATCCTTTGTTTTAAATAAAAATTGGGATTTCTTCTTATGATGAAGTTTATGAATTTTCAAATGACCGGATAAATATAGTATGCATATTTTTGATGAATTTTAGAAAAAGGATATTTTAAAAATGGTTGTGTAAACCTTAAATAATTAAAAATGTGTAATGATTTTCGAAAAATGGTCTTCTACAATTATGTTCAGTACGAAATTTAGAGTCTAATAAGATCAACTTAATTTTTGATGAATAGTAAATTATGAATAGTGATTTTATGATTAGGATTAGTAATGTGTCCAAATGGATTAGTAATCTCACTTAAAAAAATTATTAATATAATCTAGGCACCTTGATTAAGTAATGTGATTCAATAAAATGGTTAAATAACGGTTTCATAAATTATTATTCAAGTATTAGTTTTTTCGAGTGAATAGTGTTTTTTAATTAAAAAATTAATTAAAAATATTTAGAAAATTATTTTTATAAAACTGATTTCATTTTTGAACTCAGAGCACCGATATTATGCTATGGTAATTTTTGGGGTTTTTTCTGAAAAAAATGAATTTTCGGTGAATAGTGTTTTTATTTAAAAATTAAATTAAAAATATTTAGAAAATTATTTTTATAAAATGGAGTTCATATTTGTAATCAGAGCGTTGATATTTGGTTAAGGTGAAATTTTGGGATTATTATGAGAAAGTTGAATTTTCGATGAATAGTGAAAATACAGTTTTTAAGTTACGGGTGTTTAATGACATCATTAAATGATGTATTAAGTTTTTAATCAATATGTTCAAATTATTAATAGTGAGATAAGGTATGAGGTGTCCAATGTGGCCAATACCATGGGAAAATACCATGGGCAAGCCCATGGTTTTTCCAAAACCACTAATGAGGTGTCCCTTTGCCATTAATGCCTTGTCCCCTCACTTTCCCTATAAATACCAAGCCATCCTCTCATCCATTCGACTCCACACTCTCCCCAAACGAATTTCTAGTCTCATTTCCTCCCAAGGAGTCCTCCCATGGTGCCCCCAAGCCCTCAAGGTCCCAACCTTTGAGTTTTAAGAGTTATGTTTTAAGGTAAGGGATCTGATCTCTCTCTTTCTTTCCAAGAAATCTCTTTTATGTAATTTCTTTTATGCTCCATGTTCTTATGTTAAAGGGTGTTCTTTTATACTCCTCTTACTGACATTTTCATGTTCACATAATGATATATCCCCTCTTACTCTCATTATTTCGTTTTATGAAGTTTTAAATGGCACCGTTTGGCTGCCGAAATTTTTGTAACGGATTCTTTCTCCCTTCTCATTTTTCAAGATCTATTTTCATGTAAAGTATTTCAAGTTCCTTTTTATTATGTTGGGGTATGATCTCTAATTTTATCATAATGATCTTTTATGACCATATGATGAGAGACCCCATTTGATCTCTTCAATTCAGTATTTTGATGTTTTAAGTGGCGCCGTTAGGCTGCCGAATTTTTTAGTTGTTCTTCACCCTTCTCGTTTTGAAGTTCTACTTTCATTTCAATTATTTCAAGTTTTTTTTTGTTATGTTGGGGTATGATCTCTATATCTATCATACTGGACTCTTATGTTCATATGATGAGAGACCCTATTTGATCTCTTCAATTCAGTTTTTTTGAAGTTTTAAGTGGCGCCGTTAGGCTGCCAAATTTTTAAGTGGTTCTTCACCCTTCTCGTTTTGAAGTTCTACTTTCATGTCAATTCTTTCAAGTTCCTTTTTGTTATGTTGGGTTATGATCTATATATCTATCATACTTTACTCTTATTTTCATATGATGATAGACCCTATTTGATCTCATCAATTCATTTTTTTTGAAGTTTAAGTGACGCCGTTAAGCTGCCAAATTTTTAAGGGATTCTTTCACCCTTCTCCTTTTCAAAGTTCTAATTCCATGTCAAGTCTTGAAGGTTACTTTTTATTATGTTGGGGTATGATATCTATATCTATCATACTGATCTTTTATTTTCATATGATGGGAGACCCTATTTGACATCATCAATTCATTTTTTGTTGAAGTTTATGTAACGTTGTTAGGCTGCCGAATTTTCATAAGAGAAATCTTATTTTTGTCTTCCTTTCACGTTCTTCATTTCATATGGTATATTTTCAAATTTCATTACCATGTTCTTAAATCCCTTATATTTTGTCCCTCTACTGTTTTATGGGGCATTTATCATTGTTTGACCCATGTCCCCTCTCTTTTCAACGTTTTCTAAAACCTTGTAACGAAGCCGTTGTGGTGCAGAATTTTCGTCTCAAAATGCCTCTCTTTTTCTCAAAATTACTTCATGTTATTAAGTGAATACTCAAAGATCTTATTTCTAAAGGGTTATTCACATATATACAAAAATGTTCTATTTTAAATTCTGGGATTTACATACATGACACCCGCTTTCCCTTTCCGTGGGTTTAAAGTAACGTAAAGATCATGTCTTTAAAGCAGTTTTTAAAACGTTATGATTTTGAAATGAAACCCATTTATTTTATGCTATATGGGTTATTTATGAAATGTTTGATGATGATATATGTGGCTTACATGATAATAAAGGCAAATTTAAGGGTGCGCCCTGATAGCACTTCAATGCATTGGGTAAAGACTTAATCTCTAGAGATGACCATTTTTAATGACGCCTTGGTGAATAACCTTGGTAATTTTTAACGACACCTTGGGGATGGACCTTGGTGAAACGAAATGATTGTCAATATTAAATGTTGTAGCCACATCTTCAAGTTATGAAAATGTTATTTTTATTATGATATGCCTTGTGATTTCATTCTCATGCCTTAAAGTTCTTTTCATGACCTTATTGAAGTATCTCAAGTTCACATGTAAAATGTTTCTCTTGTTTCCCTTACTGGGATTTTTGCTCACCCTTTCTTTTGATGTATGCTCCCAGGTTATGTGATGCAGTAATGAACCTAGGATGAACATGAGGAGAATCCTTTCAAGTGTTTTAGAATAATCTTTTATGTTTTCATGTTTAAAGTTCATGGTTTCCAAGACACTAAACCTCAAAGATCCTCGGTTTTGTAAAATGTAATGAAAGTTTATGTGATAAAGAGGCGGGATTTTATAGTTGGTATCAAAGGATGGTTTAGTTATTTGTGGAAATTAGGATATGAAAAATCTAGGAAGAACCCTATAGAAAAGTTTAAATATAGGAAATCTTCCGGGTATTTTGGTGAGTATTGAGTAAGGGGTTTCCAAGAAAATACATCCCTGTCTGGATATGAGAAGGTAGAGGTGGCTCTGGCACAGATGTACATAGGGGTAAAACCTGAAAACACCACTTTGAGCTAGACTCGAACGGGAACTGGTACACGACAATGGGCCTTGCTGCACTCTTGGTTACGACACTCCCGGGGGATATGCTTTGGTAAATTCATAAGCTTAGTATGAACCATTATTAAAGGAACAAGGATAAAACAAAATAAAGATTCACATAAGAATATATGATCATGGATAACCTAGATTGGAACCTATGGGATCACAAGTTAGGATATACTTTTATTCTACATGTTTATCCTTTTATGCTTAAAGTTTCCTTTTCATGATTATTAGCTAAGTAAATAAGCCCCTAATTATAGTTTCTTTTCTTAGTTAATGGCGGGAAATGGAAGAACATGTCCCAAAAACCAATGTGATAGGAAATGCGACGATTGTCGTATTAATATGACAGAGATGATTAGGGGGTTAAAAAAATGATTATTATTTTGGAATATGTTCACTATTTTGGGGACCCTATATGATCGAGGTAAATAGATTACTACGGTATTTTCATTGAGGAGTAAGGTTGACATATATTTTGAAGAATCGATGAATTTATGGTGGACTTATAGTAATTTAGGTTACTTATGGGAATGATTAACCTATCTTGGGTAAAATATGTTTAGTTTAGATAATTTTGTTATAAGATGTTAGGAGTGGTTGATGTTGTTTGGAGATGAACAATGAAGTTTATTTTGGAAGACTATGTAATCAAATCCTTCTTGTATTTGTGTTTCAATATTAGTTTGGTTTATTTTGAGGAATTTTAAGGACCGTTATTTATGGGATGGTCTATGATGAACTTTGGGTATTACCATGGAACATTGAAGATTTAAAATTAGTTTCCATTCCTATGGGATTCTTTCTTTTTGGACAGTTGTTTAACCTTACCCTTTCTGTTTTTGGGATAATGTTTAAAGATAGAAGAAATAGATAGTTAATCTTTTGTGGATTATGTGATTCTCTAGAAGATGATTCTTGTGTTTTGATGAGACCAAGTAGTTTTGAATGCTCATCGTTTGGGAGAAAACATTAGTTTTGGTAGAAACTTATTAAAGGGTGAAACTCTACATGAAGGTAGATATATTTCCTTATGTTCTTGTTCTATGTTGTAAATGAATTCCTCAAAATTATGAAAAGGAACGTAAAACAAAAACGTTGTTGGTTGACATTTCCTACTAGGTAATCAAAGATCATTTACACACATCATAAGTTTGGGATTTTTTTATGGTTAACTTTCTCCTAATCATATTTTCTATCACTCTCCTTTAGAACGTGACCCTCTGATTTCTCCTCCATGTCCATGTTTCCTACATGGAATCCTAGTATGAGTAAACTCGGATGGCCTTTGTACTTCCTTTTCATTCTTTTAAAGTAATAGTGTTACTGACTCTTTTTCCGATGTGGGACTTTCAATGAAATTTCAAAACCCAATTTATAAAAATTGCGAGGACGCAATTTCTTAAGGGGGGGAAGATTGTAACGACCTGAAATTTTGAATAAATGTTGTTTCCTAATTTAATGTGTTATTTTATTTTTTATACTCAACAAAAATGTTTTATTTGATAACATGAGTATAATTAAAATGAGACAGTTAGGTTTAGACGGTTATATGACTATTGGTTAATATGACCGCCGGAAACTAAACGTTTTGATTATTGCCTCTAAATACAAGTAATCTTGGTTAATATTTATAGAAAGAAGATTTGATGGCCTCACCCAGTAGTCTTGGACCGATCGAAGCCCATCTAACAGAACTTGGGAACGAGGTAGCACCACTGGGCTTTGCTCTGGACCGAACCCAAGCCGAACTTCATCGTGTGATGCTAGAACGGAATCGCATTTGCGAGAAGTTCAAACTAATAGAAATTACTACTCGTGCGATGTTAGCCGAGCCTCCCTCAGATTCTCTCACCTTAGCACACCTTACACTTAGGTCATATGCTGGTGTGATAAGGGGCTATGTAAGGAGACCGTAACTGCCTTGTGTAATCCTTTGTTTTAAATAAAAATTGGGATTTCTTCTTATGATGAAGTTTATGAATTTTCAAATGACCGGATAAATATAGTATTCATATTTTTGATGAATTTTAGAAAAAGGATATTTTAAAAATGGTTGTGTAAACCTTAAATAATTAAAAATGTGTAATGATTTTTGAAAAATGGTCTTCTACAATTATGTTCAGTATGAAATTTAGAGTCTAATAAGATCAACTTAATTTTTGATGAATAGTAAATTATGAATAGTGATTTTATGATTAGGATTAGTAATGTGTCCAAATGTATTAGTAATCTCACTTAAAGAAATTATTAATATAATCTAGGCACCTTGATTAAGTAATGTGATTCAATAAAATTGTTAAATAACGGTTTCATAAATTATTATTCAAGTATTAGTTTTTTCGGGTGAATAGTGTTTTTTAATAAAAAATTTAATTAAAAATATTTAGAAAATTATTTTTATAAAATGGATTTCATTTTTGAACTCAGAGAACCGATATTATGCTATGGTAATTTTTGGGGTTTTTTCTGAAAAAAATGAATTTTCGGTGAATGGTGTTTTTATTTAAAAATTAAATTATAAATATTTAGAATATTATTTTTATAAAATGGAGTTCATGTTTGTAATCAGAGCGTTGATATTTGGTTAAGCTGAAATTTTGGGATTATTCTGAGAAAGTTGAATTTTCGATGAATAGTGAAAATACAGTTTTTAAGTTACGGGTGTTTAATGACATCATTAAATGATGTATTAAGTTTGTAATCAATATGTTCGAATTATGAATAGTGATATAAGGTATGAGGTGTCCCATGTGGCCAATACCATGGGCAAATATCATGGGCAAGCCCATGGTTTTGCCAAAACCACTAATGAGGTGTCCCTTTTCCATTAATGCCTTGTCCCCTCACTTTCCCTATAAATACCAATCCATCCTCTCATCCATTCGACTCCCCACTCTCCCCCAACGAAGTTCTGGTCTCATTTCCTCCCAAGGAGTCCTCCCATGGTGCCCCCAAGCCCTCAAGGTCCCAACCTTTGAGTTTTAAGAGTTATGTTTTAAGTTAAGGGATCTGATCTCTCTCTTTCTTTCCAAGAAATGTCTTTTATGTAATTTCTTTTATGCTCCATGTTCTTATGTTAAAGGGTGTTCTTTTATACTCCTCTTACTGTCCTTTTCATGTTCACATAATGAGAGATCCCCTCTTACTCTCATTATTTCGTTTTATGAAGTTTTAAGTGGCGTCGTTTGGCTGCCGAAATTTTTGTAACAGATTCTTTCTCCCTTCTCATTTTTCAAGATCTATTTTCATGTAAAGTATTTCAAGTTCCTTTTTATTATGTTGGGGTATGATCTCAAAATTTATCATACTGATATTTTATGACCATATTATGAGAGACCCCATTTTATCTCTTCAATTCAGTATTTTGAAGTTTTAAGTGGCGCCGTTAGGCTGCCGAATTTTTTAGTGGTTCTTCACCCTTCTCGTTTTGAAGTTCTACTTTCATGTCAATTATTTCAACTTCCTTTTTGTTATGTTGGGGTATGATCTCTATATCTATCATACTGGACTCTTATTTTCATATGATGAGAGACCCTATTTGATCTCTTCAATTCAGTTTTTTGAAGTTTTAAGTGGCGCCGTTAGGCTGCCGAATTTTTAAGTGGTTCTTCACCCTTCACGTTTTGAAGTTCTACTTTCATTTCAATTCTTTCAAGTTCCTTTTTGATATGTTGGGTTATGATCTATATATCTATCATAATGGACTCTTATGTTCATATGATGATAGACCCTATTTGATCTCATCAATTCATTTTTGTTGAAGTTTAAGTGACGCCGTTAAGCTGCCAAATTTTTAAGGGATTCTTTCACCCTTATCCTTTTCAACGTTCTAATTACATGTCAAGTCTTGCAAGTTTCTTTTTATTATTTTGGGGTATGATATATATATATATCATACTGATCTTTTATTTTCATATGATGGGAGACCCTATTTGACATCATCAATTCATTTTTGGTTGAAGTTTATGTAACGTTGTTAGGCTGCCGAATTTTCATAAGAGAAATCTTATTTTTGTCTTCCTTTCACGTTCTTCATTTCATATGGTATATTTTCAAATTTCATTACCATGTTCTTAAATACCTTATATTCTATCCCTCTACTGTTTTATGGGGCATTTATCATTGTTTGACACATTTCCCCTCTCTTTTCAACGTTTTCTAAAACCTTGTAACGAAGCCGTTGTGCTGCAGAATTTTCGTCTCAAAATGCCTCTCTATTTTTCTCAAAATTACTTCATGTTATTAAGTGAATACTCAAAGATCTTATTTCTACAGGGTTATTCACATATATACAAAAATGTTCTATTTTAAATTCTGGGATTTACATACATGACACCCGCTTTCCCTTTCCGTGGGTTTAAAGTAACGTAAAGATCATGTCTTTAAAGCAGTTTTTAAAACGTTATGATTATGAAATGAAACCCATTTATTTTATGCTATATGGGTTATTTATGAAATTTTTGATGATGATATATGTGGCTCACATGATAATAAAGGAAAATTTAAGGGTGCGCCCTGATAGCGCTCCAATGCATTGGGTAAAGACTTAATCTCTAGAGATGACCATTTTTAACGACGCCTTGGTGAATAACCTTGGTAATTTTTAACGACACCTTGGGGATGGACCTTGGTGAAACGAAATGATTGTCAATATTAAATGTTGTAACCACATCTTCAAGTTATGAAAATGTAATTTTTATTATGATATGCCTCATTATTTCATTCTCATGCCTTAAAGTTCTTTTCATGACCTTATTAAAGTATCTCAAGTTCACATGTAAAATGTTTCTCTTGTTTCCCTTACTGGGATTTTTGCTCACCCTTTCTTTTGATATATGCTCCCAGGTTATGTGATGCAGTAATGAACCTAGGATGAACATGAGGAAAAGCCTTTCAAGTGTTTTAGAAGAATTTTTTTTGTTTTCATGTTTAAAGTTCCTGGTTTCCAAAACACTAAACCTTAAAGATCCTCGGTTTTGTAAAATGTAATGAAAGTTTATGTGATAAAGAGGCGGGATGCTATAGACTATAAGGGATAGACCGAGTGAGCTTCCTATAGAGTCTTAGATATTATAGAATACATAGAGGATGGACTGAGTGAGCTCCTATAGAGTCTTGGATTTTATAGACTACAGGAGGGTAGACCGAGTGAGCTTCCTCAGAGAGTCTTACCTTGTTTCAATCTCTTTAAGAACCTTCCTAGGCTAGAGAAGGAATTAACCGAGTTAGATTCCTCAGAGAGTCTATGGTATACCTGAGGATATAGGAAGAATTGACCGATATAGCTTCCTCAGAGAGTCTCCAGACCTTGGGGCTAAGAGGGTTAGATCGGGTGATCTTCCTCAAGAGAGTCCCTGACTGCCCTAGACTATAGGGAGAATTGACCAAGTGGGCTTCCCCAGAGAGTCTCATAAATTCATATGACCAAGACATAGGGGTTAGGTTGAGTGCACTTCCCAGAGGGTTGTGGTACTTCTTGTATAGGACCAGAGGGGATGGCTGCAAGTACTTCCCAGAGTGTTTTCGGCTTATTATCTGTTTGTTTCACTACTGTTGATTTGTTGTGGATTGATTTATGCTATGTATCATCCTGTTTTACTGTTTAATTTTTACTGCATACTACTTGCTGTTTCTATTTACTGCTTATTGTACTTTTACCTTCCATATACTCACTGACTGTTAGGTACAGATCTTCAGGTGAATTCCTTCTGCGATTTTATCTCACACCCTGTTTGGGCCATGCTTTTGGGCCCAAGAAGACTATGTTGTCGCATGTATAGACAAGGGAAAGCACCCTTAGACTTCTCGAACGTTATTACTTAGAGCAGAGGAGCATTGGACTAATCATTGGCTTGCGATGCTGAGGAGCTGGTTACTTTTCTTTTGTACTTGTTTTGGTACTGTAGTGTTTCTAGCATTGTGACTTGTTTGGATGCTTTCCTAACTATGTATCATGCATCATTTCGTATATACATATATGATCCAGTTGTTGATTTAGTCTTCCGCTGTTATATTGTTGGTTATTACAGCTTCCTCTATTGAATTTATATTTCTCTTCCACTATGTACTCTTCCAATGAGGTCTTAGTTTCCCCACCATCACACCCAAGGCCCTCCCTGCTATTCGGGAGCCTCTGACATTTGGCGAAATTGTCTTGAGGCCGTGTGACCAACCGGGTACGGGGCACCTCTGGGTGGCTTCCAGTTTCGGGATGTTACAAAGTGGTATCAGAGGAATTCTCTTCTCGTGCATTTCTGTTTGGAGACTTAGCCTGGGATAGGATGGATTCGGTACTTGGTAATAAGTTGTGCCCGGGAGTAGCTAACCCGTGTACATGAAAAAGCCATACTACCTCATTTATTTCAGTTTTCTGGTCTTGAGATGTTACGGTTGATACGATTTCACCTAGAGTGATTCACATGATTTGTGCTGTTATTGTTGTGATATTATGGTTCTATTTCAGTCACAACCCGATGAGATGAGGGTGTGCCATCTCATGCATCATATTGGGACTTGTAGAATTCACATTCCATTCATTCATTCCATTCCATTTAGGGTGCATTAGAGATTGCATGCTGTTGTGATAGAATCTATATAGATTATGCATGCTGTTGTGATAGATTCTTGATAGAATCTCTGTTGCCTTGTTAGAGGATTGTTGTATTGTACTTTGTTTAAATGAACGCCAAGTTTTTATTATTGAGGTGTTATGGGCCCTCCTGAACCGGAAATTGGTGGATCATGATCCTGTTTTCTCTTGTACATGACGGTAGGGGATGCCAAGCTTTGATTCGTGGGGAGTATGTGCCCTCACGGATCGGAATTTGGAACCTCTTTGCTTTGTTTTCCGTGTTTTTGGGCTTCTGTGTAGTTTCTGATCTACTACCCAGGAAAACCCAGAATACATGGCGTGTACTTTCTTGTTACATGCTGTGTACTTTTTAGGCCGTGTTACTGACTGTGTGTGCATGAACACGGTGTTGTGAAAATAACTTCAGGAACACGCCATGTACGGTATGTACACACTGTGTAGTGTAGAGCCTTGTACCTGGCCGTGTCACGAGCAACACGGGTCGGCGTGACCTTCTCTAAGACACGTCGTGTTGCTTTCAGAACACGCTGTGTAGTCTTTCCCAGTTTCCCAACCGTGTTATGAACAACATGGGATGGTGTCACCTTCTCTTATACACGTCGTGTTTGTTCGGAACACGCCTTGTAAGGTCCATCCATGAAGATGGCCATGTAATAAACAACACGGGCTGCCAAGGCAGTGTCTGGTACACGCCGTGTCCCTAGGGAACATGCCATGTAGTCTGGGGTTTGTTTGAACCGTGTGGGTTAGTCATGTAAGGAGAATTGGGCAGGGTTTTAGAGTTCAAGTACACGCCGTGTGTGGGAACAACACACCGTGTAGTTTGGGGTGTTACAAGACTTGTCGGAAGGGGTACACGCCCATGTTAATGGCTTATGTAGACAGGCCGGGTAGTTTTTATACACACCGTGTAGTCGTGTTTTGTAAAACTTGATAGTTTCTTCCCCTATTCCCATTTTGTACTCCCGTGTTTTCAATCCTTGTTAATCCTGATCTACGTTATGATTTTGATCTTTCTGATCTATTCTTCTGAGGCGTCCTCCGGTCGTGCGTCAGTTTCCAGACGGTGACCAGACACCTGATATGGTTGACCAGGGACCTCTTGCAGATCCTCCTGTTGTACCAGCCTTGGCACAAGTAGTTATACCCATTGTAGGCACTGAGGAACAGTTCGGGGAGGAATTCATGAGGATGATGTAGACCTTCTAGGGATCACCGCCTCCTGCCTCATTGATGGCTGAGTTGATGCGGGTTTTCCAGCAGCAGCATCCTTCTACTTTTTCAGGGGATGGAGGACCCCAGGCTGCAGAGTCGTGGATAGAGGCCACACTAACCATATTTGAGAAACTAGTGATCCCTCTGAAGAAAAGGGTAAATCTGGCTACTTACATGCTCCCAGACACCGCCAAGAGGTGGTGGGAGGTGATCTCACGTTCAGGGCGTCAGCAGGATATGTCTTACAATGAGTTTTGACGCACCTTCTATGACTACTTCTATCCAGAGACCCTGAGGGCTGATCGAGCCTGTGAGTTTATGAGTATGCAGCAGGGTACTCTTTCTGTTATGGAGTACTCATCTCATTTCACTGAGCTGCATCGTTTCACACCGATCCCAGTAGGTGATGATTAGTTTCTTACTATGAAGTTTTAGGACGATCTCAGGCAGGAGATCCGTTCCCAGGTGAATATCTTCCAGTTGACTTCTATATCCTCCATATTCAACCATGCATTGATCACTGAGCGCAATCTTAGGGATTCTAAAGTAGTGAGACAGGGCGGTTCATCATCCAGAGCTGGTCTTCCTCCTACGGACAGTAAGAAGAATCGCAGAGAGTCTTCTCGAAGAGATTGTGGTTCACAGGATGATTCTTATGGCAGCCAGGTTGTGTGCTACCGGTGCGGTAGGAGTGGGCATAATAGGCCTCAATGCCAGAGAGATCTGATGGAGTTCCATTCTTGCATCAAGATGGGACATCTTCAGCATTTCTGTCACATCTTATCACCTTCAGCTAGTGGTAGGGGTTCTACTATGACCTCGCGTTTTGGAGATGCTTCACCAGTTTCCCACCAGTCAGAGAACTGGAGTTATTCCGGCCATTCAGGCTGTGGTGGAGGTCGTGGCCATGGTGTTCAGTCACCAGGTCATCAACAACAGCAGAGTGGATCAACTCAGTGTGGTTAGCCAGGGGCGCAGGGCCGCAGTGCACGCCAGTCTTTCGCCATGGAGCAGACCTATCAGGAGCATGATCCCGACCCTTCTACAGTTCGAGGTACGATCATAGTAGACTCAGTTTTATCTTCATCCCTTTTCGATTCTGGTTCTTCCCATAGCTTTATCTCTGTTGCTGTCATGGAGAGCCTTGAGCTCTGTATTTTTTTGTATGTCGACTTGTTGACTCTTGACACACCTTTGGGAACCAGAACATCTAGCGTACGTCAGTGCAGAGGGTGACCTCTTGAGGTTGTGGGGTGTCATTTCTTATGGGACCTCTTTGTCCTAGAGATGAAGGGCTATGACGTCATTCTCATGATAGACTGGTTAGTTCCTTTCTAGGCAATCTTCAATCGCTATCGTCGTAGGGTGAGTTTCATATCACAAGAGGGTGGATTTGACCTTCATAGAGGCGAGTGGGATGTTCAGGCGGGTAGAGCTGGACCATAGCATCATGGGCTAGGGAAAGTTATAGACCAGATTTCTAGTCTTTATCTGGATGACCAGGGGACTTCATAGTTATACTTTCCTCCAGTGGTGGATTGTTTCAGGGATGTCTTCCTAGAAGAATTCTCAGGTTCACCTCTGGAGCGTGAGGTAGAATTCTCGATTGATCTTGTTATAGGAGTGGAACAGGTGTCCATTCCTCCTTATAGGATGGCTACACCTGAGTTGTAGGAGCTTAAGAAGCAGTTGGAGGAGTGTTAGGAAAAGGGTTTCATCTGACCCAGTACATCTCCTTGGGGTTCGCCTGTCCTGTTTGTGAAGAATGCAGACGGTACTCTTCAGCTTTGTGTATATTGTCAGAAGCTGATCTAGTTGACGGTCAAGAACCGATATCCCTTACCAAGGATCGATGACCTCATTGATCAGCTTCGAGGAGCCTGGGTGTTCTCAAAGATCTACTTGAGGTCCGGTTATCATCAGTTGCACGTTAGACCATCAGATATACCTCTGACACCTTTCAAGAGAAGGTATGGTCTTTTCGAGTATACAGTCATGCCGTTCGGTCTCATGAACGCGCCTATAATTTTCATGGCACTGTTGAACTGAGTGTTCCATCCATACTTGGACTCTTTTGTCGTGGTCTTCGTGGATCATATCTTGGTGGAATCTTACACTCGACACGACCATGCCACACATCTTGAGATCATTCTGAGTACACTAAGAGAGCATCAATTGTATGCTAAACTCTCGAAGTGCCACTTTTGGATGGATCATATTCACTTCTTGGGTCACGTCATCTCAGAAGCTAGAGTATCTGTGGACCCATAGAAAGTGAGAGTTGTAGTTTCCTAGGAGCAGCCGAAGAACGTTTTTGAGGTGTAGAGTTTTCTAGGGATGGATGGGTACTACAGACGCTTCATTCAGGACTTCTTGTGCCTAGAAGCACCATTGATAGGTCTGACCAAGAAGGGGGAAAAGTTTTTATGGTCAGATTCTTGTGAGTCAGCCTTTCAGGAGTTGAAAGTGATGTTGACGTCAGCATCGATACTAGTCTTTCCGGAGCCAGGCAAGGGCTATACTATTTACTGTGATGCTTCAGGTATCGATCTAGGAGCTGTGCTTATACAAGGAGATGGGGTCATTGCTTACGGGTCTAGGAAGTTGAGTGCACATTAGTGAAACTACCCAACACACGATCTGGAGTTGGAAGTAGTTGTTCATGCCTTACGCTGTTGGAGACACTATATTCTAGGAGAGAACATTGTGGTTTTTACCGACCACAAGAGTCTCAAGTATATATTCACTCAGCGTTATCTGAATCTGAGACAGTGCAGGTGGGTCGAGTATCTTCAGTCCTATGACTTCGAGCTCTCCTATACGCTGGGAAAGGGGAATGCAGTGGCTGATGCTTTGAGCAAGAGAACTTTGATTCAGGCAGTTCAGGAGGCCAGTAGTGAGTGGTAGCTTATGGCTATTTTTTCTGAGATGCATCTGGAGGTGCACGACAGGCAGGGACAGACCTTTCATTCATTTGTGGATGTTTACTCTACACTTCTTGATCGGGTACAAATAAGGCAACTATCAGATTCAGAGGCCTTATTCCTGCGGGAGAGTGTGTCAGGAGGCAACCTTCTTCCTGGATGGACAGTGGGCGAGGATGAGATCTTGCATTTCCAGGGACACGTATGGGTTCCAGCAAGACATACGCGAGGAGCTGATGTGGGATTTTCATTCCTCAGTTTGGGAAGTTCATCCTGGCATCACCAAGATGTATCAGGATCTTCATCGCCAATACTGGTGGCTAGGTATGAAGAGAGATGTTGCTAGTTTTGTCAGGAAATGTTCTACTTGTCAGCAGGTGAAAGAAGAGCATCAGTGACCACCAGGGCTTTTACAACAGTTACCCATTCCGGAGTGGAAGTGGAACGATGTCGCGATGGACTTCGTGACCGGGTTACCGAGGTCACCTGGGGAAAGTGATGTGGTTTGGGTTGTCATCTATAGGCTTATGAAGGTATCACACTTCTTGCCAATCAAGGAAACCTTTAGTGTTAATGATCTGGGACAACTGTACATCCAAGAGATTATACGTCTACATAGAGTTCCACACTCCATTGTTTCAGATAGGGATGCATGCTTTACCTCTCGGTTCTGGTAGGGACTTCAGAAGGCCTTGGTTACACATGCACTTTTGAGTATAGCGTACCATCCCCAGACTGATGGCCAGTCCGAGCGCACAATCCAAGTGCTTGAGGATATGCTCAGATCTTGCATTCTAGACTTCGGAAGTTCTTGGGAGAAGCATGTACCTTTTGTGGAGTTTGCCTACAACAACAGTTTTCAGGCGACCATTCAGATGGAACCATACGAGGCTCTGTAAGGTAGGCCATGCTGAGCACCCTTATACTGGCTAGAGGCAGGAGATGAATCTTTTCTAGGACCTCGACATATTCAGGAGACCTCAGAGCAGATAGAGTTGATTCGGAAGAGGATGGCTACAACACAGTCTCGACAAAAGTCTTATGCTGATCAGCGGAGATGACATCTGGAGTTCGATGTCGGAGATCAGGTTTTCCCGCGTGTCACACCAAGGTTGGGATACAAGAGGATTCAGAGACAGGGTAAGCTTTCACCACAATACATCGGGCCATTTGAGGTATTCGAGAGAGTTGGGTTGGTTTCCTATCGGTTGCAACTAACTCAGAGGTACCGGGCTATGCACGACGTCTTCCACGTCTCTCAGCTCCGACGTTACTTTTCAGACCCGTCTCATGTCTTTCAGCCCGAGGAGGTTGAGCTCGAAGTGGATATGTCGTTTGAAGATCATCCTATCCTGATTTTCAATCATAGTAAAAAGGTTCTCTAAGGCTGGTCTGTTCCTCTGGTACGAGTGCTATGGAAGCATAGGAAAGTACATGATGAGACTTGGGAGAGGGAGGCCGAGATTCGATCGCAGTGGCTGGAGCTATTCGAGGTTTCTTCTTCTACGCCCATATAGGGAAATTTGGGGATGGATTTCTTTAAGGGGGGAAGTTTGTAAGAACCAAGATCTTTGTTTCAGGTATGTATTACCTTTTCTAGAGTTTTTGAGAATTTTTGGAGTCTCTGGAAATTTTTGAAGTACACATCGTGTACTTTCTGAGTACATGCCGTGTAGTCTTTTCTCGCTTGAAACCGTGTGCTGGCCATGTCCGGACCACACACACAGTGTGTAGGGGTGACGTGGAGGCCGATTTTGGCAGTGTACGAAAAAACCCACTACACACCGTGTACTTTAAAAATACACGCTGTGTACTTTTCTTTTTTTTCACTAAACAGACCGAGGTCTCACCTCATCATCATAATCGTCTTCTTCTAGGTCTGGTTCGACCGAGAAATGTCGTTCGGCCATGAAACTTCTCCGGATTCCCGAGCCTCCATCCGTTCTCCGATTCGAGCTCTGTAAATTGCATTGGAAGCATAGTGGTGAGTTTTTCCTTTTGCTTGAGCCTTGTTTTTCCAATTCTTCCTCCTTCTCAAGTTATCTAAGGTTTAACGTTTTGTTCATTTTCTTAGATCTGTGAAGTTTTTGGGAGAATCATCTATCATGGTTCAAGTATATCGATCTCCTAGGATTGAGTTAGGTGGTTTTTTCCTTACCGTTCTATATCTCTGATTTTATGTGTGAATTTCCACTGATACCCGTGAACAGGGTATTGCGTGTTACCCCTTTTTGCCTTTGTTGTTTTCTTACCTTTCTTGTATGCTTGTGTAGAGGTAATTTGACCATGTTAGAGGATAATTTGATGTGCTTGGATTTTTTTTCCATTGCTTTGTTCTATTTACGACCTTTGGGTCTCGTTTTCCTTTGGTTTCTACACCTGTTTTCATGCCTCGCGGTTATAGGTTAAAGTGAAACTCATGGAATGCTTGTTGCCTTGTAGAATATTTAGATAAGTAGCTCTATAGGTGTACTTTGGTTAGCCAAGTATCTCTATATGTGTACTTTGTCATTATAGCATTATTATGCACTGACTCGCACGGGGATGAGAGAACCTGGTGCTATAGACTATAAGGGATAGACCGAGTGAGCTTCCTAGAGAGTTTTAGATATTACAGACTACAGAGGGGATGGATCGAGTGAGCTCCCAGAGAGTTTTGGATTTTATATACTACAGGAGGGTAGATCGATTAATATTCCTCAGAGATTCTTACCTTGTTTTAATCTCTTTAAGAGCCTTCCCATGCTAGAGGAGGAATTGACAGAGTGAGCTTCCTCAGAGGGTCTATGGTATACCTGAGTCTATAAGAGGAATTGACCGAGATAAATTCCTATGAGAGTCTCTAGACTTTGGGGCTAAGAGGGTTAGACCACGTGATCTTCCTCAAGAGAGTCCCTGACTGCCCTAGACTATAAGGGTAATTGACCGGGTGATCTTCCCCAAAGAGTCTCATAAATTTCTATGACCAAGCCAGAGGGGTTAGGCTGAGTGCACTGCCCAGAGTGTTGTGGTACTTCTTGGATAGGACCAGAGGGGATGGCTGCGAGAACTTCCCAGAGGGTTTCCGGCTTATTAGTTTTTTGTTTCACTACCGTTGATTTGTTGTGGATTGATTTCTGCTATGTATCATCTAGTTTTACTACTTACTGTTTACTGCCTACTGCCTGTTGTTGTTGTTTACTGCTTATTGTACTTTTACCTGCCATATACTCACTTACTGTTAGGAACAGATCTTTGGGTGAATACCTACTATGATTTTATCTCACACCCTGTTTCCTACTATGATTTTATCTCACACCCTGTTTGGGCCATGATTTTGGGCCCAAGAAGACTATTTTGTTGCAGGTATAGACAAGGGAAAGCACCCTTCGACTTCTGGAACTTGATTGCTTGGAGCAGGATATCATGTGACCAAGCTTTGGCTTGCGATGATGAGGAGATGTTTACTTTTCTTTTGTAATTGTTTTGGTACTGTAGTGTTTCGAGCATTGTGACTTGTTTAGATGCTTTCCTAACTATGTATCATGCATCATTTTATATATACATATGTGCTCAAATTGTTGATTTAGTCTTCCGCTGTTATATTGTTGGTTATTACAGCTTCCACTATTACATGTTTATTTCTCTTCCGCTATGTACTCTGCCAATGAGGGCACAGTTTCCCCACCATCACACCCAAGGACCTCTCTGCTAGTCAGTAGCCTCTGGTGTTTGGAGAAATGCACTTGAGGCCATGTGACCAACTGGGTACAGGGCGCCTCTGGGTGGCTTTCGGAACTGGGACGTTACAATGGTTGACCGAAAATACACATGAACACTGTTACCATTTTCTCAAAGGGAGGAATGGAATGAAAGGAAATAATATATAAACTTTATAGATTAATTATTATTTAATTTATATATATATATATATTTTAAAATTACCATTATTAACATCCATGTTAATCATCAGGCAAAAAAATGATCACATCGTTTCATGAGTTGGTAGTCTGCCCTACACATGAGAGACATTATCATATTCCAAAAAATTAAATATGAGAGGGTATGTGTGATATTATAATTCTAGAATTATTTATATTTAATAAAAATCACATAAATATTTTACATAAATGATAATATTTTTCCATTAAATATAGTGATGGAAAATGAATTACATCCTTAATCGAGGCAGTAGATCGTCTTACAAATGATCTGTAGTTTCATTTCCCGCTTTGTGGAAGAGGATATAGATGAAAGTCATTACACTAAAAAATATAATATGAGTTTATGGTATATAATGATGTTATTTTATAATCAATTTTATATAATATTTTAAGGGTTTAGAGTAACAAATAAAATGAAAACACTTAATTAGGGACTATACCTCTTTTTCGGAGAACCCCTTTAGGTTTAGAAAAAATTCATTATTATGAGGGTTTACTAATAGAAATATAGACTATAAGATGTGGGAAGAATATAAAGGATAATATTTGAGAAATTATTATCCAAAAAATTGTTTTGGAGTTGTGAATAGTGGAGGATAGGGGTGAGCTTTTACTAGTGGAGGATAGGACATATTTATAATTTTGAAAACAATGATGATTTACCATGTATTTAAAATGACACATGGATGAAAAATGGTTCCTCATCGAACCTTATATGATATAAGGATTAAATATATACATTAAATAGGAACTATAATTATTTTTAATTCATTTCATACATTATATTTATAGTTTTACCCACAGTAGTCCTATTTGAGCTTTATCCTCAGTAATTAATTTTTAATGTTTATAGTATTCATTTTAAAAAATAATTAATTTGAACATAGACTATATTGTTAATTATTCTTATTGATAATATTTTATCCATTTTAAAATTTCCATTAATAGAAGTGTAATATTTTGATTAAATTTTAAAATTGGAAATGCGATGAAAAATGGCTTTCCAAAAGATAAATGTTTCATAAGTATAGAGTGTATTAATATCGAAAGTTAATATAAATTTGATTAAAATAAACTAAATTAATAAAGTAGTAAAATATATGAACAAATTTTACGTTCAAAATTTTTTTAAACAATATATAAATTATTTACACTATTTAAAAGTGAATGCATTTTTAATAAAAATCAGTATTTTTATACTATTCACTAAAAAATTAATCTTTTCAGAAGTTATCAATAAATCACACTAAGATAATTATTAATTTTTTATGTAAAAAATGAAGTTAATGTTTTTAAATATATAATATATAAGTTTCAAAAATTAATTTCCTTATTTTTTTACAAAAAACAATAAAATCAATTTTTGGGAACAAGTATTTTTGAAGCATATAATGACATTTATAAAATTTAAGAACTTATTTATTAATTTATATATTTTATTTAAAAACATTATACTTAACTTTAATAATATATTTATACATATTCATAACTCTATGATTGTTGGGAAGGTTATAATAGTAATTTTTAAATGGTAATATTTATAGTATATCGTTGATCATTAAATCATGTAGTAGTCGGTATCCTATGCTATAGAAAAAATTAAATTTATTTTAAAAAATATATTACAAAACATCAGGGATTTAAATAGATGTTTTGTTTTGTGATAATATGATAGACTAATTCTATTTATTCAATTGTTAACTCTACTTTTTCCATAATATCTTATTGGTTATTTTAACTCAAATTTCATTTGTTTGGATAAATTTACTCTTGATAATGGATGGGTGGAAGAAAAATGAAAACCAATTTTCTCCTCCAATGGATTTACATGAAATATTAATAAAAAAGTACAAATCATTTGATTTAGAAACCATATCTAGTATTCACATTGTTAGAAAAACAATTCACAACATATCCCAATCTTCCTCTATACATTGGTATCATAAGGGACCATGGAATACATATGTCCATATTCTAGAAAACAATATATCCCTTAAATCCTATATTATAAAATACCCTTAGAGAATTTATCATGTATTTACCATGGTTGTCTCAAGGAAAAAACATATAACCCACCATTTAGCTTAAAATGTGGGTGACTTTTGGGAAATTTATGTGATTCCCTTGTTATCTAATTTTTTTGATTATTACAAACACCCATCCTTATTAAATAAACTAAAGTAAACAAATATACTAAAGTATTAATGGAATAAAGTTCATGATGATATATCAAAACTATATATTGTAAAAACAATATAATATAAAAAATTTAGTATTCATCAACATTCATTTTCATCAAGATGTAAAAAGTGTACATGGATAAAGGAAAGAGAGGATATTAGAAGGGTTTTGAGGAATTTTGGAAATGTGTGGAATCAATCTTATAGATTAGGGGGAATTGGTGTTTGAAGTTGGGATTAAAATTAATTATCATATATATTACAATAATGTGATCTATTTTAAAATATTTTATTATGTTGAATGTTTGACCCATAATTAGATTGATATTGATGAATCTTAGGACATTCATGAAATTTTATTTATAAGATGTAAATATTATGGGATTAGAAGTTAAACCCTAGTTAATGATTTATAATTTAATTTGATTGATACATGTGTCTAAAAGATTTGTGATCTAGTTCTATTTTATTTATAGGATGATTATAAGTTCAAAAGTATAGATACCCTTTGGAGGATTTATGAAATTATATTAAATAGTGATTGATGATATTTTTTAGTGATGTTTACATAGTTTTAGGAACTAAATAGGATTTATGTCTAGATAAATATATGGACTAGTATGTTCATTTATTTTTATTTAGTTATGGTTTATTGGGATGAAAGCTTGATACATTTTTGGAACAGAAATTTTATCATATAAATAACCATGATAAAGAAATGTGATTAGGTGACTACTTGATTAAAGTTATTTTTCAAATTTTCACTACAATTGGAATAATAAATTATGAAGGTAAACTACATATTTTTATCTAATATTATATTTTATTTTAATGTGGGTTATGCTAATTTACGAATAAAGATTTAGTTGATATTTAGAAGAATTTATATTTTTATTATGTCTTTTTTTATTAAAATTATTTATTGAAAATACTTGCATATTTTGTTGTAACATATGACTATGGGATATCAATTTTTGGATGTGAATTTATTAGTGATTGATGTTATTTATGGATAATTGTTAAGTTTATCGTGGAATAATTTGTGGTCAAATAACACTAATATTTGGTTTTAATTATTGTAATCTTATTTTGACTTGTTTTAAATTTAATTATCTATGAAATGATTTAATTTGAACTTAGGGTTCTATTTTTCAAAAATTTAGAGATTAAATTAGTATTTCTTAATTTTTTATAATATCTTTACTTATTTTAACCATTTTTGGTGTTTATTAATGGATAAAAATAAGAGAAATATCTTTTCATCCTTTAATAGATCATGTAATCTGTTAAATTTTAATTTTATTGCTTTATAAATGATAAATACATCTTGAATATTCATCTCGTGGAGTAAGAGAAGAGATAAAAGTGACATAGATGAAGGATTAAATTCCACTTATAAAGTAGAAATGAATCATGTAATTATATTTTCTTAAAATATTAGTATTTATGGTAAAATAAAATATAAAATTTACCATGTCTTATATGGAATTTTACACTCAACTATCAAGAATGTGTCATATAATAATTTTTCCGATCTTGAACTAGAAATTAATGTTCATGATAAAATATATATGTTATTTTTTTTAAAAAGAATGAAAAAATTTAATTTTAGTAGAATCAAACTAAAATTATGAGGATTCAATTTATTTATGAGGGATAATAAAACACATTGAGATTTTATTTTAAAAATAACAATATTTTTTTTCCTATACAACACACAATAAAAAGCTTAGAATGAGTTCTATTGTATTATTATTTAAATATTACCATTATAAGCTACACATTGGATTGGAGGGTATGAAATAGTGTAATAAAATTATAAAATATAAGTAGATAAATTTTATTTAATAACTAAATGGATATTAATTCCTAGTAAATAATAACTTAATATTAAATAAAATCATATAAGGTTAGAGGATAAATTTTTCATAAAGATGATTTATGTGATAAATTTATTTTCTTATCAATGTAAATTAAGTTAATGGCTATATATGAATGATTTCAATGTAATTTATAAATCAAATATTAAATAAAATAAATTTACATTCATTTAATGGTGGCTTCTAGAAATGTAATGATTATAAAATCATTTTATACATCTCAAATAAATTTTAATCAAAAATGGATTTTACTATATTTTTAGGAATATATTATTAATTATTTATTCCAATTTAAAAAAAATGTTTAATAAAATGAAAATAATTTCTGAAATCAACATTTCATAAAAAGGATTAGGATTATTTTTTGTGATTATTCTTAAAATATTAGTTTTTTTGTGAATAGTAAAAATGACGATTTTGGAAGAATTATCTTTATTTTGTTTAAGTAAAATAATTTAAAAGTTACAATATTTTTTGTGTTTGTTTTTAAAATATAAAAATTTGAATTTTTATACACATCATCCAATTGATTCCATAGTACTCATTATTATATTTTATTTTGGTATAAGTTTGTTTTTAATCATAAAAACACATTTTTATAGAAACCATTTTTCATTTCTCTTTGATTACTTATATTAAAATTACCATCATACACTTCAAAAAATTTAGTATTGAAAAATGGATTTAATAATTGGAAGCAAAAGGTTATAATAAAGCACAGATTCCAATTTTAGTTTTGGTCATAATGAATAGTAATCATGGTAAATTGTTATCACCTCGATAAAGGGTAAACCGAGTTAACTATAGTTAAAAAATTATGATAAGGTCATAAAATATCATATTAATTATTTTTGTATAATCTTATTTAGAATCATAAATTATTTGATTTGAAATTGAATTATTTGAGTGAAACTTTTCCATGAGTAAGACCCTTATAATATTTAATAGTTACGAATAATTACTAGCATGCCACTCCCCTCACTTATAAAAGGTAACAACCTCACATCATTTCTATATACCATTTGAGAAAGTTATCTCTTCCAATATTAATAAAAATTAATCCCCATACTTCCTACCCATTCCCTAGAGGTGATGTTCCTACCAAAAAACCAACCTATTTAAATTAATTTGTAATGAAAATAATGTTTTCCAAACAACAGACATGAATTTTAATAGTTTTCATTCATATTTATTTATTCTTCTACCTCATTAGAACATATAATTAATTTATCAACATAAAAACATCAGTACATCTAGTATAACAAAATTTTATTATTTTTATGGTACACCTGTTTTTTTATCACTTTCTTTATTACGATAAATAAAAACATTTCTTGTGTGTACGTGTGGACTACCATCCCCCAAAGGGACATGATTTGTTTTTCATCACCACTTCATATGAGTAGCTAAAATGAAAGGTCAAATTAGTATATATAATATTTATGAAATAATTATGATTTTTGAAATATGATATCTTACTTAATTTTTTACCTTTCCATCAACTTGGATATGATAACGTTGATGGTGCATACATGAAGACTACCACATCCACAAAGAAATGTATTCATTTTTCATTACCACCTCACAAGGATAGTCCTATAGATGGAACTAATTAATAAATATTATATATATGTATATATATATATATATGAAATGATTGATCTTATGTAAGAGTTATATTATCAGTATACAATAAATTATTCTTACTCATCAAGTCATTATAACATGTTTTAATTTGAGTTGGTTTTACTACCTATATGATCATTGTTATGTTTTTTTTATCATGAATGGATAAGGAATTTTATGTAAATTATATATATTATTTAAAAATAATTATATTTTTATATTTTAAAGATTTTATAATGGATAAAAATATATATTTATTTATTTATAAAATGAATTCCTTCTACAAAATAAAAATATATAAAAAAATATATTTTGATCATTTCACAAAACCATTACCATAAGTTCTCAAAAAACCATGTGAATTCATTATAATATTTAAAATATATATTTCATAATCATGAAAAAAATTTATATGATGAAACCATGACCAATGTGAAATGAATAGTACCACTGTACCCAATATACATGAGAAAGAGAATAATTAAAACCCAAAATATTATTTTTAATAAATAATTATTAGTAAATGGATAATAAGAAGTAATGAGTGAACCATATCAAGTTATATAAGTATTATTATTATTATGATATAGATTTTTTATAATTTTAATTTTATTATATTGGAATTTATACCTCTTCTAAATAGGTAAAAGTTCGAGGTAAGGGGATTTTCCATCTAAAATTCATTTATTTTAGACTTAAAACATTTTCACCTCATTTTTTATTTTTTGGGTGTATAATATTACTTATGGATAAATCTTATAATTTATTTTAAAAAATTAAGTTTCATTAAAAAATATTTCATGTTCTCTCAATCCTCCTCCAATGGCCCGAAGGCCTGCATTTTTTATTGATTTTGATAATCCAAATTTCAAGGGGTGAGGTGGAACCCTTACAAGGCACATAGGCATAAGTATTACATGGCCCGTAGGCCTTAGAGGAATTCATTTTCCATAGGCTTCAAATATTACATACAACCTAGACTAACTACATAGAACTGATCCTCCCCATCATCTTCATCGTGAAATCAGCTCTCCACCTTCGCATGGTTGTTCGGCTAGGCATTCCCATGTATGCACAGGCTTGTACCGATGGATAGTTCCATACCCACTCATTCTTGAAATCCTTTTAGCTTCTTCTATGGGGAAAGCTCTTTGCTCATCCTCCTTATAGAGCTCGTTCCTTGTAGGTTTTCTGGTTTGCATCTGCACTTAAGGTGACCCGAAGGCCTTGAGGTGGCCCAAAGGCCTTACTGACCTGAAGGCCTGGGTGGCCCGAAGTCCTTATAAGACTTAGGGAACAAATCGGTGGCCCGAAGACCCAAATGGGGGCATATTCCTTGCTTCTATAGTTCCAAACAGTGCCTGTTACTGTTCCCTCTACAGTACTTGCTACAGTACCTGCTTCAATACCTACTACAGTGCTGCTACAGTGCTGCTATAGTGCTACTACAGTACCAGGAAATTCTTCCTCCACCTGGATTTGAACCCTAGTCTCTTGGATGCACTTACAGAGTCCTTACCAACTGGGCTAAGGCTCATGTGCTCATGTTCTCTCATTCAATATCAGTTTGATTCAAAAAGGTATCAATGTTATAATGGATTTTCCTAAAAACTCTATTAAAAATGTTTTCATGTTTAACTTCTGATTCTTATTAATCTATATCCTTGTTTATTTTTATAATTAATGAATTTTATTATTTTAATATTTTTTAAATTATATTTTTCATATTCTTTATAGTTGTTTAAAATTTTTAATTTTTAATTTTTTCTATAGGATTTATTTTTTTAATAGTGGGGAAGTGATAATTTTTAAATTTTTCTACATAAATGAAATTTAATACCATCACAAATAGTATACATTAAGAATATTATTGTAAATGTTTTCATTTATTATAAAATAAACTCTTATTTTCTATTCTTCTAGGAAATTTTTATTCTCTTATTTTTCGAATAAAAATTATTTTTATCTTTTTTTAGAATCCTGAAGTTGTTCTTTAATATGTGTTAAAAATATTATTTGTTTTTAGTTTTTATGATAAAAATGAAATAATAAATGTGTTTTGTTCATGATATAGTTCATGAAATTTTTTTATGATGGGTAAGCCTGACTTAGCTCATGATGTTGGGTTAGCCTGATATAGCTATCAAATTAATTGGGTATAGTGATGATGTTAAAATAAATATATGTTACCACTATGTGATCATAGAAGCTAACCTGGTAGGTTATTCATTGAGTAAGGGTAACTAAAAGGATTATTTTAAAGGATATATAAAGATATCAACCCAAGATACATATATGGATTTTTTATGCATGAAAATGGGTTTTATTAAATCTATTGATTTCACAAGCTGAGAAAATGATATTATGATTTAAGAAATTGTATGAACATCTTTAATACTGAAAGATATATTTTTAACGAAAATGGTTTACATGGGTTATAATGTTTTTAATGAAAATATCATGAACTACTACATCATAAACATTAATAATTCATGAACTTGTAAATTTATGTAGTTTTTTAGATAGCTCTATCTAAACAGTTAAGAAAAATGGCATCATCCACAATAGTGAATCACATTCATGAATTTTCTTCATTTGTGAGACATTTTTTTCATATACTACAAATCAACCCCAAGAGGCTGATGCATTTGCCTTAGTCTACACCTGGTTACATTTTTATATTCCTATCATGAGAAATAAATCAATAAATGAATCAATTTATTGGTGAAAAAAGAGCGAAACAATGGAATTTTATTATCAAATAAAAAATCATTGTATATTGTCAGGGAAAAGATGAAAAAATAACTCCTTCATGGATGCTACTCTAATGCCTTTAGTCCTAACTATCTACTCCCACTACAAAATTACTTCTAAAATAATTTTTTCCCAACTAACCTACCCATGTAAACTCATATGGAATTTGTAATCTACTAAATAACCATATCTTTAACTACTATAAATTATATTTTATTAATCACATAACTGGAATCCTCTAACACCTAGTTATTATCTACTAACAACCCAAAAAATGAAAAATTTCTATAAAATTTCCCCTATAAAATTATTTCTCACTAACCTCACTTAGTTAACTATCACACAAAAACCACTTAAAACATTTCTTCCCACAACAGGTAGCTCCCAGGACTAAGGCCCATCTACAATTTCATATCATTTCATTATTTTCATTGATTAAGAAATCATAAAAGGGATAAAATATCCTTAAAGGTGAAATTATTACATAAGTAGAGCATAATAATCAGAAAATAAATAATATTAAGGTTTTAGAATAGGGTTTTCAACACCCCTTTCCATTTTATCAATATTCAATAAAACACAATTTGAAAAATATATATATATATAATGATATGCATACCATGAAATATTCTAAACCGTTGATCTTATACTAAATGAATGTATTAGTCTTTTTCTTATTCATTCAACACAATAATTTACAATAAATCCTCAATAAATTATAGTTATAATTCTCTACATTATATTGAATTGGAATAATTATGTTTGAGTTCAAAGGATTATGAAATATTTATTGATTGGTGTGAATAAACATATATTTGGGGGGATCATACCAGGGATAATATTTATTATTAGTCCCAATTAGTGGTCTGAGGTAGTTGGATAAATGTTAAGTTGAATTTAGGTATATTTTATTCAACTAGGAGGAGTCGGATACATCCATAATGGTTTCTATTGAGTGGTGAGACTATACCAATTTTTTTTCAAGACCTACTGGTTCCTGAGGATCAACCAGTCTATTTGTATGGGTGATACAATATCTATGTTTAAGGATATAATATCTATGATATAATTCAATTATCACCTTGTACATTGTTCAAAGGAGCTTCATATTAGAGTTTTTGGGATGTTCTTTTCTCAATCGATTGATGAACCAAAAAAATTGATGTTTTATGTGGATCGATATCCACTAATACTTAGTGATTGTTCATATAAGGATATTATTTTCCCATGAGTATATGACATTGGATAGATTAGTTATGAACACCTTGGATGCATTAACATCTTAGTATGGCGGGTATGTGGAGGTCTAATATGTGATAGGGTGGTGAAGTGAGTAGGATTATTGATTGAGAACCATGGGACTATTTATATGTATAAGTAGAAGATAATATATCATTGAATGAGCTATTGTGATCAATTTTGGAACAACTATAGTTTCTTGATGATACCTAGTTAGTTTTCCATAATGTCATGGAGTGTGAACTATGGGTACTTAGAGAGAGGTTGATATACAATTTGGTTTTCATGAGAGGGATATCAGGGAGTTTTCAATGCCAATAAGTGGTATTGTAATATTTTATTGAGTATAGACTGACTGTGGGGTTTTTTTTATTGGTGTGGGGTGATCTATTTTTAAAATTTGGTGAAAGTGTTGCACTAGATAGGGAACTTGAATATGAGAAGAGGTTGACCTCTTATCACTCCAAGGTGGGAATGAGAAGTGGATTGATTAATCAAATATAAAAATGGGGTTCTGGAAAAGGAAAAAAATTAAACAAATTTAAGTGTCCTATGATATTAAAATGCACCTAAAAATTTATTTTATGAATTAAATTATCCTATGTTATTTATATGGAGAAATGAATTTTATCATGTCCATTTCATTATATTTGAACATAAAAAGACATGATTTATCAGTAATAATCAGAAAATATATAAAAAAAACAAGCATTTTCAAAATTTACATTAAAATATATTTCAATTCTAATATTGAAATTCCAAACTGAAATATTTATAATTCAAAACAAAAAACTGAACACAATTACATTAATTCTCTTTAAACAAATCAAGATATGAAAATTTGAATTTCACACAAATTATAACACTTTTTTGGAGAATTTGAATGTGAATTCATGTTAAAAGAAACATAAAACTAATGTTTTATCACCCCCCTACACTTATTATTTTATCTTTTGGAAGATCATTGCCTATTAGACATTCAAAAAGTATAAACAAGTGAATCTAAACATGTAGAATTTCTGAGAAATGACCTAAATCCATAAATTTTCTACAATATAACTTGATTTTTTATAATATTTAAGGAAACATAGTTCAACAACAAAAATATTTCTTGCATCCTAGTGATAATTTTTAGAAATTTGTCTCGAATCGGATTTTATAACTAGTCATCTAATTCTAGCATTAAAAATATAGAATTCCATCAAGCATGAGCAGGATATAAATCAATCTCAACATTACATAATAATTATTATAACATCCCAAGGGTCAGAATTGTAACATAACATGATTTTACATTACAACAAAAAATCATAAAACCCAATTAAGTGGGTTCAGTTGGATGGATCAATCATCAACAATTAGCACTATTAAATTCCATATTTTTAGTGAATAAATTTAGAATAAGATCATATTGATTTATTTGTTTAAGAATCTTTTTGAAACTACTTATTCCACCTTTAATAAGTAAAATTTTAATTAATTTTACTCTATTAACATATTTGGAACTATGATTTCTTCTAATAAGTCCAAACCATAATAATTTAGTCTGGGTCATGTCCACATATAAAATACATTGAAATCAACCAAACATGATATTACAAGAATATAAATTGAATAGAACATTTCTTAATTTAACCATGCTCTACAGTTTCAATGAAAAATAGACACCAAACATGAGTTTTTTTCAATTTGATTTCAAGTGGATTTATTATGAAAATCAATAAATGAACAAGAAAAGATACACTTGAAACAATTCCAAACAACCTCATTAAAAATTACATATACTTTTTTTTGTTAATTCTAAAAAAATTATTTCAGTCATCATATATGTATTTAATTCTAAATACATAGAATTATACTATCCATATGAAATTTAGGGGTTGTAATTGGGCTGGACCCAGGTGGTATTGTTCAATATTTCATTAACTAGGCCTAAAATTCTATAGTCTATTTTGGATTAAATTTAATACTGGTTATAAGAAATTGAGTCTGGTATGGTCTTTGTTTTAATATAACTAATATAAAGTCCCACCCACATATGTAATCATCATTTAAAAAAATAATAAATAGAAAAAATACACAATATTAATGAATACTAAATATTAAACCCATTATAGATATTGTATAATTTTTAATTTATATACATGTCAATCAAATATACTAAAAATATATATTTTTTCATCAATAACAAAATATATTAAAATTAAAAAGAGCAAAAATAAAATAGAAAACATTATTTCTAGCCCACAAAATGGTCCTCATAAGCCCATGGGGTTTTCCCTAGTCTATTTAATCTAATTTAAAATGTATTCTATATATTTATTTTGCATCCCACTCTATAAATATTGATTGGGAGTCTTATTCCATGAGATTATTCCCATTTAGATCCCTTAATGAAATTCAACCGTTCATATTTATAGATACCCATTTTCTCACTTACCTCACTTGAAATTCCGTTTCCATCATCACTTAAGATATTTGAATATGACATGTTATCCTCTTACTTGTAAAAATTATATTTACCACAACCTTGTACGAATTATAATTTATCTTGAAAATGTTACAATGTAAATGTAATCAATCATGAAATCATTGAATGGGGTTTTAATGTCTTATGTTTGGTGCATACGCATTTCAAAACAAAAATATGGAAATGGGAAGGATTTAGTCTTTAAATACAAGATATAATTAATCAATTTATGAAATGAAATGCAACTCTTTCAATTCACTTTACAATAGATGCCTCAATACTTTCTTATTTCCTTATTTTTTAGGCCTCGAGTGATAATGTGAGACATAATAAATGATTACATCCTTATTATATATCTATTCATATATTTTTTCCTTTTCCTAGGATAATGGGATGACAATTGAAAAAGATGAGTGATTTATGATTCATTACCTTTACATTTTCATTAGATTCTTGAGAAGTACAAAAAAGACAAATAAAATTTTCTATTTGATTCTCCATAGATTATTACTTTTTATATAAAATGTATACATATATATTATTTGAACATAATATGATTATATTAAAGAATATAATGAATGATTTATAAGTTAGGACCATTTTATTAATGTTATCTAAAAATGATAACACACACCTCACATTCCAAGACATGAAATGCCTTCAAAATATAAACATGATCGGTTTCCCCCACACTCTAAAATTAATTGATCATGAAAATATATTTAGAGTGGGGGTAGGTAAGGAAATATTTTCTCATAATATGGATCAAATCTATAAATCCATTCATGGTTATCTTAGTGATTAATAATGGTTTGGTGTGAATCTTAGGCCTGAGGATAAATTTTGGATAACCAAATGAATAGCTTAATCGTAAAGAATTAATGAAATCTACAGTCACACATAATATCCATGTTTATCTTAAGAAGTTGAGGGTATAAGTAAGATGGTGTAAAACTATTATAAAACCATGTTGGAATTGAAAATATAATTCTGGTAGTCACTTGTGATTTGAAATTTAAATTTCCAGTTAAAAAACATGTAAATATATTAAAATAAAATCCTATAAAATTTACCACAATTCTATGATAAATCTAAACCCATTTGACATTTAATGGAAAAATGTATAAGGAATCACGTTTTTAGGGTTTTTTCTTTAAAGGGACATCAAAAATGACAATGAAACAAGGAAAATGTAGACTAATTTGTTGAAAAATGGTGTTGAGACTTCAAATAATGATAGAAGGAATGTTAATTTCCAGCTTTAATAATGTTCGGGATCATCGAATTGAGATTAAATACCACAATGGGAATAATAATTTAATTTAGGTATGATCTATCCTGGTTTAAATGTACATGAGAATAACTATAGAGTGGATAGTTTTATAGTTTTGGCAAAAAATAATATCAATGGTCCCTTGTTAAAGGGGGGAATTGATCATCAGGTTGTGGATGCTACTAAAAGAGAGAAGGACAATCAATATATCTCTATGACTCATGCATGTAGAATTGTTGATCATTTTACTAAATGGGATGTCTCTAAGCAGCCTAAGAAGGTTGGTGTTTTGGTAAAAGATATATCTTTTGGATCCTTATATAAGGGTGTAGGGAATAATCATTTTTATGGGGAATTGGTGAAATTAGAATCTGAGGGATCACCGAGACATTCAAGAGTCTATGAAAACCACTATAATATATAGGAAATTTTGTGATGTTTTATACCTTAATGAGTTTAAGGATTTTCCTCAGGGAAGTCACATTTTACACAAGGATGCATAAAATAAAGGTTGGTATAAATATGATGAAGGTTTTTCAAAAGGTCCTCCAAAAATGTATGAGGATGTGAATGATTATTCCCATCATAGGTCGACAATGAGCACTATACCATATTCAAAGGAGAGGATTTCTAAGATTAATCAAATCAACCCTTTACAATTTGATGGTAATTGGAGTGCGGTTTACATGGTTCAGTAATAAATTGGATTCTGATATTTTATGTATATGTCAATTGTATCATTTTCTATCTTTGTATGATATAATTTTTCATTATATTTCCCATTACCTCATTCCATATTTTTAATTTATAATTTTTTTAATAAATAGGGTGTCTCTCCCAGACTATTTTTCAATAGTTTTCTTCGCATCCCGATTTTCCTTCAAAACCATCATCAATTTTGAGTTGTTTCTATATCTTAATTCCTTGTTATTACCCATCAACCTCTACCATCCATCCAGCACCAACCTATACTTGATTCACATGGTCCATATTTTCTATAAGTCTTTCAAGAAAACAAAGTCTGATATGTGTTCTATCTATTGATTTCTGACAATTTAGTACTGCATTATCTAGTGCCATAGTTTTTATGACATAAAAGAATTAACAAATCCACTTTCAACTCGTATTATTTAGATAAATAATGTCTCGCCACCATTTCAAAAACTCTCTTTTATCTACTATCAAACATAGATTTATCTGGTGGAATTTTCTAGGATTTTACCTTACACATCAGAATCAAAATCCCCATTATCTTTAATATAAGGATCTCTTGTACATTAAAGAAGGACCTTATTTTCATGATTATCAAACTAGAAACTAGATTTCTAATATATGGCATCTTTTTCATCACCTGTGACTTATTGTATCCTCCATAGTTTATCTGATTAAGAACCTTCATTTTTTGTAACATAAAATGTTGCAACCATAAAATAATATAGTAACTATGAGTCTATTTTCACATCAATGATTTATATTCTCCTTATTCCCATTATCTGCATCATTAGTATATCCTTCATCACTAGAAAAAAAATAGGTTATTCTTTTTCTAGTCTTCCTACCTCATCTATTATGAGTCATGTTTCAGTACTCTGAGTAAGAATTATTAGGAATGTTACTCTATAAGTTTTTTCCATTTTTCTCAATGATGTGATTACTTTGAATCTTGAGTCTAATACAAGACTCTATCATGATGATGATTATAATAAGAATATCTGTGGACATTATGATCCATCTATCCCATAACTCCATCCTCAAACAATATTCTCTCCCTTGATATCCACTCAATAAAATAAAAAATTAATAATGGGGAGAGAGAGATAGAATGGCATTCTATTTATATATATAGTGGAAGAAACTATAAATAGAGAGGAATAAGGAGATATTGAGAATGAAAAAGGAAGAATCCTCTAAAGGAAACTACTCCATGAGTCCTTGGGCCTAACCCTACCAAATTATATACGACTGGGAACTCATAATACTACCATAGTCTTACTCAAAAACCCAATCCATATTTAGTACAACCACTAAACTCCAAAATCCCTTACTAGTACCTATAAAATTACATCACTACCCCTGCTAGTATATTATTAATTCCTTCATTCTCCCTTACATATAATCCCCTAGATCCACATTCCAATCACAAAAACATCTTAGTAATCATTTTTTCTTTTGATATTTGATAATAATATCATGCTACTATAAATTTACTTAATGTTTAATAATATTTTAGAGTTTTTAGTTATTCTCCAATAATGTTTAAAAAATGATAAGAAAACTCTGAAAGCATCTTTAAAACTGAAATAAAACAATCAATTTATTATAAATTGAAAATAGACTCACTGAAATATGTAAAAATACACAAAAGGATGGGAAATGGATCTTTTTGGTAACAATTACACCCCATACCCTATTCTTAAATTTTCTAATATCATCAATTACATTCAGTTATTGTGGTATTGTTTTTAAGAAGAAATCATAGTGGGATAATATATAACTAAATAGTAATGAGAGAGATTACGTTAATAATGGTATTCTTTGTGTAATGTTTTAAGAAGGTTTAATACCCACATTTGTTAGATTTTAAGGATACGTATTGAGACACAATGGAAACATTCCACAAAAAAACCTATAATAATAAAAAATAAATCATCACTATTTATTTAAAACTAAAATCATAGAAATGAAGATATAATTAAGCTAAATGTAATAGAATATAATTAATTGTTAGACACCCCATATCACATTGTAGTTTTACTATCCATAGATGGAAAACATTGTGAGTATCCTAAATTTGTTACTAAATTAAACGTATTTGAAAAAATATGCCACATCCTTATAGTTGCAAATCTCTTCATCATCAACTTATTCTATTAAAGTTACTCTTGATCAGTTTATTTTATAGTTATCATTGAGTAAATAATATAACAATAATCCATGTGAGTTGGTTGTAAGTAGGAGTGATTTTTTATACACATTGAAGCCTGCCAAGTTAACAAGGTATTGGAATTTGACACTAGGTAGTGTCCCTTTATCATAATGAGTAGTGGGATCTTAATTGGTTTCAATATATTTCCTATATTTTCGATTAATCATATTATATAGTAATAATAAATCATCTACCATATCACTAGACAAAGAAGCTTCACCTATGTAATTTTAAACATAAAAATTCATCAAAACCTGTAATATATAAATATAATCTTTAGTATAAATCTACATAAAATATATTTAAATTCACATCAATAAAATTAAAATAAAATGAACTAAAAATAAAATTACTCCCCTAAATTAAGCAATTTTGTAACTTTTTTTATTCATAGAGTTCGTATGGGAATCCATTTATAGTTATAGGTATTGTATATTCCATTTTTTCTCAATATATATATAAATGTATATATTCCAATTAATTTTCTACTTCATCCATAGTTTTTAGTAATTCATCTTAGTATTTAAAGTAAAAATTAAGAGATTATAAATATTTTCAATTTGAAAATAATTAAAATGACTATATTGTATGCACAACTCCCTAAAATTGTTTTGTAACACCCAAATATTTTAGTTTAAAATGTACACAATGTTTTATTATGTGTACCACACACAATTATATGTTTAAAAAGAACTATGATATAGTATTATTTAAATATTATCATTAATAATTTTTCTTATATTGATAGGTATAAACTTGAGAAACCACATTATGACATATATGGTGAGGAGTTTCCATTGCTAAAAATTTATTAATTAATAACATGTTTTTGGATGGAGTTAGTAACTTAAGAGGGGTGGTGTTGAATTGAGTTCCCATGAAATTTTTTGTTAGGACAAGTTAAAAAATATCCCCCAATTTAAATAAAAATTCCCAGTTAATCAATATAGTGGTTTAATTTAACTTTGATCTTCAAAGTACTTCTCAATGCATGGTTAGGAATCAGTGAATGCAATTTTTAAATTAATTTTTCTATTGATGTCCATTTACTTAAACAATAATTCAAAAAACACTAGTTCAGATTAATTATAAATTAAAAGTTTTGATAACATATTTTGAAAAATGTAGTTTAATTTTTTAAATAATGAATTTTTTTTTAATAATCTACGGGTTTAGTCTCAAGTGATATCCTAATCCACTCAACATATAAATCACACACTACTAAGTAAATTATTAGATCAATAATTTGATCCACACCCCGGTTTGGGTATAGAAAAAAAAAAACCAAAACTGTCCAGGATCAATGGTTCTCCCATATTTATTCATGAAGAAAAAAAAAGAATCCATATATGACCTCTTCTATAGTTTTAGGGGTATATAAATAAAAATGTTTGAAAAAAATACCATGCATTCTCGGATTAAGGTGTAGGATTTATTTTGTGAAGATATTCAAAGAAATAAAGTGCAATTATCGAAAGGTAAAATAAAAAGAGATTGAGAAAATAAAAAGAGATAGGTAAATGTTGTGTTGCTTAGTTTGTAATGCTTCTGATGATCGAAAATCATCAATTTTACATAGTTTTTATAATGAAAAAATTCTCCAAAATTTTCATGGAAATAAAGTGTTGTAGGGTTCTTATTTCTATATGAAGATACTCTAAAAATATTTTTCTTGATTTAGTGTAAGGAAGTATCCTGATCTTCTTGTGTATTACACTCTTTAAAATTCTCATGTATTCCACATGTAGTTTCTCACTCGATCAACATTAAGAAACCTTCACGCATGATGGAGATCTTCTGAGATAAATAACACTAAAGTAAGAAATATCCATTAAATAATAATATTAATGATTCATGGGATCTGAGTATTGAGCATTAAATCATGAAACTTATGACTTGTTATTAAATTCATTCATGCAATGGATTAATAATAATCATTAAATAAATCCATGAAGAATTTTTTGTATTAACTCGATAAAATAGTCATTGGAATCATTAGATTAAAATAGAGCAGAATCAGAATGGTAGAAAGGCTATAGTATATCATCTCTGATACAATAAAAGACCATGGATATCATGATAATTGGTAGTACATCTAATAGTATAAAAATTTCACATGTGGTGTCAAAATGCTGATGATAATAGGTGTCTAAAAGTGGTATTCTTGATAGTAGTAGAATGCTGGCAGTGGAAGGAGTCTTAGTGTGGAAATCCTAACATTAGTATAATTTCAGCGGTAACATAATCATTGGTAGTGGAAAAAAATAATAGTGGAATGAATCTAGAGGTATCACAATTCCTGTGGTAGAATTATACTGGGGGTGACATGGTTGAACTAATGGTGGCAACACTCTGGTGGTTGCACACGCCTAACAGTAGAAAGAGCCTGATGGTAGTATGAGTCTGATGATAAGAGTCTGTAGGTGGGAGAAGTCTCATGGTATTAGAAATATGATGGAAAAAATAATTACCCTAATGGTATCCAAATTATATACTTATCCAAATTTAATTTATGAAATGATATACTATCATAAAACATTATTCTCATTAGAAACATAATAATTGTGATTTGTGATCATTAAAAAAAGAAAGTTCCGATAATATTCCCCTTTTTGATGACCACAAGTCCTGATATTTAAAAAACAATGTACAAAACAATCATTATCATAAATAGATGATTTTGAATAACTGATTATATCTTATTAACAATTCCAAATGAAAATGTGATATTTTAAAATTAAATTTCATAATAGTAGAACTTGAGAAAGATGTACAAATTCCAAAACAAAAAATTACAATGTTAAATTTGATACATGAAAGGTAAATGAAATCGAAATAATTTCTCCCCCTTTTAGAATTACGAAAAATATAAGACAATAAATATTTAAAAGGAAAATGAAGTTATGAATAATAATATAAAAACATCATTAAGAACAAAATCCATTGGATTACAACCAAAAATAAATACAATGGAACACGTGAAATTACTTATTAAAAACTAATACTAATTTGAATCACTATTAGCTCGAGAGGTAGGATCAACATGTGAATTTCCTTTTCCAAAAGATGAAGGCACCAAATTAGAAGTGTAGGAGGTGAAGGTACTTTCAAGAAGTTCTTGTAGAACCCCTAAGATGTGATTCTTCACTAATTCAGAAAGAGAATATTGAATGGTATATACCAAGGAGGTAGAGGATTAGGGGGTAGTTTAAAAGAGAAGGTTACCATGGGAATGGACGAAGGTGTCACATCTATTGCCCCACATACATAAAAGAAAGGATTTACAAGGTTCAAAAAATCAAAGATTATCTTTCCACCTATCTCTATAATAGTGAATAATTACTTCTTTTCAACCTTTAGCAACTTGAACAGAGGTGCCATAACCCTGAGCTGGTCTACATTTTCCTCGAATAACCTTGTAATAAGTGTAATTATTATGTTCTATGTAAAAAATGGAATGAATATTCAACTCATGTGTTGCATATATTTTGGAAATATAAAATTTTATATCCTTAGTGATGGTTTCCCTATCACTTTAGGCTTCATTCAAAAACATAATTACGAGTTTATATATATATTCACCATGTTTTCAAATCTGGTTAATATACTATTGATGAGATACATAAATATCAACCATTAGGAATTTAATCAACTATATGACTATTGATAATAACATATCATCATCAAATGAGGATAAAAGAGGTATATGAGAATATGTAGAAGAAACTACTGTAAATATATCTATCCTCCCCAAAAAATAATCTTGGTTAGAAGAAAAGGAAGTCCTAATATCATCCATAAAAGATCTCATAGTATTCCTCCCACTGAACAACCTTCAATTTTAAATATCAATGTCCTAAATATTTGTAATTAGTGTGGGATGAATATGGAAATTAACCAACTCAAAATGATATCCTGAATCATATTCACTCGGACGATTAATAGGAGGTGCATGAGATATGAAAATAACACTGAAATTCGAAATCCATATTTATTTTAATGACTCAAAATTAAACCTGGAAACAAAATAAGATATAATAAAGGAAAAAATAGGAAACGTAAAATCAAATATATCATTACCAGGTAGAAAACCCTCAACACAATCTGATCTAGTAGTTGGAACATCAGAAGGAAAGGAATGAAACTCACCAGCATCATCAATTTTATCTACTAATGATCCCTTAGGATTTGATACAATAACTATCAAGATATTAGGTCCACCATCCTATGTTTTATTTTTGTGATCCACATAACTTCCATCATCTCCATCTAAATCTAGATAAGAAATCCCATGAAATTTAGAATTAGCGGATGGATCCACCTTGGATGTTGGATCATACAATTTTAAGGAAGAACTAAAATGATAATCTATAAGATCTCTATAATCTACTATAAATTTATTATACTCTGAGTAGTCTAGTATAATATGTACATACCATGGTAACTTCTACCACTTAATATGTGCTTCCAAATATACTCTAATATAATTTACCTTAGTAGGATCTACATGATCAACTCTATGATTGACAGAACTTAGGGATTCCTCCTCCTCAATATATTTCTTTAGATTAAATCTAAAAGTGGTAGCATCAATACGTGGATGAACTAAAATATATCCCTCCACACTTACAAATCTAAATGAACCTTATATCTCCATAAACATAACTAAATCAGAAAAAATTGGAGAGGGATGATGTGATAGAGTCCTATCAACATCATTATCTACATCATGATCATGTCCATCACTATTTCCATCCTCCTCGTCCCTGTCATCACTATTATATTAGTTCTTAAAACCATTAGTGACATCCAAATAATATTTATAGGTTTCTAAATAACTCTTTATATGTTTTTTCTACAGATAATCTAATCTCTTAATCAACTCTTTTACTCCAAAAGCTCTCTATATCAGGGAGATAAACAAGTAGACTAGTAGATCCAAATGACCTAACTAGGATCATAGGAATATAAGGATCACTTTCTTCATCAACAAAAGTATTAGGTTCCCTTTCTTCAACCACACCTAAATAAACATCTTATTCCTGATATAAATAAACCTTAGTCTCATTTTACACCAAAAAATTATCCACTAAGTTCAGGGGTCTTTTAAAAATATCCATAGAATTAAAATACTCATAGAGTTTATCATTTTCTTAAAATCACTTCTTCATCTAGGCATTCAAATTAAATTTCATTACATTATAAGAAATCATAATTAAATAGAAACAACCACACTTGAGATCTACCTCCTCTTACTCATCAACCGATTTCTTGGATTGTATGATTTTTGAGTTAAATTTAGGATAAATCAATGAATTTGATCTGGAATAGATATTGCCCATCTCCAACATGTAAACCATAAGATATCTAGAAAGGTTGAATTTAAACCCCCTTTTTCATAAGGAATAACAAATATACATATTGATGCATCATTTCTATGAATTCCCCTTTCCTGGTACATAAAATATATTAAATAAATTTAAATAAGAGTCTATATTCTCAATCTAGTTTGGTAGTGAAAATAATTCTCATAATACCATCACTAATTAGAAAAAAAGTGATTCCTCGTGTACAAACACTATACAATAACATGGTATTGAACCTTTATTTCCATCTTAAAATGATTTATGAAGTACATTGATACACATAGATAGTTATTTTGAAGAAAAAGGTAATCTCTTAACCATCTATCATACTCCGAATCAAATATTTCCTTTTATAAAAGCTGTGATTTGAGTAATGATAGAACTAATGAACCATACAAGTATAAAGTGGTATTTCATTTATATAGAAACAATCTACCCATACATATTTCTAGACAAACCAAGGTACCAAATTTTTTTTAGCCAATATATATTTAGAATCTACTTCTTCCTCTGAAAAAACTAAGTGGTTTACAAGCTGTGCGTTTCTAATATCTATAACAACATGGTATGATTCTCATTAAGAATTGGTCACCATGCTAAATAATTATAGAGAAAACATTGATGGAGGGTAAACTCTCCCCATTCTAGAAATATTAATGTTGAATCAATTGTGTGATTAGAATGATGAATATGGGAGAAAGGGAATATGAAATAGTTCTAATGATTAGGCTCGAGAGAGAAAGGGAGAGACGTGAATATGGATTTCAATTGTGATTTATCATTTAGAGTATCGAGTTTGAAAAATATAATATAATATAAAAAATGAAATCAAATAAATTATTTTTAATCATAATTTTAGGAATTGTACAAAAATTGGGGTTCAACTAGTAGAAAAATAAGAATAAAGAGTGGTAGCAAGAAAAAAGTGGCCCATTATAATGGTGGATCATTCCAAAGGTTGATCATTCCAACAGTTGATCATTCTAATGGTGTATCTTTCCAATAGTGGTTCATTCTGATTATGGATCATTCCAACAGTGGATCATTACAATGGTTCATCATTCTAATGACGTATCACCTATGGGGGATTATCAAATAGTTGATTTTATAATGGTGGATTGTCCAAGATTAAGAATAATAAGAAATTTATTCTTCCTAAATCATTTTTATGTAGATTCATATCAATGAATTCAAGGGATTTTTAAAAAAATTTGTAATATAATGTTCATTTTGTCTAAATTCCAAAGTTATATCAACTTTTAAGAAATGATCTCTCAAAAAATGATCTCTCACAACACTATGATTTTTCCTAGAACAATACACATTGATTATTATAATTATTTATTTTAATTTTGTTTTCACAATTTATAGCGATATTTCTGAATTGATATCAATAATATATAAAAGTGTGTTTCATCCAAAAAAATTGTGCACAAAAACTTTATGTAAGTATGTATTCATCCTCAACAGTATATAGTGAAACAAATATTTTCTTTTTACAAAAACAAGATACTAGTGACTTGACCAAATGATGATATGTTTTAGCAGTTTTTTTTTTTCTGACTTACAACCCCCAAAATTCACATATGAATAACTAACAAAATAAAATTCTTGTCATCTAAGGAAGAATAGTCCTAAATTGATCATATATTTTAGGTATATAAAAACCCATTTAACATTAAGTAAATGATATCATTTTGGTTTTCATTTAAAATGAGAACATAAATAAAATAAAAATAATATCTAGTTAGTTAGAAGTAATATATTGTAATATTCCAATCTTTCCTCTATAATTGGTTTGATCAACTAAATTTCAAGTTTCCTTAAGATCAAGTTTTTAGGATGTAATCATGGGAGTATCACTATCTTTAGTGCCATCCAAACCAAAATGTTTTAGATTTTTTTAGTGTACTTACTTTGATTTAAAACAATTCCATATTTTTTAAAAAATTTGAAAACCAAGAACGATTTTAAGTTTACCCATTAACCACAATTGAAATTCAATCTGGATTTTTTTTGAAAAATCAGGGAATAATGAATTTTTTAAAGATCCAAAAATAATATCATGAACAAATATTTTAACTTATTGAACTTCCCTTTAAACTCTATTTATAAAAATTTTAGGATCATCTATGCCTTTTATAAAAACATTAGAAATTAATTAGGAGTCGATCATTTCATATCAAGCTATAGGAACTAATTTTAAATTATATAAATCTTTTTTAATTAGAAATCATAATTTGGAAAATGATTATTTTGAAATCCAAGGGCTTGATCAAAAAAACCTCATAAAAATATAACCAATTAAAAATGAACTTTTGATATCAATTTGATATAGTTTAAGTACCAAATATTTTATATTGAAAATAAGTATTCTAATGGCTTCAATATTAACAACAAATACAAATGTTTAATCATAGTAAATACCATTTCCATGACTATATCCCTATGTATCCTCCCTATATTTATTTCATACTACAGTTCTTGAATCATCATCATTTATTATAATACCATAATTAGTTCGAATAGCCTGAGTTTACAAAGCATTTACTACTAGTTCCCAAAATATAATTATTTCAAAAAAATTAAGTACTTCTGGTATTTCCATCACCCAAAATTTATCATTAATTCCATTATTGATGTTATTAGGATCATGTTATGAAAAGAATTCTTGATGATCAACCTGATTTATTAGAGAATATATAGTTTGATTACCTATATCTAGGTATCAAACTATATCATCTAGAGTATAATATCTATGAGTACAAACAACTCTATGAAACAATGGTCTAGAAATATTATGGTAACCTACTGGTTTATATTCAGGTTGTTCCTTAGAATTGGATTGTTTTTCTACTAGTTTCATAGAATTTTTTGATGGTTTGACATTGATATTCAGATTTTTTAGATCATCCTAATGGTTTTATAAAGTGGACATTGGATTATATGGATTTGATTCATCAAATTTGACACGAATAAATAGTTCTAAAATCATTTTTCTTTTATTAAATACCTTATATTATTTACTTGAAGATGAATAACCAAGGAATATTCCTTCTTCAGTCTTGGAATCAAAATTTTCAAGATTATTCTTAGTATTATGAATAAAGAAATTGTATCCAAAAACAATAAATTAATTAACTTTTGGATTTATACTATTCCATAATTAATAAGGATTTTTCTTTAATAGAGATCAAATTAAAACACTATTGATTATATACAATGATATATTCAGATCCTACTCCCAAAAAGAGGTAGGTAATTCCTATTAATTAAGCATGGACTGATATTTTTTGAAGGGTTTTATTTCTACTTTCTAAAAAACTATTATGGTGTTGTGTCATAGGAGAAAGAAATTTATTACTATAGTCATTTTTTAAGCAGTAGGATTCCATTTACTCATTTCTAAACTCATGACAATGATCATTTCATAGGGTATTAATCCTAAGTCAACTATGATATTATTTAGATTTAGAATAATTGTTAAAATAAATTAAGGATTCAATTTTATGAGAATAAAATAATGTCCAATTATACATTAAAATATCATCTATAATAACATAAATATAGTTCTTTGCATTAAAACTATAAAAACTAGACACTCCAAAAAAAATCTATGTGAACCAAATCACTTATTGAGAAGTTGAAACTTCCCTCTTTGATTTGATAGAGATATTGTACTATTTTCCATTTTTACATGGGTTATACTCTTCTTCATTTGGAAATTATATATTTGGTAGATCTTTGACTAACCCATTAAAACATTTCTTTATAAGTGAGTGAATATTATTATAAGGACCCTATACCATTATTAAATAGATAATATTGAATTTAGTCAGGAAAAAACATCCTTTTACATTGAGAATCTTTTCATGTTTAGAGATTTATAGAATTGAGACATAATACATTCATAACATTACACATTTTTACAGAGTGGATACCATAGACATAGTTTCCAATTTTTTTCATAAATAAAAACATTAAAACATAAAACATGATTCCTTGAAAATTATTCAACATTTAACATGGATTCATTATTATTTTTACACATCCACTAACCTGTGAAAAATCATTTTAAACGTGGGATGAGCAAAAAATCTTAGTAAGGGATCTAAAAAGAAGGAAAGAACACATTAGTCCATGAATATTTGTAATGTATGAAATCATTTTTATTAGACATACTTATCACCAATGTATATATACGTACTTTGTGAAAAATGAGATTTCAAAAATACAGAATAAAATAAGTAGAACCATAAAGGTATATTGGGTAATTACTTATATACTCTAGTAACCCTCTCGGCTACCTAATAATTTGTAACCCTCACAGCTACCATACAATTTGTGTAACCATCGCTGTTACACTTGGAGTAACCATACAGACAACCTAAAACATGCACATACCAAATGAATTGAAGGTAGATATAGTTTATACCATTCATCATAAACAATGACCAAGAACCAGAACATAATCATACAATATGAATAATTTCATAAATACATTGCTTTTGAATTTTGTAAAATAGATTTGTAAAAGAGGATTTTAAAAGGAAATCCCCTTATAAATATCATACAACTGAAGAGATACTCAATAGAGTGAATGGAATATGTAAATAAACTATAAATGGACATAATTAAACATAATATAATCAAAACCCATCACACAATCAATATTAATACCACATAAATAACAGATTAGAAGGTTAACACAAAGAATGAAAATCGGATTAAGAATTCCCCTACCTCAGAATTTTTTTAATTCAAACTTGTTAAATCATCATGTATAATGGTTAAAAGAGTGTTATTAGTATTTTATAGAAACCTGTTAATGTTTATAAAAACTTATATGATCATTTCATAACATAATTTCACCCTTTATCTGTAAGTATTTTTCTCCTTTCACTGTTTTTTGGTGAGTTCTTTACGTGATTTCCAAGATTGTTTCATGATGGATTTTCTTGTCGATTGGAAGTGAAACTCCAGAATTGGAATCGAGTAGTATGTAAATATTTCTTGTACCATAAATTATACTCTTTATCATTTTTAATTCTTACATTATTATGATTCATAAGTTAAAATATTAATAATGTTCATTTAGATCATTTTAGTGGTTCTTTGGTAATAACGACCTCATTTTGTTTTATAAATTAAAACCATGTGTAAAGAAGAATTCCAGAAAAATGGATGAAACATAATACATATATTATATCCTGGTTAAACCATAAAAATGGTTTCATTACCAGACTTTAATTATTTAAATAAAAATGAAATCACATTGTCCACACTGTCGGTAATTCGACACATCATGGACAATGTATTTAATTCCCTGAATAAGTGGGAGAGGAGAAGAAGAATGATGGTGAATTTTCCATGAACATGGGAACATCCATAATATACATGATTATGGAGCTTTAATGCCTCTTTTTTAAGAGTAGGTGAGGAAAGAAGAAAAAAAAAGGAATCTTGAAAAAAAGAGAAAACATGAGAAATTTCTCACGAAAATTCGGCAGCCTAAGGACATCTCTTAAAATTTCATAAATATTGTTTGACTAGAGAGAGAGAGGATATCTCATAACTCTTAAATAATATAGAAATTATGGGGGGATATGGAATTAAATATCTCAACATAATATAAAGGTAAAGGAAGAGAATAAAATAAAATGAATGAAAAGAAAGAAAATAAAAGAGTATGTTTACCTCCGGATGTCCTCTTCTTGAGATCCTTCTTAAGGGATTTGGTTTTGGTCTTTTAGTGATACCAAAAGCTCTAAGATGTGGGTTAAGAGCCTTGTAAATTGTATTGGGCCGAACTTAGGAATGGATAAAGGCATGAGGTGTGTGGGAAGAAGAGGGGAGGGATGGTGGAATTTATAGTGTAGGAGAGGGGGTATTTTTTCATTATTTTAATCATTATTTTAATATTTTTGCCCAAGATTATGTATAGTCTTAGTTCATGTGACCTTAAATAATAATAATGGAATTTTATTTTGAACCATGTTTCCTTATATCACATGTGATGTCATAAATAGTGTATTTTACAGGTAATTTAATTATACGGTATTTTATTGTATTTCACTATTCATCAAAAATTCAAGAATTTCAGAAAAATCTGAAAAATTTACCCTAACTATTTTTTGATATGTAGAATTCAAAAATGAAGTCCATTTTTCGAAAATAATTTTCTACATTTTTTAATTTAATTTTTAAATAAAATCATACTTAATTTTAAAATTAATAATTCTAATTCTATAACAACTTCTATATTTGGATGAAAAATTAACCAATATGTTAACATCTTAAAGAATTAAAAAAATTACTATTAATTAGGGTCATATTTCTATTAATATTACTATTTGTAAGGTTATTTTCTATTCATAAATAAAAAATTTGGTTTCATCAGACTCCAAATAACATACTGAACATAATTGTAGATGAAAGTTTCTTGAAATTCAAAACATAGATGTGGAAAAATTATGTTTAAAGTCTAGTTATAAATATTTACATAAACCAATGTTTTAAGAATTTCAATTTATTTTTTTAAAAACTTGGGGTGTTACATTATCCCCACTTTCTGGAAAGTGCATCCTCACTATTTTATTTACTGATTAAACAACTGAGTGTAGTTTTCCCTCATAGAATTTTTAGACTCCCATATTGCTTCTTCAACCATGTGCATTCTCCAAAAAACCTTTACCTGGTAGATCACCTTATTCTTCAATATATGTTCCCTTTGATCAAAAATTTGAACTGGTTTCTCTTCATAAGAATGGTTCCCTTCCTACTGAACTGCTTCTGGGCTCAAGACATGTGATGAATCTGGCGCATACTTTCTCAACATCAAAACATGAAAAACACTCTGTACCTGAGACAAACTCAGAGCCAAAGTTGCGCAGTGTACCAATTTTCAAACATTCTCTATGATTTTAAAAGGACCAATGAACTATGGACTTAGCTTCCCTTTCTTATTGAAACACATCACACTTTTCCAATGATAGATTTTAAGGGAAACATTATCACCTACCTCGAAATAGAAGTCTTTCCTTCTGTTATCTGCATAAATATTTGGCCTGCTATGAGCTATCCTCATGTGTTGCTGGATCATCCTCATTTTTTCAGCCACTTCTTCTACTAATTCTGGCCACATCAACTTTCTTTCACTGTCTTCATCCCAATATGTTGGAGTCCGACACTGCTTCCCACACAAAGCATCAAAAGGTTCCATCTGAATACTAGAATAAAAATTTTTATTTTAAGAAAACTCAACTAAAGAAATATGTTGATTGCAACATCCTTAGTAGTCCATTGGAAATGCTCGAAGCATATCCTCCAAAGATTGAATCATTCATTATGACTGCCCATCGGATTGAGGATTCAAAGCTGTACTAAGATTTAATTCTGTGCCCAATGAATCCTAAAGTCCCTTCCAAAAGATAGAAGTGAACCTGGGATCCTGATCAGATATAATGGAAAGAGAAAATCCATGTAACCTAAAAATATCCTTGAGGTACAATCGAGAATGTTGATCTAAAGACATTGTATCTCGAATAGAAATAAAATGTGAAGGTTTTTTAGCAAATCAATAATAACCCAAATCGCATTGTTACCTCAAGAAGTCTTTGGTAGTCCCACCACAAACTCCATGGATACATTCTCTCATTTCCACTCTGGAATTGGAAAAGGTTGAAGCATCCCCTTTGGTAACCGCCACTCTGATTTAACCTGTTGACATGTCAAACATTTCATTGTAAAATCAGCAATATCTCTTTTCATTCCATCCCACCAATAATACTCCTGAAGGTCTCCATACATCATAGTACTGCCTGGATGAACCGAAAATGGGGAACTATGAGCTTCACACACCAAATATTTGTTCAAATAAGAATCACTAGGTACACACAACCTTTTTCCAAGTCTTAAAACACAATAATTTTCAAAGTAAAATTCTATAAACTTACCCATTTTACCCAATTCTATATTTTCCTATAGATCACGGTCTTCCTTATGCACTCTCTTAATTCTGTCTAACAACGACGCCTGCGCTGAAACTTGAAATAAAAACATTGGTATTTCCTGCACCAACAAATTCTAAGGCAAAATCCATCAAATAATTAATTAAGGGGTCCTGTTTCAAATGTATCATGGTTAATGATGCATGATGGTTCCGACTCAAGGCATATGCCACTTTATTTGATTTTCCAATATGGTAATTGATTGTGAAATCACAATCCTTTATCAGTTAAAGCCATCTTATCTACCTCAGGTTTAATTCCTTTTGAGTAAATATATACTTCATTCATTTATGGTCATTATATATTTGAAATTTGGCTCCGTATAAATGTTGCCTCCAAATTTTCAATGTAAAAACAACATACTCCAATTCTTAATCATGTTTATGATAATTTATCTCATGAGGTTTAATTTTTCTCAATGCATAGGAAATTACCTAATCATTTTGTATCAAAACACAACCAAGTCCCTTCAAAGAAGCATCTCTGTAGATGATAAATTCACCATTCTGGGAAGGTAAGTCCAAAACTGGAGCATTCACCAATCTCTTCTTCAGTTCCTGAAAACAAACATCACATTATTCTGTTCAATAAAATATAACCCCCTTCCATGTTAAATTAGTTATCGAGCTAGATAACCATGAAAATTTCTTAACAAACCATCGGTAATAACCTTCTAACCTAGGAAAACTACGAATCTCTATAACATTTATGGGTCCTCTCCATTCATCAACTACTTTTGTTTTGGTAGGATAAACTGTTATTCCATCTTTATTTACAATGTTCCCATGAAAATAAATCGGTTTCAACTAAAAATCACACTTTCTAAATTTTCCATATAGTTTCTTTTCTTTTAAGGTTTGTAATGCAACCCTCATATGTTTTTCATACTCCTCTTTATTTTTAGAAAATACCAGAATGAAATCAATAAATACAACCACAAACTTATCCAAAAACTCATGATATAATCTATTTATAAGATTCATGAATACAACAGGTGAATTAGTTAACCAAAAGGTCATAAAAACAAATTCATAATGCCCATATCTTGTACGAATAACTTTTTTTGGGATTTTATCCTCCTTCACCTTCACCTGATGGTATCTGGATCTCAAGTCGATCTTGGAAAAGTAGTAATCTCCCTGGGGGTGATCAAACAAGTCATCGATATGAGGCCAAGGATACTTGTTTTTAACAGTGATATTATTCAAAGATCTATAATCAATGCAAAGTCTCATGGAACCATCTTTCTTTTAAACAAACAAAACCGGGCTCCCCATGGTGAAGTGTTAGGATGGATGAAGCCTTTATTAAGAAAATCATGTAAATGATTGTTCAATTCTAGAAGTTCTATTTGAGCATTATGATATGGGGGTTTTGAAATTGGATTAGCATCAAGAACTAAGTAAATTTTGAATTTGACTTCCTGATCATGTATGAAATTGGGTAACTCATTAGAAAAAACATCATGGTATTAATTTACCACTGGCACATAATTAATCTAAATAGTTCCCTTATTTTCAACAATATGAGAAAGATATCTTTAATTTCCATCCTTTAATAGTTTCTCAACTTTCTAATATGTTATCAATTTTATGGGTTCATTCTTTTATATAAAAAAATTATTTCTTAAAAAAAACTTCTTTAGCTCTACATTCAATCATTGCAAGATAAACAGAAAGCCAATCCATTCCTAGAATAACATCAAAAATTAATAAGGGTAAAACAAAAAGGTTTAAAGGAAAATTCTTTCCACAGACCATAATAGAACGAATCTTATAATTCTTTTTTCTATAATATTTCCCCCTAGGGTTTTAAAAACAAGTTCGGGTATTATTTGTTGAGGTGATATTTCAAATTTATCAGAAAATTTCTTAGAGATGAAGGAATGTGTAGACCCCATATCAAACAAAACTTCAGCAAAATTTGAGTGACCAAACAAAGTACCTGATAAAACTTCATTGGATGTCCCGAAATTTGTAGACGTAGTTGCAAAAGATCTCACTATACTTTTCTTCTTAGAGTTTGGCTTCTTTGCATTATTTAGATATATCTTTAGGAAAGCATTTGAATAATGACCCATCTCACTACATTTAAAACACTTTAATGTTTGCCAATCGGGATTAGTCTTTGGATCATTTTCATTACAATCTCAGGCCATATGTCTAAACTTACCACATTTAAAACACTTCCCAGTTTTTATAAGACATCCCATGGGTGTTTCTTGCCACACTTTTCACAAAATATAAATTGTATTTTTTTTACCATCCAGTTTATTTGGTTCATTATTACCCATCGCTTTCTATATAGACCTCTTCTTCGTCTTATTTCCAAAATTCACATGATCATCAGCAAACTCTATCTATACCCTCTCAACACATTGGACATGTTTCTCATAACTTTTGAATTCATAGGAGACCAATTCCCTTCAATACCTTGGCTTCATTCTAGAGTAAAAGTTGTTGATTTTGCTATCCAGATCCAAAATAAGATTTGGAGCATACCTCTCCACTCAGGTGAAGTTAGATTCATACACAACCACTGAATCCTCCTCCTTTTGCTTCAATTCAAGGAATTTCTTCTCCATCCTATGTCGCACCACCTAAGTAAAATATTTTTCAAGGAAAATACATATAAATTCATCCTACTCTAAGGAATCAAATTCTTATCTACCCCGGATATTCCTTACCATTGACCACAACTGACCAGCTTCAAATTCAAAATGATAAATGACAAGACTTACCTATTGATTATCTAAACATCCCATAACATCAAATATATTTTCAAGGGATTTGATCCATCCTTTTGCTGTTACTGGGTCTCAAGATCCATTGAAAGTAGGAGGGTGTTGTCTCATAAAATGTTCCACTACTGTCATGTTCTGTTGTGGTAAATCAATTTGTTCTCTTGCATAGATGCCACCACCATTTATTGCCAATGTTAGTAGATCCATTACAGCCACAAACTGCATGGTTCCAATCCATACCATTATGGGCTGTAGATCCAGAAGGATGTCATTCGATCGGTGCCTCTTCTCTTCAGCATCCATGTTCCTTCTATGGATAAGCATTATGAACAAACATATCTTAGATGATGGAACATGGAAATCGTTAAATGCTAAAACATTTCAAATTAATCATAGAGTAAAAATCATTTAAGGTATATTTTTAACATCATCTTAACCCCTAATGTTATCTAAACCATCCTCTGATACCAACTCTAAGGACCCCGTATCCTTATTACATACATAATCTTGAATTTAGTCAATAAAACACTTCCTTTTAAATTGAGGATCTTTTCATGTTTAGAGATTTAGAGAATTGGTACGTAATAAATTTATATCCTCACTCATTGTCATAGATTGGATACCATAAAAACAGTTTCGATTGTTTTCAAAATTAAAAACAATAAAACTTAGAACATGATTCCTTGAAAATTCTTCAACATTTAAAATGGATTACTTATTTCTATTACACATCCAATAACCTATAAAAATCATTTTAAACATGGGATGACCACAAAAACTCAACAAGGGATATAAAAATAACTAAAGAACACATTAGTCCATGAATAATTGTAACATATGAAATCGGTTTTATTAGACATACTTAACACCTGGGTATTTATACTTACTTTGTGAAACCTGAGATTTCAACAATACATAAGAACATAAGTAGAACCATAAAGGTATCTTGTTTCTTTACTTACATAATATTGTAACCCTCTCAGCTACGTTATAATTTGTAACCCTCACGGATACCTTACAATTTGTGTAACCATCAAAGTTACACTTGGAGTAACCATACAGCTGACCTCCAACTTACACATACCCAATACATTGGAGCGAAATATAGGTCCCAAAATTCATCATAAAAAATTACCAAGATCCAGAACTTAATCATACAATAAAAATAATTTCATAAAAACACTGCTTTTGAATTTTGTAAAATAGATTTGTAAAAGATGATTTTAAAAGGAAATCCCCTTATAAATATCATACAAATGAAGAGAGGCTTAATAGAGAGGATGTAATATTTATATAAACTATAAATAGACATAATTAAACATAATATAAGAAAAAAACATCACAAAATCAATATCAATACCACATAAATAAAGGAGTATAAGGTTATCCCAAAGAATCAAAATCGGGTTAAGAATTCCCTTACCTTAGGCTTGTCATACTTCAAGATTGTTTAAACATATTTTATAATGGTTAAAAGAGTGTTATTATTATTTTAAATAAACATTTTCATGTTTATAACATCTTATATGATCATTTCATAACACCATTTCACCCTTTAATTATTAGTATTTTACTCCTAGCACTCTTTTTGGGTGAGTTCTTTACATGATTTCCAAGATTTCTTCATGATGGATGTTCTTATCGATTGGAAGTAAAACTCCAGAATTGGAATGGAGTAGTATTTACATATTTAAAGTACCATTAATTATACCATTTATCATTTTGAATTATTACAGGAGGATGATTCATAACTTAAAACATTAATGAAGTTCATTTAGATCATTTTAGTGGTTCTATGATAATAACGACCTCATTTTGTATTATAAATTAAAAACATGCGTAAAAAAGAATTATTGTACCATGGATGAGTCATAATAAATATATTATAACCTGGTTAAACCATAAATTTTTTTCATGACCATACATTAAGGATATAAATAAAAATGAAATCACATCGTCCACGATGTCGGTCAATCGACACATCAGGGTCAATGTTTTTAATTCCTTGAATAAGTGGGAGAGGACCAGAAGACTGGTAATGTATTTTACATGAACATGAGAACATATAGAATATACATGATTATGGAGCATTAATTACTCTTGGTTAAGAGGTGGTGAGGAAATAATAAGAACGGAAAGGAATCTTGAAACAAAAGAAAACATGAGAAATTTCATGCAAAAATTTGGCAGCCTAACGACGTCTCATAAAATTTAATAAAAAGAAATTTATGATAGAAAAGGGATATATCATCACTATTATATATAATGTACATTAAGGGGGGATATGGAATGAAATATCCCTACATAATCAAAAGGTAAAGGAAGAGAATAACATAAAATGAATGAAAAAAATGAAAATAAAAGAGGATGTTTACCTCTTGATATCTTCTCATCGAGATCCGTCTTAAGGGATTTGGTTTTGGTAGTTTGGAGAAACGAGTAGTTATATGACGTGAGGAAGATCCTTGGGAGGAGTATTGGGCAGAACATAGGCAAGGCTCAAGGCTTTAGAGGTGTGGGAAGAAGAGGGGAGTTAGGGTGGTATTTATAGTGGAGGAGAGGGGGTATTTTTCATTATTTTTTCATTATTATAAGATTTTGGACCAAGAATTGGAATAGTATTATTTTATGTGACCTAAAATAGTAATAATGTAACTTGAGATCAAACCAAGTGTCCTTAAATCACTAATGATGTCATAAATTGTGTATTTTACTGATAATTTGATTATACGATATTTTATCGCATTTCACTATTCATTAAAAATTCAAGAATTTTAGAAAAATCCAAAAAATTTACCCTAATCATTTTTCGACGTGTAGAATTAAAAAATGAAGTCAATTTTAGGAAAATAATTTTCTGAATATTATTAATTTAATTTTTAAATAAAAGCATACTTAATTCCAAAATTAACAATTCTAATTATATAACAACTTCTATATCACAATGAAAAACTTGCCAAGATGTTATTATATTAAATCATTAAGAAAATAAAATAATAATACAATTTACTATTCATTAAGGTCATCTTAAAATTCATATTACTATTCATAAGGATATGTTACTATTCACAAAAAACAAGTTGGTTTTATTAGACTCCAAATAACTTACTGAAAACAATTGTAGTTGACTGTTTCTTGAAATTCAAAACATAGAAGTGAAAATTTTATTTTTAAAGTCTAGTTATAAATATCAACATAAAACAACATTCCATGCATTTCTATTTATTTTTAGAAAAACTTGGGGTGTTATAATTATAATGGCCTAGTCTCTTATTCCAAATCCAATATTCTTTGCAAATGGATCTTAGAGAGGATTTTTTTTCTAGAAAATAAAGATTCTAAATTTATAGAAAACAATTTTCATTTCTTAAAGTAGTAAATAAAAAATCATTTTCTGAATCAAAAATATTACATGCATTATTCTCAAACATAACATCAAAACCATCATCACATAGCATTGATATGAAAATCATATTATACTTTAAACCATCTATAAATAAAAATTTATAAATTAAAATAGTATTATAATTAATAACTTGACCAAGGAAAATAATTAACCCTTTGAGATTTTCACCAAAAGATATATATCCACCATCCACATTTGTCAGATTCTGGAAACATGAATAACCTATAGTTATGTTTTTATAATAGCCACTATCTAGGTACCATATATTATTACTAGAGCTTTTTAATTAGATTTCCTAAAAAGAAAATTTTAACCCAAAAATGACTTTTGTATCCAAATCTTCTTGGGAATATAAGTAGTAGCAGTCAAAGATTTTTGAACCCATATTTTATTAACTTGTTTCTTCTAAGATTTTTTATAATTTTTAAAAATATTTTTGGTGATGATGAATAAAAATTGGTTTTTTTTTTCAAAAATGGAACTAGGAATAAATTTATTTTTAACAATCAACCTCTATCTAGGCTGATACCATATACAAGTAATGTTCATGAGATCAATATGATTTATAGGAATTTTTGTATGTGTATTTATCCCACTGGTGAAATTTCATAAATATTTCTTTAATTTCTCATTAAAAAAATTTTAATTCACTGTTCTCTTTCAATAGTTGAGAATTTTTATCTTTTTCAATAGTAAGATCATACATAGAACTAGTAGTCAAAGAATTATGTTTCTTAAAAGAATTATATTTTTAATTTTATTTAATTAAATATATATTCTGTAATATAATGGTATTTGAACATATCTTCCTTACAAATATCTAATAACTATTTTTGCCCCCAAAATGATTGGAAATAGGTACAATAGAAGTTGGAAATAAATCAGATACCTCAAATGTGTTTGCCATAAAACAAATATTATATATATAATTCTTATCTTCTTGGGTTGAATGTGAATCACACAAACTATACTTAGAAGAACTCCATGTCGATTTCATTTTATGTTTCTTATCTATAATCCTAATCATCATATTTTTCTTGTATTTCATCCTAGGGCAGTCAGCATTGACATGGCCATTCCTTTTACACTCATAGAAGATTATTTCATTTGATTCATCATCCTTCACCCAATCATTTCTCTAGTTTTTTATATTATCATATTTATTTTTATATATTTTTTTCCTAAATAACATCTTCTTATTTTCAAACATTTTAAATCTTATGGTTAGGTTGGATATTTATTTATAACTATTAGTAAGTGACTCCTCATCACTTGAATCGTCTGCATGAATTCTCTCCATTAATTTTGAAATAGTATATTTCAAGGTTATAGATTTTGATTTTGGTTCATCCTCCAATTATATATTCACATTGTATTTTATCTTAAATATCATCAGTTTCCTATCATATTCTTAAGAGGTAACATTCTATCATCACATGAATCTCTAATTGACACTAAGGTTCCTCACCATCAATCTAGTAGACACCTCAATAGTCGTATCACTTGGTCTATATCATAAAAAAATTTACCTTGTGATTACATTAAATTCATAGTCTTATAAAACATTAGATACATTTCAGACATAATATCATTAATTTTAATTTCAAAAGTATCATATTTAAAATTATAGGTATTTAAGTGCATTTATTTGACACTATATATTCTATCATGATTAATAGATAAAAGACCCAAAATTTTAAAAGAAGTTGTATATACATAAATTAGATTTAATTATTCATCACCCAAATCATAGTAAAAAATAATCCATGGCATCACAATTATTGTTATACGAAGATTTTATAGAATAATCCCATGTATCTCAAGTATTTTTGGGTATTTCATATTTTTCTATAATAGTAGTGAAGATCTCAAACCCAATTCTCTCAAAATGAATCTTAATTTTAATTTTTCATTAAGCATAATCAGTTCCATTAAAATAAGTGGGTATCTTTATAGAAGATACCTCTTGTCTATTTTCTATAAATAACTATATTTAAAAATAATATAAATTTTATATCATTAGAAAAAATTAAATCACCATTGAAATATATTTGAAAATCTATTAACACCAAATAATGGTCAGAGTGAATAACTCAAGAGGGGGGGGGGCTTGAATTGAGTTCTCAATAAAATTTATGATACAAAGGTAAAAAACGCACCAATTTTGAATAAAAACAAAAATTTAGTCAAAAATTTAGGTTCATACATGTTTGATCTTTTAAGAGATTTCTTAAAACATGATTAAGGATAAGTTAAATCAATATTTGATATTAATTGAACTTTTGTAATCGATTAACTTAAACAATAATTGTTACAAAAACTAGTTAAAATTAAATATAAAAGTATGAGATTTTTTACATATTAAAAAAATATAGTTTAAGAATTGAAATGATGAAAACAAAACACAAAAAAATGGAATAAACACAGTGTCCAGTCTCAAGACAATACCTAATCCCCTCAACATGGAAGTTAATTAACACCAATAAGATTATTATATCAATAATCGAATCCCAAATATAGTTCAGGTGTAAAAAAAATATAACACATGATTTTAAGGGTCAAATTCTCTTCCACAATTATATAAGGGTTCAAAAACAACACATTATATATATGAACTCTTCCAAATTTTTCATGGGTATACAGATAAAATGTATTCAGAAACTATCATGTTTTCTCTAGTTTATGGGTAGGAGTATGTGTGTGTAGATATACCGAGAAATACATCGCACTCTACAATATGTAAATAAAAAAATGGAGATAAAATAAACAAAGATCGAAAAATGTAGTTCTCCTCAGTATATAAGGCTTTAGATGATTGAGAGTCCTCATATTTGACATGGTGAGGAGAATGAACAAGTTCTATGAACTTTTTTGGAAAACACAGTGTTGTATGGTTCTATTTTTTGTATGAGAATGATATGAAAATCTTTTCCTAATTTTGTGTATGGTATGAACTATATCTTCTCTAAATTTAGCTCTTTCATAGTGGCTTGTATTCATCGTGTAATAGATCTCTTTATTAGCATTATGTAACCTTCACATATGAAGGATATCTTTTGATATAAATATAACTAAAGGATCAAATATCTATTTTATAATAATATTATAGATTTCCAAGATCCATATACTGAGAAACAAATAAAGAAAATTCATGACTTGGAATTGAATGGGTCTGTTCAGTAGTTTACGAATAATAATTAATGAAATAAATGGAGCACTGTGTGAATTTACACTATAAACTAGCCATTGAGAGGATTAAATTTGAATGAATCATAATAGTAATGGTAGTAAGCATGATGGTCGATCATCTTTGACAGTAAACAATATTAACATTAGCATGTCAGTGATATCATAGATTATAGTAGGATAATTGAACTAGTGGTGAAACAAGCCTAAAATTATTAGGATCATGAAATTTTAATGAGTGATGTGGAATAATTTTAATGGTATCATAAACTTTTTTGGTGGAATAGACTGATAGTGGCAAGACTCAAATAGTAGACACTTCTTGTGGTAACATAATTCTAGTGAAGACATATTTAAAATAATGGTGAAACTAATGAATTATTATAACAATGATGGTGGTATAATATGACTACAAGGGACAGAATTATGAAGGTAGTAAGAGTTAGACAGTAATAAGAGTCTTGTGGTGGTTTCAGTCCGATGATAAGAGAACTCTAATGGTAGTAAGATTTAAACTAACGGTAACACATTTATATACTTATCCAAATTTTATTTATAAAAATATATAATATCATAAAAAATTAGGCTCATTAAAAACATAAAAACCATGATTTGTGATAATTAAAACAATATGGTTCAAATATAAGTAAATAAGAACTCAATTTTAAATAAAATCATATAAAATTAAATGATATATTTTGTAGAAATATGTTTTATGTGTGCATTGTATATTTTATGAAAGTAAGTTAATTTAATCCAAATAGATGAATTATTTTAATGAAATTTGTAGATCATATATAAATAAAATAAATTAACATTCATATAATGATTTCTACTTGAAATTGAATTAGTTTAAATTCATTTTATTCTCTAAAAATACAATTTGTCCAAAAATGGTTTACATAATTTTTTGAGACATTATTATTAATTTATAATACTTTTCAAAATTTTATTTTATTTAATGAAAATATTTTTTTAAATAAATAAATATATTAATTATTTTAGGATAATTTTTTTGGAATTTTTATAAAAATAATGATTTTGGAGTGAATAGTGAAAATTACCTATTTTAAACTGGTCAATTAATTTCATTAAATCAAGCAATTAAAAAGTATAATTCTATTTTGGATTTGGGATTAATTTAATATGATGTAATATTTATTAAATATGATCCCATAAATTTCATATAAATTCTCATTATATTTTATTTTTGTATAAGTTACTTTTCACGCTTAAAAACACATTTTTCTAAAAACTAGTTTTCCTTGCGTTTTGTGAACTTATATTAAAATTATTTTTTATCACTTCCAATAATTGATTATTTAAAAATAATTTTTTTAATTTGGAATAAGGATTTTAAAATATAAGGAGTTCAATTTTATTTTTTTCCATAATTTAAAAAACCATTGAAAACTTTTATGACATCAAAAAAGTTTGAAAAATGTTGATTGGGGTTAAATTTTTTTGATAAGGTCATAGAATATCATCTAAATTATTAATAGATCATGATATTTTGACCCTTATAACCTTATATTATAAAATTAATTTTTCTACTTCCACTTCAGCATGATTAAAACAATTATAATATTTAACTGTTAATAATAATTACAAGTGTGCCACTCCCCTCACTTAAAAAAGGGAACCCCCTCTCACCACTTCTGTAACGCCCAGACCCCAGTTACCCATAGTCGATGCATTATTACATATCATTGGAATTATCACAAAAGATCTAGTCTCGAAAGACCAATTAGATTAGTAGCCTTGGAAACACTAGTTACATTCATAAATGTTACATTACATCATAAAGTGAAAAACTACGATAACATAGTCTCCATAGTCCACACTCATATCCCCTTCAGAATATCCCTGTAGGTCAGTCATAAAATATTTCTTCACATCCTGGGAAAAATAAAACATAGAAAGGGGTGAGCTCATATGCTCAGAAAGGATAAAAATATAGCAGAAACATTCATAAATAAACATAAACATTTAAGGTAATGTATAACTAAAACAAAAGCATTTTAATTTGGCTAACTCAATCTGGTTTGAACCAAAAAGGAATCTTAAAGTTTCTTCTGCCTATGGTAATGATTCTAGGAGGAGGAGAGGTATTTAGGGAGCTTAATTGGGCAGATTTTGGACAATCCAAAAGCCTTGAGAGGTGTGAGGAATTGGTTAGAAGTGGTGTCCTTTTATAAGGGGGAGGAGGGGCTCTTTAGGAAAAACTTAAAATATTATTTTATAATAAAACAATATTTGGTTTATAATGGCTCAAAAGTGGATTATTCGAAGTCTAAGGTTGGTATAGGTCGAAAAAAACTCAACCAATATGATTTAGACAACTTTGGGTCACTATTTTACCCTTATCTTTTAGATTTAACTCTTAGTTAAATAGTTTGACATTTACCATGTCTCTTTGTATTTTTATATTATAAGGTTAATAAAATTAATATAAACATCCAAGAGAATTCATTAATGACATACCTATCATCATATAAGTCCTTTGGCTGAACCTTAGATTTTTAGGAATATTATATCAATTAATAATATAATATTTGTTTTAAAAACCCCTTTATGTCAATTTTCACACTATTTAATAATTGTTTTTTGTTAAAGTCTTAATAAATTTATTAATTCAAAAAAAATTCATTTAATAAATACTAACATGTCATATTAACCAATAAAATTATTTTAATTCATTAAAAGTCGCAAATTATATTTATTTGGGTATTTATAATATCAATTATTTTAATATTTCACTAATAAGGTAATTAATGCAACATCATTGTGTCATAAATAAATTAAATTATTTAATGTTTAAAAATTATAAATAAAATACCATTATGTAGGAAATATTTTTATATTTATAATTAATATTTATAACTGAATTTATCTAATGTATAACCCTATATTAAAAATGTTTTAGTTATTAAACTTTGATTTTAACTCTTTTAACTCTTCTTTGAATTAAATAATAATAAATGTTCTAGTCTAATCCAAGTGGATCAAAGAGGTTCATATTTTATTTCTAAGGTTGTTTTTGTTCTAATTATACTTAGCCAATATAATTAAGACATGTGTTATGGTAATAATAATATCAATTTTACCCTTAATTACCCTATTTACTTTTTACCGTGGTAAATAAAAGTAAAAAGTTACTATTCATAAAAAATTATTTTTATCTTATTGAACCAGATTTTACTCCTTGATATTAACCGTGTCTCTCAGATTTTCGAAATTCCACTCACAGAAGTGGTAAAATTATTTTTTTTGTGAATTTTCAAATTCTCGTGGGAGGTGGGTAAAAGTTGGTGAAAAGTTCAATAAAACTTTTATATATCTAAATTTTTTATAAACTGACTTTAATGAATTAAAATGAACTTATATGGTTATTATGTATCTATTTTGGCATAAAATAAATTTAAATAAAATAAATAATTATTTAAATAAAAATTCGGGTTCAAACTATAACTCAGTTTTTCACTATTCATCAAAAATTAAAAGTTTTCAGAAAAATACCAAAAATTTACCCTAAGCTAATTTTGATATTACGAATTCAAAAATGAAGTCTATTTTACCAAATTAAATACATATAAGTTGCATTTATTAACTTAAAATTAATTCCCACTATCAAAACCAAAAGGCGTATTTTTAAGAAATACTAACTAACAAAAGTTTGACACTTGTTTATGTCCAATTTCAATGTGAAATTACTTAAAATGACCAAAATTGGATTAAATGGTAAAAATACAATCTATTTATACTTCCAAACCATTAAAATTTATAATTTAACAATATGAATTATTTTTATGTAAAAAGGCTTTTCAGTTAAAATATAGAATTTTTCACTATTCTCCCAAATATGAAAGTTATCAGAAAAACACCAAAACTTTATTGAAACTAAATTCTTATGTACCGATTATAATGAAGAATTTTATTTTGTCAAATTTAATATATAAAAGTTTAAAATATTGTATTTAAAAAGGCTTCGCTATTAAAAGGCGGTAAAATTAAATTTTTGGAAAAATACTTGTTTTATCTGAAAAAATGTATTTGTTGTTACATTATGTCTAATAAACTCATAATATGGATTCTAAAATTATAAGTATTAAATAAAGTTCAAAATTCAGTTAATACTATTCATAACCGCTTTGAACGGCTTGTTTGGTAAGTCATGGTGAGCTAGAACTCGATGTTGCATGTAGTGCATGTTATTGAATTATTTTGAAGAAATAATGTACTATGAAATCTTGGGGTGTTACAACTTCTCCACGCAACTTGAAAAATTTATATCAATAATTATATACCCAAAAACCACCCCATGAATAATTTAACAATAATATAGGTTATTTTATTACAAATACACAAACCCAAAAAGCTTAATATGGATGTCAAATGAGGTTTTCTAATGAATAGGTTTCCCTATTAACAGATTCCTTTCATGTTTATTTATTCTTATTTCACATATAAACCTATCATTTAAATTGTGTTTTAAAACAATAAGTATAAAAAACATATGTAAATATTATTATATCTATGTTACAAAAACGTTTTCATCTCTTTTTCTATATTATGATAAATGAAAATATCACTCATGAATGCTCATGGACTAACACCTCCACAAGGGAATGTTTTTTTGTTTTCCATCACCACCTCATATGGATAGTTAAAATGTTGGAAAAAATGAATATGTATGATATTTATGAAATAATTATGATTCTATAAAGATTATATGTTAATTAATTTTTAACTTTTCCATACATTATAAAATGATAATGTCGCTCATGTGTACATGTCGACTAACACCTACACGAAGCGATGTGATTTGTTTTCATTACCATGTCACATGAAATGTACTAAGGATGGAAATATTGAATTAATATGATATATATATATATATATCTTTATTGATATTATATAAATTTTATATTCTCAGTATACAATAACATAGTCTTACTCATTCAGTCATCATAACATATACTTGTTTGGATCAGTTTTATCACTTGCATGATCAATTATATAATGTTTGTGTCCTGTATTATTAAGGATTATTATGTAATGGTAATATTATGAGATAATAAATAATTTATGTTTTTTTAAAAATTCTATAATTGTTAAAAAGTAAATATATATTTGTTGAAATAATTAATTCCTTCTATGAAATCAAAAGTTCTAAAAATGCAATTTATTAGAATTTCATCAAAACCATTATCGTAAGTAATATTAAATATACATGGGAATCTACAATAACATTTTAAAAAATATATTTAATCATCATTACTGATCTATAAGTTATTAAATCCTAACCATGGTGCACCTACTGAAATAGCTATACCCAAATATACTTGAGAAATAAAATAAATAAAACTAAAAATATTAATTTTTTCAAATAATTATAAATAAATAAATAACAAGAAGTAATAAGTGAAAAATAAAAAGTATTATAAGAATTAATATTATTTTTATATATAATTATGATTAATTTAAAATTATTATTCAAAAATTTAGAGTGTTTTGGTCTAAGTGGATGTTAGTGGTAGGGGAATTTCTTGTCTTAATTTCCTTTCTTTGAAACATAAGACATTTTCACCAAGTGTTTTATTTTATAGTATATAATCTACCTTATGGATAAATTTAATGAAAAATATCAGAAAATTAAATAAATTTTCAAATCCATTTCATGTAATATCCTTCGAAATCACTTTGAATTGAATGTTATCAATGTTGTAAGGAATTTTCATTAAAACATTGTTAAAAATGTTTTAATTTTTCATTTACCACTCATTTTAATCCATATCCATTTTTATTAAAATAATACAATAATTTTTTTCTTAATCTCAAATATTGTTTAAAATTAATTTTTTTCATTACCTACAGTTGTTCAAAAATGAATCCTTTTAACACTTTCTATAAGTGTCAGTGTTTATAAAAGTGTGAATGAAATATTTTTTTAACATATAGAATGAATATTTATTCCATCATGACTATTATTATATAATAATTTTAATCAACAAGTTTTCCTAGTTTTTGAATGAAATTATTATTTCCCATTCTTCTAAGAAATTATTAAGAGTTTTTAATAAAAAAATATTATTATGATTTTTTTTTGAGAATTCAAGATGTATTTATTTATATGTGTTGAAAAAAATATTTTATGGGGTTTTATGATAGAAATTAAAGATTCTACATGCTTTATTTATAATGTTCTAAGAAAATGTTTAGGATGGTTTGTGATCCTAATAAAATTAATTATGATGAGTGAGATCGATATATCTCTTAAATTCATGTGGTAAAGATATTGAGTTAATCTGAATATAAGTTACTCCTATGAGATTATGAAAATTAATCAAGTTGGTTATTCCATATGTATTGGTTCTTGTAAGGGTTGTATGAATATGATGTATCATAATACCTACATATATTTTATATTATTATAAATGGGTTTTATGAAAATAATTTTATTTCAAAATGTAAGAAATTGATCTTATGATTTAATGATTTATAGGAACCATTTTAAGGGTGATTTGTACATTTTTAAGAAATATTTTTATGGGTTTTCATGTATTGAAATATATCCTCATGATTATGAATTTTCCACCATTATTTATTATAGATCATTTTAGGGAAAACTTCAAATTATACATTTTATTTCATGAGAAAGTAAATAAATTTTTCAGATAAATGTTTTTTTATAAAAAAAGAAAAATTTTATTATGAATTTCATAGACATTCAAATGGACTAACTGGTTCTTTTCCTTTAATATCCCTTAATAAAAATTTCATAACACATTTTCATAAATTTTCATAGGTATTTTTGATGAGTAGGAACCAAAATATGTTATATCCTTCCTATATCGGTATTCTTCATAAAATAAGAAGGCATTTGGGGAATGAAACATAAGTTTAAATTTAAGAATACTATATTTTCATGGAAAATAAAAATTTAGTGGAGTGTCCACATTGTATTGTAAGGGTTTGTCATTTAATATTTTTTCCTAATTTTGAAAAACTACAAACCTCACTAGTGTAGAAAAAGTTTTTTACGTCGGTTATTTTTCATTTTTTACGTCGGTTTCTAGCCGACGTTAATACGGGCTACGTTATAAATAACGTTTTTGACATCGGTTATTTAAAAACCGACGTCAAAAACATAAAATCGCGATTTTTATGACGTCGGTTATTTTAGAACTGACGTGATAAAGAAAATGGGAAGGTTTTATCACGTCGGTTATTTAACAACTGATGTGATAAAAGGCCTGGAAAATGGTTTATCACGTCGGTTATTAAAAAACCGATGTGATAAAAGGATAGGAAAATGGTCTATCACGTCGGTTATTAAACAACTGACGTGATAAACCATGGGGAGGAGGGTTTATCACGTCGGTTTTTTAATAACCGACGTGATAAACTGGGGGAGGGGGGTTATCACATCGGTTATTATATAACCAACGTGATAAACTGAGGTGAGGGGGGTTTCTCACGTCGGTTATTATATAACCGACGTGATAAACCGGGGTGAGGGGGGTTTATCATGTTAGTTATTATATAACCGACGTGATAAACCGGGGTGAGGGGGGTTTATCATGTCGGTTATTATATAACTGACGTGATAAACCAGGGTGAGGGGGGTTTATCACGTCAGTTATTATATAACCGACGTGATAAACTGGGGTGAGGGGTGTTTATCACGTCAGTTATTATATAACCGATGTGAAAAACCGGGGGAGTGGGGTTTGTCACATCGGGTATTAAATAACTGACGTAATAAACCATTTTCCAGGCCTTTTATCACGTCGGTTATTTAATAAGCGACATGATAAACCATTTTCCAGGCCTTTAATCATGTCGGTTTTTAAATAACCGATGTGTTAAACCATTTTCCAGGCCTTTTAGCACGTCGGTTGTTAAATAAACGACATGATAAACCATTTTCCAGGCCTTTTATCACGTCGGTTATTAAATAAACGACGTGATAAACCCAATTTTTTTTAAAAAAATTGAATGCAGTCATCCTCTCTCCACCAGAATCAACCAGAAAAAAAATCAAGAAATCGTACCACAAAAACAGAAGTAGATCAAAATTAAGCATGTACATTGATAACATATAAAACGTACCCCCTAGATAGCCCCCACCCTCATGTATACCCCATGGACAGCTCTCCCCCACCCTGTTGGAGCCCCCACCCTCATGTATACCCCCTGGGCAGCCCTCCCCCACCCCATTGGAGCTCCCACCCTCATGTATACCCATTAGACAACCCTCCCGACCCCATTGGAGCCCCCCCACACTCTTGGACTACCCCCCGACCCCCGGACAGCCCAAAACACCCCTCGACAACCCCCCACCCGTCTGAACAGCACCCCCTCACCCCACTTGACAGTCCCCACCACACCCCTGGATGGACCCAAACACCCCTGGACAACCCCCCCCCCCCCACCCTCATGTATTCCCCCACCCCTGGACAGCACTCCCACACCCCTGGACCGCCTTCCCACACCCCTGGACAGCCCTGCCACCCCCCAGGACTGTCCCCCCACCCCACTGGACAGCCCTCCCAGACTGCTGGACACCCCCCAACCCCACTGAACACACCCCACACCCTTGGAACCCCTCCCCCACAGACCCAAATCCATACCAGAAAAACCATCAAAAGTAAACCAAAACAACAAGTAGAACAAAATTAAACATTCACTTATATAACATTCAAAACTTACACTGTCAACTTAAAAAAAACTAAATCCAACCTAAACAACTACCAAATACACAATTACAACGACAATATTCAAAATTAAATTTTACATTAACAACAACTAAAATTCAATCAAACCTGTAAAATAATTTGACCACTCCACTTGTAAGTGTTTGATGTCTTCATCAGTATAGGGTTTAGGGTCATCAAAAAGCTAAAAATGAAAAATAAGGTAGTTAACCTGTATAATGAATAAATAAAATTGAAATATTATGGCAAAGTTTAAGAGGAAATCGTACCAGGTCAAAATTCACAACTATCCCAGTTGTTATTATTTCATACATAAATCTTAACATATAATATCCGCATTCGATGAGGCCTTGTTGTTCATGACAATTCTATTTAAATGAGTGTAAATTAAATATATTATTTTTATGTAATAAATCAAAAAGTACAAATTATAAATGGAAATTTACCTTCACATTTACATATTTGATCTTTGCATTTCTTTTCTTTGTGTTTTGTCAAAAGTAGGCCCATGCACTGTTAGAAAATAATACGAATGGGGTAAATTTAAAATTCATTATAATATATAAAACTATTGAGAAATTGAAACTTACTTTTCCAATATATTCTTAAAAATTTCCCGCACATCACCATGGACAGAGCATATCCAATAAAGAGCTTTCTCCCTTGGGCAAAAAACCCCTAACTTCCAATGATCACTGATAAAAGGAAATTTAACGTTAGTGGTTTTTTTTGTTAAAAGATAATTAGCACTTTGAGAGAAATGTGTTTCATACCTCTCACAAAAAGGCATCATCCAACATTGTGTGATTATATTCTTTTCAAATCTTTCAGCAATATAAACCATTCTTTGTTCCTCATTCAATGCACATGCTTGAGGGGAAATTAATTGTGGGTCCATGAATCCATATACTTCTGTCAGCTCATTCCTCTCACAAATTTTATAAAGATACCTAATACAAAACATACATAAGTATAAATTTTTAACAAATATAACATAGGGAAAAGGTGTTAAGACTTACATGGAAAAAATTTGCACCATGTTGATGCCCCACTTATCTCCAGCAACAAGCTCCATGATATCAGTGTTTGTAATCCCCAAAATTATTTCACGTCCACAAACATGAGCTTCTATTGGAAACTCATAATAACCCAACAACAAATGTGAATATCTTGACAATCTGTCAAGACCATTTGAATCTGTATCTGATGTCATAGCCATTTGTCTTTGTTGTTGTCTATACAGTATTTCTTTACCTTTGAAGTATTCCTGTAAAAAATTGAAAAATATATTAGTTTTGGAAATGATAAAACAACTTTAATAAAAAAATAAAATAAAAGATATAACATTCATACCTCTATGGTAATGAGTCGAAGAAGTCTGGATGGCCAAAATAAAAAATGGCCGATACTCTGTCCAACTGCCGCCACCTCATCTGTAGGTATTGGTACCCTAGCTGATCTATCTATAATATATTGTACAGTGACCCTCTAATTCTAGACCTCTAATTGTTGATGATGAACTGTATCTCCTATAAAATATACCAACCCATATGCTACTATATGATGTTGGGAATCATCAACATATAACTCGCAATATGTAGGAAGCTGCGGCGGAGGCGTATGATAAAAAATGGGGTCTGCAGGCTGAGGTGGGGAGTGGGAGCTATTGGCGGAGGTGGAGGATAAATAATGGGGTCTACAGGGGGAGGTGGAGGAGTGGGAGCTGCAGTCTGAAATTGTCTTTGCATTTCTGCAAACATAGACTGCACCGACTCTTTAATTTTTTCCTCCATCGTCGCATTAATATTATGAACTTCAGCCTCCAAGGATTCTATTTTTTTATAAACCCCCTCAATGTTAGAAGTTGAAGAACGTGGCAACACTTTTCTTACCGATACACCTGCCGGATATCCTCTTACATGACCAGGATGTTCGGGCCCTCCCAATGCTGCAAATAAAATATCTTCCCTCCCAGTAGCTGTAAATTTCTTCTCTGAACTCTGCTCCTCAAGAGAGTCCTGTATTAATTAATTTAACATTTCTGTAATGATTGAAATTATATGAAGAAAATAGTTAACTTAAATAAATTAAATAGATATCTTACAATCCTCTCAACTACGATTCTCGATTATTCCAAAGGATATTTCCCTTTTTTTCCATTCCTAGCTCTCTTCCATTTTTCATGTCTAGATGGAGGGGATGGAGGGGCCACCTCTCCAGAGCCTGAAGACTTAGCTCTTAGTTGTTGAAATTTTTCCTCCATCATTTGTTCTTCCAATAATGCATACCCTCTCCGAGATAAACTATGAGGGTATACATTTTTAGATTAGATATCCTGATGATCTTTCCTTGTTTGCTGTAATTTAAGAATAATAAATCATTAACAAAACATTAATAAAATCATTTATATAAGAAAGTTTATAAAATTTTACATTGCCCTTACCAGAAATGATTCTTTTCTTCTACTTTCAAAAAACTGTCACCATGTGTCTTCATCTATAAAATGATATATACAACATGGATTGTCATGACTCCTATGACCATAAATGAAATCAGATGAGAGGGTTGATTTTAAATCCCTCCATCTCCTGGCAGCCAACGATAAGCATTTCTTCCTGACTCCTCTAGTGTCAGGAATATCAAATGTCATATGATAAAGAAGTGGTTAAACATATTATATATACTAGAAACATTAAAATAATGGTCAAACAATGACAAAAGATCTTATCAAAATCGTCTCCCACAACTGAGAGATAATCTCTTTATCCACACTTCTCCAATCATCATACAGAATGCTTACTTTTCTCTTAGCCTGAGTTGCTACAAAACTCTTAAAATCTTTTGCGTTCGGACCTCTAGGAATATCATCATCATCAAACTCAACGGTTATCCTCTGATCCTGCGTACGGGCAAGTGATAATTTTGGTAAACGTGTGCACCCACGTTTACCAACCTTTGAACTCTTTGTCGTAATAGGAGCATGTGAATGTTCATCCCCAGAGGTATGACCAGCAATATGCTCCTCTCCAGAATCATGTGGTTGATCATCTGAATGATCTATCATTATCCTTCAAATAAAAAAAACAAATGTCAGTTCACAAATATAAAAATTCAAATATTTTAATACTACTATAATAAGAAAATAGAAAAGTGTACTAAGTTACATAATAGTAAACATTGGTAATATAGTAAGCATGTTAAACAATGGTAAAGATGGTAAAGATGGTAAAGATGGTCAAGATGGTAAAAATGGTAAACCTGGTAAACATGGTAAACATGGTAAAGTAATTGTCAGTGAACAAAAAAATAGATATATAATTCATGTAATGGTTATAAACATTATAAAGTAAACTAAACAAACTTAAAACAAACAAAAACATATACTTATTTTGTTTTAAAACATGTTTTAATAAATAAAAAACTTACAATATCTAACATTTATGGAAAAAATAAATGTATACAAGAAATAAACATATGTTACCTGTAATTTCAGGAATGTACAAATGGATTGTTTTCCCAAATTCCTTCGTCGTGATCGTTCCTTATGGAACAAACTATGTATTCAACATGATCATCATTATGTTCTGTTAATCATTCCATGGAAGTAGAGATCTCACATAAATTAGCATATTCATCAAGTTCATCCTCACCAACATATTGTTTTTTCCCTTGTAAAACAATAACCCACTGCATATCTGATTGATCTACTACATAGAAAATTTGTTTTGCATGTGTTTCCATTATAAAAGAATCAGTTGTGTCTTCCAATCTATTCAGATTAACAAGTGTCATTCCAAATTCATCGTGTCTGACACTGTTGTTACCGTTAAACCATTTACAGTTAAAAATGGGAACTTTAATTTTAAAGTAATCAACCTCCCATATGTCTTCAATCACTCCATAATATGCACTTGA